>JAPXFY010000023.1:10028911-10048911 GCA_030674185.1 Monoplex corrugatus | reverse complement strand
AATTGTACGATGCCCTTCGATCGTCCTGCTTTTTAAATTCTTGCAGTACATGTGTATGTGTTTCAAAGAGCGAGAGAGAGAGAGAGGATGAGTGTGTGTGTGTGTGTGTGTGTGTGTGTGTGTGTGTGTGTGTGTGTGTGTGTGTGTGTGTGTGTGCGCGCGCGCGCGCGACGCTCAAATGCGTACTTTGTGTGTGTGCACAAAGAGACGATGACCAAGCGATATTATTCAGCATTCCACTTTCTCCAACAAGCCTCAGGGAGTGGTACGTCATAGCGATTATGGAATTATCCGAGCGCTGTGACGCCTTGCTGAGCAAACTGAAAACACGCGGTGGAAAACCTTGGGTGCAGATTTTACTTAATTGTGCTATGGGAAAGGAACCACACCCATCAGACTACCTTACCTTACCTGGCTGGAGTTGCCTCAGAAGTAGAGTGTGAAATCCTGTCCCTTCTCAGTTAACAGGCAAGAAGGGCAGAGACGAAAGCTTGTTGAAAAGGAAAAAAAAAAAAAATAAATAAAATAAAAGAAGAAAAAAAAAAGAAAGATTGAGACGTAAATAGAGACATCAATAAGTAAAGAAATAGATAAATGCGTAAATGATTGAATAAATGTGAATACTTTTGATCTTGCAAGTTTTAACCTTTTTACTACTGCTTTCCTTTTTGTCTGTCCGCTTTTTGTGTGATATCGTGGTGTCATGGCGAGAAAAGGTTGACGGTCAGCAGCGAGCCGGAAGACCTAGAAGAGAGGAAATGCCGTGTGATGCCAGTCTCTTTCACACCGTAGATATAGGTCTTCCTTGGCGTGCCTCTTGCTTGAGATGCATGTATCTTTTCTGTTTTATATGCATTTTGTTGAGGCAGCTGGTGGGATTGCAGTCTAGTCAGATGCACAGATAAACTTTTTTTTTTTTTTTTTTTGCTTTACTTTTATAGTTATGTGAATGGGAAGATACCATGGATTAGTATTACTCAGTGTCATAATGGAATGACAAAAAGGGAACTGATCCTACAGGTAAGTAAACAAACAGAAAAAAAACACACCAAAAATCAAAACAACAGCAGTCCCACAACCGTTGCTAATTACGTCGCATGGCCTTTGCAAAACCAGAAGGAAATAGATCAATGCAACAGATTCCGCCTTGGTTTGGTAAAGGCCATTGTCACGTGTAATACAGTCATGTAAAGCAACAGTTTGTGCTGTTGGATGTTTACCGAAAGTGCAGGAACATTTGCAGATTTAGACGAGTTTTAACCCTTTAATTCCCCACCCTGTCCACCAGCTGCTAAAACGTATTTCTGACTCCATCACCCTGTCCACCAGCTTCCGGTGGATAAGGTGAGGGAATCAAAGGGTTACGTTTTCGCTTTGCTAGCATGGTTGATAATACACAATGCTGGTGGACAGGGTGCGAGAGTCAAAGGGTTAAAAGTGGTGGTATTTTAGAGGGATTTGTTGATTAAATGTGCGTTCACAAGAAGAGCAGCGTTTTCTGCCACTGCTTACTATGCTGATCACCCATCTGGTGGAATCCCCCCGTGGGGATGCCGGGGGCTCTTTCAGTATAAATTGTATCCCCACCTTGTGGAAATTCTTTGCCAGAAATTTCCTCTTTTCTGTCAATCTCTTTGTTTTTTTCCTTCCTTCTTTGCTTTGTATCATTTCTTCCTATCATTTTCTACCTTGCTGGTCCATTCACCTGTATTGTGTTTGATAAAGTCTTATGTACTTTCTCTTGGGATTAAAAAGTGGGTACATGTAGAAAGTGCATTTTTTGCTCTAGGGAAATGAGATATGCCGAAGCAATTTTATGTAATTTAAGCCCTTCTTATAATGTTTTAGTGTCCTTAGTTATGTTTAAATTTGTATTCAGGTATGTTTTTGAAATCCCCAGTACGATAAATTGGACGGAGTGGTCAACGCCAGGAGCATCTTCTTAGATTATGTGCGCGGATGCATTGATATGTGTACTTAATTTTCTTTTCGCTTTTTCCTGTTGAAGTATTGTGTGTGTGTTGGAATGGTTATAGCCCTGACATGGCTCTACGCAGTCGGCTGGGCTGTAAACAAAAGTAACAGAGTAACAACAATAAGTGAATTTTTGTACTCATGTTAAAATGTTGTCTGATAGTAGTGATAGTTGTCTACTCATGTTAATGTGTTGTCTAACATTTAGTTTACTCGTGTTCGAGTTCATATTGCTTATAGCCCAGCCGACTACTAGAGCCATATCAGGGCTAATCTAACTCATGTTAGCTAGCTTTGCAGTACGTTTCTGTCACTGTGTATATATCCGTTTTGTGTTGTCCTGTCCGTTTTATTGCCATGAATTGATCGTTAATTGTGCAAAATGTTACTTTCATGTTACATCGTCCACTTTTGTGATAAGATGTTGCACGCCACATACAAGAAGATTCTTATTCGTGCCAGCGGTCTGTTTACGGGCGTGGCCCTCTTGATGCACCGCACCTTGCCTTGAAGAACAACCTTGAAGAGCAAAACCTGCCGTTTGAGTGAGCACGGTAAAATTGCCGTGTGTCTTGTGACCAGCTTTTGGAGACATGTGGGGCCAGACTTTTAAGAAGCGCTGTCTCCATCGAACCATCCATCCATCCCTCTCTCCCCTTTTCTCTGTCTGTCTGTCTATCTGTCTCTTTCTTTCTCTTTTTCTTCTCTCTCTGTCTGTCTCTGTCTCTCTGTGTGTCTGTCTCTCTGTCTCCCTCTCTCTCTCTGTTTCTCTCTCGCGCGCTCTCTTTCTCTCCCTCTCTCTCCCCGGCTGTCTCTCTCCCTCTCTTCCTCTCTCTCCCCGGCTGTCTCTCTCCCTGTCTCTCTCTCTCCCCCTTCTTTCTCTTGCTCTCTCTCCCTCCTTCCCTTTGTCTCCCTCTCTCCCTCTCCCTCCCTCCCCTCCCTCTCTCTTTCCTTCCCTCCCCCCTCTCTCTCCCCCCCCCCTCTTTCAGGTGTTCGTCAGAGTCTCAAGTAAGATCGACAGATCTGTTGCAAAATGTGTCCATATTTTGTGGAAGACACTGGTAGTATGCCTTGCGGCCATACCTTCAGGTAGTTTCAGCAAGTCACCACACCTGTTGAAAGCAAAAAATTTAAAAAAAAGAAAGAAGAAAAGGAAAGAAAAGAAATCATAAATTGAAGAGTAAAATATGTCACCGGAAAGGGCCCATTATTGTTTCCTGAAAAACATGTGACGAAGCTTTTTTTTTTTTTTTTTACCCCCCGCTGAATAGATTGGGGAGGGGAAAATGTCACCCAAGCACCACGCCACACCTGTTGCAAAGTATGTCACCCCAGTGGGCGGACTTATTAACCGTTTGTGGTGTTTGTGGAAGACGGTGCAGTATGTCTTGTGACCGGGTCCTGCCTTATCCGGTCAGTGAAGAATGTCACTTGGGTGCTCCACACCTGTTACCGGTGTGCTCGTAAATTTGAAGAGTAAAAAAGAAAGTCGTCTTTCACTGGAGTGAGGAGAGGCACGCTGATTGTGTGTGTGTGTGTGTGTGCGTGCGTGCGTGCGTGCGTGCGTGCGTGCGTCTGTGTGTACGAAACCCTTAGTTGACAATACTAGATTAATCTTAGCGTTTCAGATGGGCAAGAAACGGCCATTGTTTATGTTGCAGGCTGGGATTGAATTCAAGACGGTTTAAGAAAGACAGTTTGTGTGTGTCTTAAATTACTTAGCCCTTTCTTGTTATTGTTATTGTTTTTAAAGCCCAGCTGACTGCGTAGAGCCATATCAGGGCTATAACCGCTTCAAAACATACAAAACATCAACAGGAAAGAAAAAAAGAAAAGAAATTATGTACTCATATGAATGCATTTGCGCACATAATCTCAGGACATGCCTCTGGCGTTGACCACTCTGTCCAATTTATCGCACTGGGGATTGAAAAAACACACCTGAATACAAATATAAGCATACCTAAGGACACCAAAACATGTATAAAAACGGGTATAAGATACCTAAAATTGCTTCTGCATATCTCACCTCCCTTGAGCCAAAAATGCACTTAATACATGTAACCAATTATCAATCCTGAGAAAAAATACGCAAGACTTTATCGAACACATACAGGTGAATGGACCATTAAGGCAGAAAATGGTAGGTAGAAATGACAGAAAGCAAAGGAACAAGGTAGAAACAAAGGAGTGACAGAAAAAAGGAAATTTCTAGCACAGAATGTCCAGAAGGTGGGGATATTATTTGTACTGAAAGAGCCCCTGGCATCCCTACAGGGTTGGGTGGGGGTGGGGGCTTAGCCCTTTCGCTCCACCACCCAGGGATAGGTTACGGAGTGACATGGCTCAGAATTTCGTCAAGGTGCTTCATATCTATGTGAAAATTGTTCACGGCTGTGTACTTGAGATCATATATCTTGAGTTCGAACCCAACCTGCAGCTTGTAAACCGGCCTGTTCGCTGTACTCTGAATCTCCAATTATTCCGGTGGTGTTGGTAACTGTTTATTCATAGGTCTGCCTGCTTCCCGCCCATTTAACCTTTGACTCCCGCACCCTGACCACCAGCATCCTGCATTGCCAACCATGATAGCAAAGCGAAAACGTAATCCTTTGATTCCCTCACCCTTGCCATCAGCTTCCAACAGGAAGCTGGTGGATAGAGTGAGGGGGTCAAAAGGTTATTTTTTTTGCAGTTGGTGGATAGGGCGTAGGGGTCAAAGGGTTAAAGAGCTTGCCAGTGCACAGAGTAAGGCGCAGGATTGAGGAGTTTTGTCAGATCATCACTGACCGATTTGGGTGGAACGCAGATGGATTTACCCGAGTATAATAAATACCTCTTAGAGGAGATGATCCTAAGTCTGATTCGTGATTTGTAGAGTAGATGTTTTTTATTGGAGTGGGTTGGCGCATATAATCTTATGAAAGCCACTGCTGTACGTTTTGTGACCAAGCGTTGCGTTGTGTCATCAGGCTGGGGGGGGGGGGGGGGGGGGGGGCTTGGGCGTGTCTCGTTAGCTTAAAGCCTGGTTTCAAATATGCATCACTTCTTGTCTTTTCGTGATGAGAAGCCGAACGCTAGAAAGCAGGACTATCGGATGATCACTTCACTAAAACAGACTTCGAATGTTGTGAAAGGTTGGGCAAATTCTTGACTGACAAATTTAGTCAGTTCTGGCACTGGAGTGGATATACTGACATTTATTTAGGTGTATGGCGTTGTCTTTCTTGTAGTTGGTTGCCCGTCAATGTGTTTGTTAATTCGTTTTTCACTCAGTGTTGTTTGGGTGCATGCTGGCCGGTACCATACACTCACCACGACATCTAAAAACGATCCATTGCTGTTTTTCGTTCCATGTTGTTATTAATTACGCTGATCAGGAAGAACATCTTAGGGCTGCAATTGATATAAATGATGTTAAAAAAGAAAAAAGAAAGAAAAAGCAGATCCTAGCAAAGCTAACTGTCGTCGTCATCATGGCCATCATCAAGTCATAGCGTTGGCGATCATGGCCCTCCATATGTATCTATACTTGTTGCCGCAAGCACGTCTTCCACCCTCTCTGTCCTCAGCCACCCTGCAAGTCCGTCCAATATTTTTTCCCTGGGTCTACCTGGTGCTGTCTTTCCCTCCAGCTTTCCTGTTGTGACCCGGTGCTCCAATTCCCCTTTCCTCATAAAACGACCTATAAATGTTGCCTGTCTCTTCCTAATCTTCCTTATGAATGATCGTCTTGTGTCTGCCTCCATCAAGACTGTCTGGTTTGTTTTCTTTGCTGTCCATGGACAGCATGATATCAAAAAAGAAAAAATATCAGATCCCAACCCAGCTAACTGTTGTGCTGAGAGCTTTCTACAAAAGCGCATGGCATACAAAGACTGCACTACAGCAGTATGTAAGAAGTCCTTCATGATTTGTACAGGGAGATGTGGAGAGTTTAGATGACGTCGTGTGAGAAGCCCTTAATGTTACAGTGTGGACGTGTATGATTTGTACAGGGAGATGTGGAGAGTTTAGATGGCGTGGTGTGAGAAGCCCTTAATGTTACAGTGTGGACGTGTATGATTTGTACAGGGAGATGTGGAGAGTTTAGATGGCGTCGTGTGAGCAGCCCTTAATGTTACAGTGTGGACGTGTATGATTTGTACAGGGAGATGTGGAGAGTTTAGATGGCGTCGTGTGGAGAAGCCCTTAATGTTTCAGTGTGGACGTGTATGATTTGTACAGGGAGATGTGGAGAGTTTAGATGGCGTCGTGTGAGCAGCCCTAATGTTACAGTGTGGACGTGTATGATTTGTACAGGGAGATGTGGAGAGTTTAGATGGCGTCGTGTGAGCAGCCCTTAATGTTACAGTGTGGACGTGTATGATTTGTACAGGGAGATGTGGAGAGTTTAGATGGCGTCGTGTGAGAAGCCCTTAATGTTTCAGTGTGGACGTGTATGATTTGTACAGGGAGATGTGGAGAGTTTAGATGGCGTCGTGTGAGCAGCCCTTAATGTTACAGTGTGGACGTGTATGATTTGTACAGGGAGATGTGGAGAGTTTAGATGGCGTCGTGTGAGAAGCCCTTAATGTTTCAGCGTGGACGTGTATAGAGCCCTTTAACGATCGGCCGGCGGCGATAGAATGACTCGCCAGTTTTTTTGTTTTCCTGCTGTATCTGCGTTTTTAAGTCTCATGACAGCACTTAGTACTATATCGGTCCCTTAATCCATAGCTTAAAGGACACATTGGCACTGTTCTCTCTATCTCCCTGTCTCTGTGTGTGTGTGTGTGTCTCTCTCTCTGTCTCTCTCTCACTCTGTCTCTCTCTCAGTCTGTCTGTCTCTCTCTCACTCCGTCTGTCTGTCTCTCTCTCTCTGTATGTGTGTGTGTGTGTGTGTGTGTGTGTATGTATGTGTGTGTGCGTACATGCATGTGTGTGCGTGCGTGTGCATGCATACGTATTTTGTGTGTATGTGTGTGTGATTGCACGTGCATGCGTGTGTGTGCGTGCGTACGTGGCGTGCATACGTATTTGTGTGTGTGTGTGTGTGTGTGGTTATGTGTGTGTGTGTATGTGTGTGTGCATGTGGTGTGAGTGTGTGTGTATGTATGTGTGCGTGTGCTCGTGTGTGTGCATGTGTGTGTGTGTGTGTATATATATGTGTGTGTGTGTGTGTGTGCGTGTCTGTGTGTGTCCTTTTGCAGTCGTTGTTCATTATCGACGAAGTAATTGCCCACGCGTGCAATTTACGTCATTCGTGGTTGGTAGTGGAGATGATGAGGATGATGGTATTGTTGATGGTGATGGTGGTGGTGACGGGTGATGATGGTTGTGTTGATGGTGATGGCTGTGATGGTGATGATGACAGGGAGGGGTGGTGGTGGTGACTGACGCCTTGGTCATGATGGTACTTTTCCATCCCATCATGAGAAAAGTGAGGCAGAGATCTGTCCATATCTGATGCCTAATGTGGGATGGCTTCGTTGATGCTAGAGCGATTCGTGTTCGTTATGTGATTTGGGGGAGGAGAGGAGGAGAGGAGAGAGAGAGAGAGAGAGAGAGAGAGAGTTTGTGTGTGTATGTGAGAGAGAGAGAGAGAGGGAAAGATAGAGAGAGAGAGAGTGTGTGTGTGTGTGTGTGTGTGTGTGTGTGTGTGTGTGTGTGTGTGTGTGTGTGTGTGTGTGTGTGTTGTGGTGTGTGTGAAAGACGAGTGAGAAAGAGCCAGAAAAAGAGAAAGAGAGAGAGACTGAGGGAGAGAGAGAGTGTGTGTGTGTGTCTGTGTTATTTGTGTGGTGTGTGTGTGTGTGTGTGTGTGTCTGTGTGTGTGTGTGTGAAAGGCAGAGTGAGAAGGAGCCAGAGAGAGAGAAAGAGAGAGAGAGACAGACAGACAGAGAGACAGACAGAGAGAGAAAGTTTGGAACTCAGAATATAGGCAAACAGCACCCTATCAATACACCCATATTTGTCATAAACACATTGATAAACGCCAAAATCCAACATGATTTTGAATAACTACGAAAACTTGACACATGCAGTCGTTATAGCTGTTATTGTAGATACAGACACGAAATACCTCACACGTTCCTACATTTGCAATATTTGTGTGTGTGTGTGTGTGTGTGTGTGTGTGTGTGTGTGTGTGTGTGTGTGTGTGTGTGTGTGTGTGTGAGAGAGAGAGAGAGAGAGAGAGAGAGAGAAATGAGTGAGTGAGTGGTGGTGGGGGGTTTGGCATTTGGCGGTGGTAGTTGTGGTGGTGATACCATGATGATGATGATAAGTGGCCTGCCAAAGCGGTCGATAAAATGCGATGTCGTCGTGTGATGGTGATGAATGTGTGTATGATGAGGCGTAGACAGATTTCTTTCATTATTTGTTCGGTTGGTTAGGGGTTTGTTTTTGTTTTTATTTTTGTTTTTGTTTTCAGAGAGAGAGAGAGAGAGAGAAGGTGGGGTAGAAATAGGATGATAAAGAGGAAGGTGGGGAGAGAAAGAGAGAGGGAGGATGGCGAGAGAGAGAGAGAGAGGAGAGAGAGAGAAGACAGACAGACAGACAGACAGACGGACGGACGGGCGTGTATATGTGTGAGAGAGAGAGACACACACAGACAGAACGCGCTTGTTTGTGTGCGTGTGCGTGCGCGTGCGTGTGTGTATGTACGCATGCGTGCGCGCTCACGCCAGATAGAGAGAGAGGCTGGGGGTGGGGCGGGGTAGGGAAGAATGAATGAATGAAAGAGAGGAGAAACTTCATAACTGAAAGAATAATTTTTAATTCCCATGGGATGTCTTAATGTTTGCTGGAATGAAAATATACATGCATAATTGTTTTTGTAATCAGATCTGATGGAAAGACAAACAGACAAAAAAAGTTATCGAGCAGGACAAAAACCAAGTCCATTTTACACCCTAAAAGCCTTTCACATTCCATGTCCCCCCTAAGGACAAAACACGCCACATCTTTAGTTTTACGCAAGGGAATCACGGAGAGAGGGAGGGAGGGAGAGAGAGAGAGAGAGAGAGAGAGAGAGAGAGAGAGAGAGAGCAGGACAGACAGACAGACAGTCAGTCAGAAAGACAGTCAGACAAAAGATGTTACATGAATAAAAAAAAAAATTAAAAAAAGAAAGAACGAAAAAGATCCCCATTTTACCCGCGTAAAAAGCCTTTCGCACTGTATGTCACCAAAGAGAAAACCTGCTGTACGTTTTGCAGTAGTTTTTACGCAATGGAAAGACAGAGATAAGGGAACGACAGACATGCAGACAGATAGACAGACAGACAGACAGACAAAGCAGGCAGAGAACAAAACACAATTTGAGGTCATGAAAGACTTCCCACACCATGTATCCCACGACAGAAAACATGTTTTATCTTCCGCTGTAGTTTTAGCTCAAGGGGAAGACAGATTGACACACAGACAGACAAACAGGCAGACAGACAGACAGACACGCAAGGTAGAACATTTCAGTTTTAGACCAACTTTCTGTTGTTTGTGTCCCCCAAGAAAACAGTGTATCTTTTACAGTAGTTTTCATGAAGGAGGAAAACAGTATATAATGATGTATATAATAATGATATAATTTAATTGTGTAAGTGTACATACATACATACATACATACATACATACATACATACATACATACATACATACATACATACATACATACATACATACATACATACATGCATGCATGCATACATCATGCATGCATACTTACATACATACGTACATACATACATGCACACAGCCGGGGGGGGGGGAGAGAGAGAGACAGACAGACAGACACAGACAGACAGACAGAGAGGCAGAGAGAGAGACAAGAGAGAGAGAGAGACAAAGAAGAGAGAGAGACAGAGAAGAGAGAGAGACAAAGAGAGAGAGAGAGAGACAAAGAGAGAGAGAGAGAGAGAGAGAGACAAAGAGAGAGAGAGAGAGAGTAAAAAGAGAACAATTTCAAACTCGTAAAAGCTCTTCTCTCTTTGTTCTCCACAGGAGAGAACATGCAATATCTTTAAAGGTAAGTTTTTACGTAAGGAAAAGGCAGGCACATAAACTGACTGGCTGACACACAAGCACACTGAAAAACATAGGAAACTGACATGAAGTACACTAGGAAAAGCAGCATTTTTGTCCAGTTGTAAAAGCCATTCGCTCTGTATACCCAACACCCAAAACCTCAAGTAGAAAACATGTCATATCTTTTTTTTATTTTCGTCTGCTTGTCTAATTGATTGTAATGCTGTAGTTGTATAGAAGGTCTTCTATATCAACACACAAAACTTCAATGAGAAAAATCCCATATCCTTTATTTTCGTCTGCTTGTCTGATTGATTGTTATTTTCCTGTTGTTGTATGAAGGTCTTCCAAAGTACCTTTGTATTCACAGAGAGAGAAGAGAAGAGAGAGAGAGAGAGAGAGAGAGAGAGAGAGGAGATGGGGTAGGGTACAGAACAATCTTGTACGTAAGAGAGAGAGAGAGAGAGAGAGAGAGGATGGGGTTGGAGTACAGAATCCAAATCCTTTGTACCAGTAGAGGAGAGAAGAGAGAGAGAGGGGATGGGGTTGGAGTACAGAATACCAAATCCGTTGTACCAGTGGAGAGAGAGAGAGAGAGAGAGAGAGAGAGGATGGGTTGGAGTACAGAATCCAAATCCGTTGTACCAGTGAGGAGAGAGAGAAGAGGGAGGGGGGTGGGGTTGGAGTACAGAATCCAAATCGTTGTACCAGTGAGAGAGAGAGAGAGAGAGAGAGAGAGAGAGAGAGAGAGAGAGAAGAGAGGATGGGGTTGGAGTACAGAATCCAAATCCGTTGTACCAGTGGAGAACGAGAGAGAGAGAGAGAGAGAGAGAGAGGATGGGGTTGGAGTACAGAATCCAAATCGTTGTACCAGTGGAGAACGAGAGAGAGGAGAGAGAGAAGGACGAGGAGAGAGAGGAGGATCGGGTTGGAGTACAGAATCCAATCCGTTTGTACCAGTGGAGAACGAGGAGAGAGAGAGAGAGAGAGAGAGGATCGGGTTGGAGTACAGAATCCAAATCCGTTGTACCAGTGGAGAACGAGAGAGAGAGAGAAAGAGAGAGAGAGAGAGGATGGGGTTGGAGTACAGAATCCAAATCCGTTGTACCAGGAGGAAGAGAAGGGGTGGGAGGTGGGGGTGGGGTTGGAGTACAGAAACCAAATCTATTGTACCAGCGTGAAAGCCCGTTACCGTATACCCCCTGAGGACAAAACATGTCGTATCTTTCAGGGTTTACGCAAGGGGGACCCCCAGGAGACTTAATCTCCTCTCTGCTCTTATCACGATTTGACCTTAGGGCCTTTAGATTCCTTGCCTGTTGGACCACCGGGGCCCTTCAGTACCCCTCACTTTTTTATTTAGACCATCCCACACACATAGCCTACGTGATTTTGGTAACTTATATCCCCCCACCCACACACACACACACGCACGCACGCACCACGCACGCACGCACGCACGCACGCGCACACCCCACACACACACACACACACACAAACTCCCATACGTATGTGGCTGATATCTCTCTGTACATACGTTTTGTGATTTATATCCTACGTGCGCACTTTGTGACTTATATGCCTCTATACACACTTTTGTGGTTTATGCCCCTCCGTAGAGCTTAGTCTCTGCTACAGTATGACAGTAGACTCTACGACCTGCGCCTGTCTCCGCTGCCTTGTGGGTTACCCCTTGGGTGGGGAAAAGCTATGGGAGTTAAACCCAGACAGAAATATCCCGCAGCCGCATACTGCAGAAGGGCATTGCCCAGAGAGCACTCACTGCTTGTGGTTTGGGCCATACGCTGCGACTTGCATCTATGTTCAGCATCTGGTCTCCGATGAGAAACAGCAGTCTATACTCAGTTATGCTGGCTTGGAGAGGCACGGCTGCAGGAGTTTGCCGAGGCTCGTGCAACTACATCAACTTTACATTTATGCGCATGGCACCTAGCGCGATAAGTGCTAGGTTAGACTTTATCGACACGAAGTCGACCATATACTTACTTTTGTAATATTATATCCCTCAACATGCTGTTGCTTCAGCATACACTTTGTTGTGATTTATGTCCCTCTATATATACTCTGTGATTTATGTCTCTATTCACACTTTTGTGATGTATATCCCTCATATCACTTTTTTTTGTGATTATATCACCTTTATTTTTGTATACTGTTTTGTTATATCCCTCCAATCACACACTCTTGTGATTAATAACCCTTCCATAGAATCGCCATTTCCGTCACATGTCGATACGTAAAGTGCGTACATTAAACATAAGGTGGGTTTTTAGTCTGTTTAAACATTGCTTCTGAATTTTATGAGTTCAGATGGGGAGAGAAAAATGTGGATATGTCTGCCTGCCTGCCTGCTGTCTGCTTGTCTGTCTGTGTGTATGTTTGCCCGTCTGAGTGTATGTTTGCCCGCCTGAGAGAGAGAGGAGAGAGAGAGAGAATGTGTATGTGTGTGTGCGTGAGCGAGAGAGAGAGAGAGAGAGAGAGGGAGAGAGAGAGAGAGAGCGACCAACTTTTACGTTAACCTTACAATAAATAGTTGATGATTATGATGATTGGTGTGTGTGTGTGTGTGTGTGTGTGTGTGTGTGTGTGTTTGTGTGTGTGTGTGTTGTGTGTGTGTGTGTGTGTGTGTGTGTGTGTGTGTGTGTGTGTGTGTGTTGTATCTGTTTCTGTGTGATTATGTTTTTGTGTGTCTCTGTGTCTGTGTGACAGAGACGTGAGAGAAACCTATTTCAATTTTACGTCAGCACCCACCTCAGGTGATACGGTCAGTGGAGATAACCATCCCAGTGAAGTGCGGGAGGGTGGGAGAAAGGGGAAGGGGGAGGGGAGATGTTGTTGGGAGGGGGTGGAACTTATCTGATTGTTTGCTGACTCCATCAGAACAACGATCATGTTCAGATAAGCAGTAAGAAGGCTAGTTTAACCCTTTGACTCCTGCGCCCTATCCACCAGCATCCTGCATTGTGAACCATGCTGACAAAACAAAAACTTAACCCCTTGACTGCCTCACCCCTGTCCACCAGCATCCTGCATTGTGAACCATGCTGGCAAAACAAAAACTTAACCCTTTGACTGCCTCACCCTATCCACAAGCTTCCTGCAGGAAGCTGGGTGATAGGGTGAAGCAGTCAAAGGGTTAAGTTGTTGCAGTTGGTGGATAGGGTGCGGGAGTCAAAGGGTTAACCACGTTAATGTAGTGTACCCGAGGTTCGAACCCATAACCATTGTTATGTGATTGAGACAGTCAGCCACCTAAGTTATGTACCGATGAGGGAGACGAACAAGGACACATTTTCATTTTTTCGATGGTAGTGTATAAGCATGAGGGGATTTCATGTTTTTTACTGATCACCATGACTTCAGTCTTCCTGCTGTTTAGTTCCAGCCCCTTACCTTTGCTTTCTGTTTCTAGTATATTCACAAGGTTTTGTAGGTCTCTTTCACTTTCTGCAATTAGCACGGTGTCATCTGCATATCGAATGTTGTTTATCATTTTCCCTCCAACCTTTAATCCAGGGTCTTCTTCTAGGTTTTTCATGATGTTTTCGCTATATAGTGAAAACAGATCTGGTGACAAAATACAAGCCTGTCTGACACCTCTTTTGATATTTTGGAAAGAGCTTACATTGTTTTCAGGTTGATAAATTCAAATACCTGGGAACGATCATTTCATCAGACGGCAGATGCATATCAGAAATAGCCGGCAGAATCGGCCAAGCCAAAACAGCATTCAAGAAGATGTCAAGCATTCTTACCAACAAATGCCTATCAATTAACATTAGGAAGAGAGTTCTTGAATGTTATATAGAACCAATACTGTTGTACGGATGCGAGGCGTGGACAGTCAACAAACAAAGCCAGAACAAGATTGAGGCAGCCGAGATGTGGTTTCTAAGAAGAATGTTGAGGATTCCATGGACAGCAAAGAAAACAAACGAGACAGTCTTGATGGAGGCAGACACAATTCGATCACTGATAAGGAAGATTAGGAAAAGACAGGCAACATTTATAGGCCATTTTATGAGGAAGGGGGTTTGGAGCGCCTGGTCACAACGGCAAGGCTGGAGGGAAAGAGAGCACCGGGTAGACCCAGAGAGAAAATGCTGGACGGACTTGCAGAGTGGCTGGGGACGAGGAGGGTGGGGGAGATGCTAGGGCAACGAGAGATAGAGATGGTTGGAAGTCCATGGTCGCCAACGCCATGCGGCAGGGCACCTGATGATGAGTGTATAAGCATGTTAATGCTTTTGTGCTTCAAGTCCTTGACATGGGGTTTATAGCCCATAATACACACATTACAATATTCATAGAGAATCAGCGTTGATACAAATTGATTGTATCATATTTTTTTTATGAATAACATTTTTACATCCAGCCCTCGCCTGTGGATGGTCTACACTAATACAAAATAATTGTCATAGTCATAGACAATCAGCTTGAATACAAATGGACTATGATATGAAGATATTAACATAATACCAAAATGGAATATTCGTAGTATTGAGATCGACAGGTGTGAGGATAGAGGGGAGAGAAAGACAGAGAGAGAGACAGACAGACAGACAGAGAGACAGAGAGAGAGACACTGCGTGTGCGTGTATGCGTATATATATATATTTGTATGTGAGTGTGTGTGTGTGTGTGAGTGTGCGCGTATGTGTGTGTGTGTGTGTGTGTTGTGTGTGTGTGTGTGTGTGTGTGTGTGTGTGTGTTGTATTTTCCTTTTTGGTTTACACCCCTTCCATATTATATCTATCGTCATCCCCGTATAGATTTTTGAGATGTGTTAGCATGGAGGAGGACGGGTTCGAATACTTTCACCCCTTTGTCAATATGGAGGAGTCGCGATGTGAAGTTTTCACCCCCTTTCTCCCCACTCACTCACACGCTCTCCTCAGCACACACACAGCCACACACACACACACACCACACACACACACACCACACACACACACACACACACACAAGGCACACACAGGCACACACACACACACACACACACACATACAGATACACACACAGGCACACACACAGACATACTGACACAGACACACCACATGCACACACACACACACACACACCACACACACACACACACACACACACACACACACACACACACACACACACACACACACACACACACACACACACACACACACACACACACACACACACACACACACACACACACACACACAAACACACACACACACACACACAACACACACACACACACACACACACACACACACACACACACACACACACACACACACACACACACACACCACACGCACCACGCACGCACGGCACACACACGGACAGGAATCGCAGAAAGACAGACAATCGCTTTCCACATCCATCGATTGTCAGCGGTACAGGGGAAAGAGTTTTGCCCTTGCCCATGGCGAATCGCAACACTCAATAACCTCTGGCGATTTGGCTGATAAACTATTCCCGGCCCTATGTATTGCTAGCAGAGGGCATTCGTTTTAGACGTTAGGAGAAGGTTATGGTACTTTCCGCGTTGATATATGATTGTACTGCCACGAAGCTGTGGTGTCATTGTTCACCTTCCCCCACCCCACCCCCACCCCCAACCCCAACCCCAGTCTCCGCTCTTCACGTTGCCTAAGGACTCTGGGTTTACATAATGAAAGGGAATTCTTGCCACTTGGCCCTCACTTACTCGTGTTAAGACTTCAGTGTGCTTGTAGCCTACTTCTTCTGCCTCTTGGTGTGACTTGTAGGTCTTTTCTCACTGTGGTCACTGTGACAGCTCAACTGACCAAGGTAAATAAAACGAGATAGTCAAGCCAAATAACAGTCTCCCTTTTTATTCTTGCAGTATTTTGCTTTGTATTTCTCAAGGTCTTTGCTTCCCAGCATAAAGTCCGGATTTTATATTTGTCAAGGTCTTTGCATCCCACCATAAAATCCTGACTTTGTGTTTCTCAAGGTCGTTGCTTCCCACCATAAAATCCCGATTGTGTATTTCTCAGAGTCATTGCTTCCCACCATAAACTCCTGATTTTATATTTCTCAAGGTCATTGCTTACCACCATAAATTCCCGATTTTATATTTCTCAAGGTCATTGCTCACACACCGCATCTGACGTCATCGTACAAGAACGTTTTAATTGGTTGTTGAGAATGATTGGGAAAAAAGTCAATGAAATGAGATCATCTTAATTAAGAAGTGGGCATTAGTCAGACGTTAGTGACAGTTCTGTTCCAGAGCTGATATAATTTTACAAATGTTTTGATTGAGATGTTGGCAAGCTGGATCCAGATGGGGCGACATGTTTTTTTGTTGTTGTTGTTTTTTTTTACATTTTTTTTATTCAAGGAAAAACATTGCAGCATACAACAGGACATTGAATACAACAAGCAGAAGCTTATGAACCGTATTCATGGTGTATAGAACTTACAAATGAATTGCTGCAGCAATAGAAAGTTCAACAAATCTGGGAAGATACATTAACATTATAATTATACGTAACCAAAGAAAAGAATAAAAAAAATATGATATTGAGGGGCACTGTGAGATCCCACGTATATGCGTGGACCGGCACCAGGCCAGGGGCAATGAGACAGCAACAAGCAATATCGCTGAATGCCAGGGCAAGGTCATGACTGTACACTCATCATATACAGAACAAGGCTATCGCCGAGTACGGCAATAAAGTCCCGCCTTTCAAACACAAACAACACTGAAAACGAAGGAAGAGCAAGGGAGAGAGAGAAAGCGTTTTCTCCCTTGCTGGGACAGACAAACACACAAAAAAGAAACAAGACACGAACAAAATTAATAGTCCGCTTGGCGACATGTTGTTGTTGTTGTTGTCATCGTTGTCGTCATTCTTTTTCTTAATTACAGGCTGGCTGGTGGTGTTGATAGATGGACTCAAGTTCTGATGTGTCGAGTTCAATCCCAGCCTGCAATATAAAAACTGGCCTGTTCTCTGCCCGTCTTTGATGTTCCTCCTACCATTCTGGTGGTGTCAGCTGAGCGTTTCTTTAACCTTTTGACTTCCGCACCCCTTTTATCGACTGCAAAAACTTAACCCTTTGACTCCATCACCCTTTCCACCAGCTTCCTGCAGGAAGCTGGTGGAAAGGGTGAGGGAATCAAAGGGTTAAGTTTTTGCTTAGAGGTACGTTTTTGCTTTGCTAGCATGGTTGACAATGCAGGATGCTGGTGGACAGGGTGTGGGAGACAAAGGGTTAAATCCTGTTCACCCCATCTCCACCCTTCCTCCTCCTCCTCCTCCCCATTTCAAGTTCTTGCCAGCGCGTAGGGTTTTTCGCCGGCTCGAGGAGTCAGCTTTTAATTTACTGTCATGTGGGTGGAACGTGATACGGAGATGTCCAAGTGCGATGAATTCCATCGACCTACTTTTAGTTGTAATTTTAGACATAAGCCAGTAAACAGCGGTTTAATCAGTTGTTACCGGTTATTATGTATCGGAGGCTGTTGCCATTAACAAAGGCTATTGTGTTGAGTCTCCATGCTGTGTGTGTAGACAAGAGAACCGCGGTCACGTTGTGTATGTGAACAGCCCTCAGACTGGAGGCTGGAATGGAGGGCTATTTTATCCAGCATTGTCAAGGGACCAGCTGACATTTTCATGACTCGTTCGTTGTTATTCATTGTTATCAAATCCCCACTGTTCGTTACAGACAGACCAGTGACAGGATGCAACGTCATCGTATTCAAGACACTATTGATTGATTTGATTTAAGTTGATTTGATCTGATCCTCATGGCGATTGATCAGAGACCTTAAGCCAGAGACGGGCGGTATTCAGACCAAAGACAAAGAGAGACCCAACCGTCGTCTGGTAACTCACTCGTCGACACGCGATCTGTTCTGCCTCTCCTTGTTGGCCTGCAGCCTGTCACACGTGGCGCATCAGTGAAGCAGTTTCACTTTCTGCTTCGATTTCTTAACCCTTTGACTCCCGCACCCTATCCACCAGCTGCAAAAACTTAACCCTTCGACTCCCTCACCCTTTCCACCAGCTTCTTGCAGGAAGCTGATCGAAAACGGTGAGGGAGTCAAAGGGTTAAGTTTTTGTTTTGCCAGCATGGCTGACAATGCAGGATGCTGGTGGAGAAGGTGCAGGAGTCAAAGGGTTAAGATAAAGTTTCCGCGCTGGGAATAAATCCCATATGCATGGATGTCTTTGATTCCATGTGATGGAGCAGATAGAAAGCCTTTTTTTTTTAAAGTGCTACGGTTTTTCTCAGAAGTGTTCATGCATGTTGGTCCCCCCCCCCACCCTTCACCTTTGCAGGCCGTGTGTAGCTGCACGGTGTGTCGTCCTCTGTGGGTGTGCATGCCGGATGTTTTCATGTTTCCATAAGTCATTGACAATGCAGGATGTTTAACGTGCATACTTGATGTTGTGCAATGTATGTACATAAGAACAGGTTTTACGCACTAACAAGATCTACACACGTGTCGACGTGGGAGATAAGGAAAAAAACAACAATCTCCACCCTTTATCCACCCGACGTTATCTAGTAACTCACTCGTCGACAGGCACATCTGTGTTTGCCTCTCCTTGGTGGCCTGCGGCCTGTCACAGGTGGCGCTTCAAAGGGATTGAAATAAATATGAACAACTGTTTTCACTTTCTGCTTCAATTTCTCAAGATGAAATTTCCGCGCTCGGGATAATTCCACGCGCACAGACGTCTTTGATTCCATGTGATGCAGCAGATACACATTTTTTTTTTTTTTTTTTTTTTTTTTTTTTTACGTGTTACGATTTTTCTCAGATGTGTGCATGCATGTTGTTTCCCACCCACACCCTTGCCAGCCATGTGTTGCTGCCCGGTCTGTTGTCCTCTGTGGGCGTGCATGCCGGATGTTTTCATGTTTCCATAATCCACTTGACACTGACATGATTCACAGCAGGATCTTTAACGTGCTTACTTCATTTTCTGCAATGTGTATACATACGAACGGGTTTTACGCACTGACAAGATCTGCACACATGTCGACCTGGAAGATCAAACCAACAAAAACAGCAAAAAAAAAGCAACCTCCACCCTTTATCCACTAGGTGAGGTATCCAAGCAGAATCGAACCCCAGACTTTCCTTTTGGACGTCTGACCCACTTGACGACCGCGCCCCTGCTGACGTCATAGATTCCATCCATATGATGGACAAGATCCAAAACGATCATGTAGTAGTATACAGAGAATCCGACAAAAGCTTCAGTATCTCACAATTCAACTAAATTTTTTTAAGGCTACTTTGAGCAACATTTCTTATTATCAGATAGTCTTCGTATACTCTGAGAGTGGTAGGACTTCCAACTCAACAGAACAGAACAGAATGATCATGGTTTAAGCCATAATCCTGTGCAGGATAAGCCCAAAGCACTGGCAGGGTCTCGAGATCCCGCCTAGCGTAAAGGTTCCGCGTCTGTCCTTGTATCAAACGGGCATTAAAAAAGAACAGATTTTGTGTAGTTGTGGGACACCCCCCCCCGTGGGGATGCTGGGGGCTCTTTCAGTATAAATAGTATCCCTACCTTCTGGAAATTCTGTGTTAGAAATTTCCTCTTTTCTGTCACTCTCTTTGTGTCTTTCTTCCTTTTTTGCTTTCTGTCATATCTTCCTATCATTTTGTGCCTTGCTGGTCCATTCACCTAGATACGTGTTCGATAAAGTCTTACACTTTTTCTCTTAGGATTGATAATTGGGTACATGTATTAAGTGCATTTTTGGCTCTAGGGGTATGAGATATGCGGAAGCAATTTTAGGTAATTTAGGCCTGTTTTTATGTTTTTGTGTCCTTAGTTATGTTTAAACTTGTATTCAGGTATGTTTTTTGTTTTGTTTTTTTGTTTGTTCGGTTGTTGTTGTTTTTTAATCCCTTAGGCGATAAATTGGATAGAGTGGTCAACGCCAGGGGCATCTTCTTAGATTATGTGCGCGAGTGCAATGATATGTGTACTTAATTCTCTTTTCCTTTTTTTCTG
>JAPXFY010000023.1:10023911-10026411 GCA_030674185.1 Monoplex corrugatus | reverse complement strand
CACAACACCGCGCGCGCGCGCGCACACACACACACAACACACACCCACACACACGCACACACTCATAATGAAAAGACCGTTAAATCAACAGAACGATCTCTCCACCTCTCACTCACACACACACACACACACACGCACACACACACACACAACACACACACACACACACACACACACACACACACACACACACACACACACACACACACACACACACACACACACACACACACACACACACACACACACACACACAAAGAGGACCTGATCTTCCCTGCTGATTGAGTAAACGAATACGTGCTACCGCCGAAGATCTGAAACACTCCAGATCAATACCACGGGAAGATGGTATCGATTGCTACATTCTTGCTCCCAGATTCCTTGTCTCGAAGCAAAATGACTGCCGTTGCTTCTTCTGCTGCTGGCCATAAGACTTGTGGTGGTGGGGGGTGGGGGTGTGGGTCTTAATCTCTACCTCTGTTATCTTGATAAGATCGATGTCAGCGCTGATTTATTCGTTGCGATCTTGTGTTATGTGGGAGAGATTTTATGTGTGAAGAGCAGAGTCGGAAGACATTTATGTGCCGTAACAACAACCCCAAAAGAGGGCTTTACTTGACACAGTTTGATTTTAATCAGTTGACTTAATTAATAGGTAATGATTTTAGCTGTCCATGATGTCTCATTTCACATTATCGTCATCAACATCAGTGGCAATGTAGGTGTATTTATAATGCTGCTGTCTGTCTGTCTGTCTCTCTGTCTGTCTGTCTGTCTTTCTCTCTCTGTCTTTCGCTCTCTGTCTGTCTGTCTCTTTCTTTCTCTCTCTTTTTCTCTCCCTTCCTCCATTCTCTCTTCCCTCCCTCCTCCATCTCTCTCTCCTGACTCTTTCTCTCTCTCATCTCTCTCTCTCTGACTCTTTCTCTCTCTCTCCATCTCTCTCTCTCTCTCTGTCTTTCTTTCTCTTTCTGTCCTCTCTGTCTCTCTCTCTCTCCCCCTCTTTCTCTCTCCCTCTCTCTCCCCCTCTTCTCCTCCCTCCCTTCCTCCCTGCCCCTTTCTCCCTCCTTGACGTCCTCAGTAGTCAACAATCTCCTTTTTCAGAGAGAAAGAAATAAAAAGCTGAGAAGATTTTAACAAGCCCTCTCTCTCAGTGTGTCTGTCTGTTTGACTCTCTCTCTCTCTCTCTTTCTGTCTCCATCTCTCTTTCTTTCTCTCTCTTTCTCTGTCTCTGTCCCTCTCCCTCTCTCTCTTCGTCGCTCCCTTTCCCCTCTCCCTCCCTCCTTTCTGTCCTCAAAAGTCAACAGTCTCCTCTTTCAGAGAGAAAGAAATACAAAGCTGAGAAGATTTTAACAAGCCCTTAGCGTCTGAAAAAGAAATAGCAGAAAGCGAACTTGGTGACCGGGAAGGGATTCCAGAATTTAATGTTGGCATCTTTTGGGGACGACAAATTCTTTATGCTGCGGCCATAGGGAGGAGAGACAGATGGACAGACAGACAGACAAAGTGCATTTGGGGAGAGAGAGAGGGAGGAGAGACAGGGGGATAGAGAGAGAAAGGGAGAATGAGGGAGAGAAGGAAAAGAATCCGAAATGGGCATATGTTTGTGTGAGAGAGAGCGAAATGCGAAATGTTTTTAATATTTGTGAAGTGTGTGCTGCTGCATCATAGAGAGGAGAGGGGGGAGGGAGAGAGAGAGACTATGCGGGGGAGCCTTTTTGGTGGGGTTGGGGTTAGAGGGTATACAGAAAAGAACGCGGGAAGGGGGAGGGGTGTAGAAAGAGTGGATGGTGGGAAGGGAGGTATAGAGAGAAAGTGAGTGAGCGTGAGAGAGAACTGCAATTTATGAAAAGACAAGCTCTTCTCTCTAAACTGTTGTTTCTTCATGACACGGGGGTAAAATTGAAAATTGATAAAAAGAGGGAAGAAGAAGGATGAAGAGAAAGAAAGAGAGTGGGGCAGGGGTGGAGGGGTGGGGAGGGACAAGACATCAAGAATCAATAATTTGGGTCATCCTCCTGGTGTCACTCAAACAGAGGTTACCCCGCATGAAAAATGACCCCCAGTGCAAACACGCCGGCCCCGGTGACCTCGTATGGCGTGGGACACGAACTCTTTTGCCCGGATGAAAAACGTCTCCCGGTGTAATCCAACAGAGCTTACCCCCTGGATGAAAAATGACCCCCGGACCTTTATTTCTACCGGGGAGACAAATGACTCGGGGAGGGAGGGGAGGGGATCGTAGTTGTTGGGGTTGTCATGGGGATGAGTCATTGTGGACCAGTGACAAATGGACACGTCGCTTAGCAGCCTCGTCACGACCCCGGGCTCGCCATGTTGCTGATCCGCCATTAATCTGGCATTGTGTAGTCCCTCATCCCTTCCATTCGACGCAACTTGTTTGCTGGTGAAGGCAAAGCCTTTAGGTATGTACAAGGCTTTGGTGGGAGGTGTTGATGGGAGGCGAAAATTGTGGACTGCTTTGCCGGATGGTTAGGTCGCA
>JAPXFY010000023.1:10011411-10018911 GCA_030674185.1 Monoplex corrugatus | reverse complement strand
CACTCTCTCTTCTCTCTCTCTCTCTCTTCTCTTTCTCTCACGCATTCACACACACACGCGCGCGCGGCGCACGCACGCACGCACGCAGACGCAGTGCAATGTTATACACATGTTGCAGCCGTCAAACAAATCGTCCACACCCATATTACTTGTCCTTCCCAGATGACGTATCCTAACCCTGACCACACTCAGCCATGATTCACACAATAAAACCCATGACACTAGTTTACCACGCGGCCAGCTCACGGCACCCCCCCCCCCCCCCCGATACCATCACCACTCTTCCAGTAATCATACCCTCCACCCCGCCCTACCCTAATATCCCGTTAGGATGTCACTTTGTATCTGCTTGGGTTGGCTTGGGCTTTTGTTGTTGTTGTTGTTGTTGTCAGTCTGGATTTGCCATGTGAAATTCAGACACCTTTCCCCGAGGGAATGCGCGTAGCCGCGGTGCAGCGCCACCAGTTTTTCTTCTTTATGCGTGTATTTCTGTTTTCCTGTGAAGCATTTTGGTGATGAATTTCTCTGGGGACAGTTTCCTTTGTTGCCATGGGATCTTTGACGTGTTCTGACTGCGTGCTTAACCCTTTGGTTCCTGCACCCTGTCCACCAGCATCCTGCATTGTCAACCATGCTAGCAAAGCAAAAAACTTGACCCTTTATTCCCGCACCCTGTCCACCAGCATCCTGCATTGTCAACCATGATAGCAAAGTAAAAACCTTAACTCTTTGATTCCCGCACCCTGTCCACCAGCGTGCTGCATTGTCAACCATGCTAGCAAAGCAAAACTTAACCCTTTGATTCCCTCACCCTGTCACACATCTGCATTGTCAACCATGTAGCAAAGCAAAAACTTAACCCTTGATTCCCGCTCATTACTAGTAATGATAATATAATAAAAACCCCAAAAAGGATCATTTGTATAAGCGCTTTCTCCAAACTTGCTTAGACTCACATTACAAGACACAGTGGGGGGGGGGGGGGATCATTGCAGAAGCACCGATTTATCACACACATACACACACTCATCATAATGCACCATTCATACGCGTACAGAAGGAAGTACATGTAACGGCGTTTAACCCGTACATATATATACAAACATACCTATGGTCATAATATATACTGCTCACGATAACTCAGTTCTTCGATCATCAGTAGTTAGAAATGAAAGTAACCTTTGCGAGCAATTATGAGACAGTTTTAACCCTTTGAATCCCACAAACCTGTTCGGACAGTAGTCTACAATGTAACCATTGCATAAAAGCAGAAATTTAACTCTTTGACTCCCCACCCTGTCACCAGCATCCTACATTGTCAACCATGCTAACAAAGCAAAACTTAATTCTTTGACCACCTCGTTTATATCCACCAGCTTCCTGCATGTAAAGGGTTAAACCATGTCGGTTGTTAGTTTACTGTGATGTAACGTTCGTCCAAAAGACATCAGTGGTCAGCTCTCCCTATAAGGTGAAAAGATTTGTAAGAGATGGAGCCAACAGTGCCGTCAGCACAGGCGTGTAGGAGGCCTTCTTTCATCCCAGTCAGACTCTGACTCACTCAGTCTCTGTCTGTGTGTGACGTTTAGTATCGATCATGTCACTCGTTACCCCCTTCCCTTCCACCACTTGTGAGGCCTGTCTGCCCCCCCCCCCCCCCTCCCCCGAGATAACGGTACGGTAAGATTGGTCAGCAGAATCGGCCAAGCCAAAACAGCATTCAAGAAGATGAAAAGCATTATTACCAACAAATGCCTATCAATTAACATCAGGAAGAGAGTTCTTGAATGTTATATAGAACTGATAATGTTATACGGTTGTGAGGCGTGGACAGTCAACAAGCAACAGCCAGAACAAGATTGAGGGAGCCGAGATGTGGTTTCTAAGAAGAATGTTGAGAGTTCCACGGACAGCAAAGAAAACAAACGAGACAGTCTTGATGGAGGCAGACACAAGAAGATCATTCATAAGGAAGATTAGAAAAAGACAGGCAACATTTATAGGCCATCTTATGAGGAAAGGGGAATTAGAGCACCTGGTCACAACAGGAAAGCTGGAGGAAAAGAGATCACCGGGTAGACCCAGGGAGAAAATATTGGACGGACTTGCAGGGTGGCTGAGGACAGAGGGATGGAAGATGTGCTTGCGGCAACTAGGGATAGATACATATGGAGGGTCATGATTGCCAACGCCATGCGGCAGGGCACTTGATGATGGTGATGATGATGATGACCGTGGGTTTTTCCACAGAAGGTTTGCCCGAGACAACTCTGTTGTGACCATGGGATATTTAACGTTCACTAGGCGCTTACTGCGTAGGGTCCTCGGTTTATCGTCTCATCCTAAAGACTTGACACTCGCCCACCACTCAGATGTACAGCGGAGTGGGTGGAGGGGAAGAGAAAACCCGTGTTGGAATCGAATCCAGGTTTCGTGCATCCTGAGTCAGTGCTTATCCACTATGCTACTCACTCCACAGCACTGTGAGAGAGAGAGAGAGAGAGAGAGAGAGAGAGGGGAGAGAGAGGCTCCTGCATGCACTAATCCTTCCTCGCTGTCTGTCTGCTAATCCTGGATCACTGCAGCACAACTAGTAACGAGGGCGCAAGCTGTGGAAACGAGATGCTTCAGAAAAATCCTTGGCATCTTCTACACTTGAGAGCCGTGCGTTCACAATCTGATGTGCGAGTTCAGTCCAGCTCCCAATATATAAACTGATTGGTTTGCTGCTCATCTTTAACACTTCATTAGTCTGGTGATGTCAGCTTTGTCTGTCTTCGGTTTGGGGCACTTATAGCATAGCCAGTGTGAGATTGTGAGCTTAGTTAAGTTTGTTTTGAGCCTAAGCAATCTTAGAAAAGACGAGCTTTGCAAGTGTGTGAGCGTAGGTTTGTTTTGAGCCTAAGCAAACTTAGAAAAGACGAGCTTTGCACCGTGTGTGAGCGTAGGTAAATTTTTTTGGGGGTAAGCAACTTAGAAAAACGAGCTTTGCGCGTAGTGGCTTAGGTAAGTTTGCTTTGGCCTAAGCAAAGCTTAGAAAAACGATCTTTGCCCCAGTGATGGGAGCAAACTTGGTAATTGTTCCCCTCCCAGCAGCTTAAGAATTTTACCGATTGCTAGGTAAGTTGGGCCTAAGCAACCTCGTGAGCAGTGCTATGATTTCCTCTCCTTAAGAATTTTTTTTCCGTAGCACGCTTAGCGTCTCATAGATCCGCTGTGCATTGTGCCCTCCCCCTTCCTCCCCCTCCCTTTTTCTCTGTCTCTGTCTCTCTCTGTCTCTCTCGTCCTCTTCTTTTGTTCTCTTGACCCTCTCTATTGTCTGTCTGTCTCTCTCTTGTCTTCTCTCTCTCTCTCTCTCTTTTGTCTCTCTCTCTCTCTCTCTCTCTCTCTCTCTTCTATTTTAAGACCTTACCAGCGCACAGGGTTTTGGGAGATTCAAAGCAGTTTTAGGTGGAGCATATATGAGTCGTGGTTGATAATCCTTCTTGAACAGACTTTAAACAGACCCCACAGCGAGACAGAGACAGCGAACCCTGGTAAATACGAGATGTGAATCTCTCCTATAGTATCTCTGGTCTGAGCGACTGGCCAAGGTCGTGTAGGGGCAGTTCGGTCTTGCAGCGTCGATTGGCAGCACCGGCTGCTGTAGTGGCACTGTTGGTGCTGCTGTGTCTGCCGTAATGACCCCCCCTGCCGTGCAGCAGACGCTTGTGGCGATGATGCATGCACGCGCCTGATGAGGCATGCTTCATGATGATGTAACTACGCTTGGTGGTAACTACGCTCAGTGAAACATGGGTTTGGTGGTCGTCCTGATAGGGCCATGGATAGAGGGAGGAACAAGCTGCTTATCTTGCTGTACATGTATATACACTGTAGGTATTAGCTTGCCCTGTCGTAACTTCCCCGGCTTTGCATAGGTAACATATCCTTCTGTGTATAGATAACGTACCATTCTGTTTAGGCAACTAACTCTTCTGATATGTAGATAATATACCCTGCAGTATGTAGGGAATGTACCCTGCTGTATGCGGATAACATACCCTGCGGTGTATTGGTAGCTTACTTTGCAGAATATAGGTAACTTACCCTGCAGTATATAGATAACGTACTCTGTTATATAGATATGTTACTCTGTACTACATTGGTAACTTACCCAGCGGTATATAGGTATTTTACCTGCGATATACAGGTAACCCACCCTGCAGTATATGGCTAACTTACTCCACAGTATATAGGTAACTTACCCTGCGGTATATAGGCAATTTACCATGCAGTATTTAGATAACTTACCCTGCAGTGTGTAGGTAACTTACCCTGCAGTATTTAGATAACTTACCTGCAGTGTGTAGATAACTTACCCTGCAGTATTTAGATAACTTACCCTGCAGTGTGTAGGCAACTTACCCTGCAGTATTTAGATAACTTACCCTGCAGTGTGTAGGTAACTTATCCTGCAGTATTTAGATAACTTACCCTGCAGTGTGTAGGTAACTTATCCTGCAGTATTTAGATAACTTACCCTGCAGTGTGTAGGTAACTTACCCTGCAGTATATAGATACTTACCCTGTAGTGTGTAGGTAACTTACCCTGCAGTGTATAGATAACTTACCCTGCAGTGTATAGATACTTACCTGCAGTGTGTAGGTAACTTACCCTGCAGTATATAGGTAACTTACCCTGCAGTGTGTAGACAACTTACCCTGCAGTGTATAGATAACTTACCCTGCAGTATACAGATAAGTTATCCTGTGGTTTGGGGGCAGCTTACCATGTGATGTATAGATAACTTGTGTAGGTAACTTATACCGTGTGATATATAGGTAGTTTACCTTGTTTTATATAGGTAACTTACCTTACATCTCGCGGTCTGTGATCGTCTCATGGCGGCCCGCTGTCTGTCGCGCCCAGCGCTGTAGAGGGTGTGGGACCATGGGGCAGTATTGAATTTAATAACAAAATTTTATAGCTCCAAGAAGGATCGCGTACGCGCAGATTGACCGTTGGTTTTGTTCAAACAAGGCCATTATTGTCTGCGATACTGAGTCAGGGTCGTGTGGCTCCATCGACAGAGCCTTGGACTCGAGATCCGATGTCTCAGGTTCAATCCCAGCCTCCCTCCTCCCCCCTCCAGCATAGAAGCTGGCCTGCTTGATACCATTCTCAAAGTTCCAGTGATTCTAGTGGCATCAGCCTGGTGTTCACTAGGTACACCTGTTGTAAGACCTTACTAGTGCGTAGGGTTTATGTCCAGGCTGTTGGCATTATATCATAATTATTGTAGACTTCCCTTTCTATCACTTGACATTTGCAGTGTTAGTGCTTATGGAAATAAGTGTTGGCGTGATGACACTGTGTTGAGAAGATGGACACTGAACCAGTCGCCGTGGTGTAATGATTAACGCAACGGACTACTAACTGGATGGTTGTAAGTTCGAATCCCCATCAGTACCTTCAAAAATCATTGTAGGATTTTTTGGCTCTAACCGGCTCCTTCCCAGAGTTGGGCGTGCTGTGGGTTCATTGGGAAGACTGGGACCATACAGTCGAGTCTCATCCACTTCACGGATGCGTCATTGAGGGTGTTGCTCAAATCTTCTGACCAGCACCGCAGGTGTCTGTATCTCTCGGGCCTGATTGACGCCAGGATATAATTATTGTGATAGTAAGCGTAGAGTACAGCCATGCCACGCAGTCTCAATCCTAGATGGAACTCCATAGCATCATGATTATCATCCTCATCGACATCATCATCATCGCACTGAAAAAAACAAAACCTCTGTGCCAGCTTCTATGGTCATTAGGGTGCCGCAAAAAAATGAGACGAAGAAAAAAGGTGAGCGCAAAGATAACCTCCCTGGGAGCGATGATCCTTTAAAAAAA
This sequence comes from Monoplex corrugatus, assembly GCA_030674185.1. Classification (NCBI taxonomy): domain Eukaryota; kingdom Metazoa; phylum Mollusca; class Gastropoda; order Littorinimorpha; family Ranellidae; genus Monoplex; species Monoplex corrugatus. The sequence continues at coordinate 10,013,027 of JAPXFY010000023.1, read as the reverse complement.
TGGACACTGAAACTGCAAGACTGATTCTTGTGCAAGCTCAAAAGTGTCTGCCTGATAATGGACGGCAGAAAAATTATACCTCAGGAGTAAACGCTGAATTCTGAAATATTTGCATTGGCCGATCTCTTTATTTGCGTCTTAGATTGAGGTGTCATCATGATGAAGATGATGATGATGACGGTGATGACATGATGCATACATGCTTCCTTCACTGCCGTTCTTGATGAGACGGTGTGGACAGTGAACTGGCGGTGACCTCTCTGACCTTATGGACACACTCGGACCTCTAATCTCGTGGGCGGAATTTCCACTTCCAGAATTTGCGTGTGTATTGGTCATGGCGGGTGGGGTGTGGTGGTGGTGTGGGGGTTGAGACTGTTTAATTAATGAGGGTGCGAGAGTAAGAGAGTCTGGGGGTTTGGGGGTTCGAGATGGTAATGTCATGGGAAGAATTTTAGGGTGAAGTTCTAGAATGTTGGGGAATGTTCAGAATTTAGGGGAGATATTTATGTGGAATTACTTTTTTTTTAAATAGAAATCACACACAACAAGAAGGAAGGAGAGAGACGAGTAGAAACGCATTAAGCACACTAGCAATAACTTTCAAAAGTAGTCCACACATAGCGTTACAAGTCAATATAGTTTCTTTAATTAAGCATGTTCAGCTTAAAGCATAATCATTCATCTTCTTATTCTTATTTGCCTACGTCCTAAAGCAATCCTACTTCTTTGCCTATCAGTCCAAAACTCTACACTGAAATAAACTATCAACGTACCTTCACTACGTGTTTCCAGCAAAGGCTCTGCACCTCTGCCTGGTTGACCATCAACTCTCTGACCATTCTGTCTCTCTGTGTCTGTCTTCTCCTCTCTGTGTTATTTTTCCTCTTCATTTATAGAGCATGGATCAGAACACGCACACACCTTGCCTTGTCGATGATACGGAACAAGTCTCCCCTTTCTTTCAATCCAATAACAACAATAACAAAAAAATTAAAGAAAAAATGTGCGGCTCCGGGCTATGGTGATTGTGTGTGTGTGTGTGTGTGTGTGTGTGTGTGTGTGTGTGTGTGTGTGTGTGTGTGTGTGTGTGTGTTTCCCCCCTGAGGAGAGCACCCCGAATTTCACACACACACACACACACACACACACACACACACACACACACACACCACACACACACACACACACACACACACACCGAAAACAAATGAATGGACAGAAGAAGAACAACAACAACAACAACAGAAGCAGCAACAACAACAATACCGAAACAAACCCAGTGTGTGCCAGCCTGTTTATGTCTGTAGTGATGGTGGTGGTGACCGATACGATGGTCTTAACCCTTTGACTCCCGCACCCTGTCCACCGTCTGCAAAATCTTAACCCACTGATTCCATCACACTATCCACCAGCTTCCTGCAAACTTAACCCTCATTCCCTCACCCTATCCACCAGCTTCCTGCAGGAAGCTGGTAGACAGGGTGAGGGGAATCATAAGAGTAAGCTTTTCCTCTGCTGGCCATGGTTGGCAAAGCAGGATGCTGGCGGACAGGGTGCGGGAGTCAAAGGGTTAAAATCATGTTTTGCACGAGACACAATATTTGTGATGGTGG
>JAPXFY010000023.1:10001411-10006411 GCA_030674185.1 Monoplex corrugatus | reverse complement strand
CGTCCCATTTTCTACGCCATCTTAATGCCCACAGAAGCTGTCACAGTTTTTTACAATACAATGATGATGATGTCGTTGAGGATGATAATCATGATGCTATGGAGTTCTAGCTAGGATTGACACTGCGTGACAGGGTGTACTCTACGCTTACTGTCATAATATATCCTGGCGTCAACCAGGCCCGGAGACACAGACACCTGCAGTACTGATCAGAAGATTTAGCAACACCTTCAAGACTCATCCGTGAAGTGGACGAGACTCGACTGTGTGGTCCCAGTCTTTCCAATGAGCCCATAGTACGCCCAGCTCTGGGTAGGAGCCGGTCAGAGCCGAAAAATCCCACAGTGAGTTTCGAAGGGACTGATGGGGATTCGAACCTACAACCTTCCAGCTGGTAATCCGTTGCGCTAACCACAAACACCACGGCGACTGGTCATGATTCGTTAAAATTAACTCCCAGGTGTGTTTGTGACTATGTAACTGTTTTTGATTTGTTTTGTTTGTTTGTTTGCTTGCTCGTTTGTTTGTTTGTTTGTTTGTTGTTGTTTGCTTTTGTTTTAAGAATGCAGGCGCGGATTTTTTCTTTCATTCGAATTTCGAATTTTCTGTATTCTCTTCTTCCTTTTTAACAGCGGTGGTAGAGTGGGGAAAAAAAAAAGAAACATTGCCACTGTGATGGAGACGGTTTGCCCAGAACAGTTAAGACGTGAAAAACGAAATCAAAATATAGACTTGGAAAGAAATAGGAGTGCCAAGGGCTAAACATTCTAGATCTAGACGTTTACTTTTCTGTTCCGTTGCAGCTAAAGACCTGCTGATGATGATATGGTTTGTGAAAAATGCAATATGTCCTCCCTCCCCGCCCACTCCCCTTTCCCCCCTCTCTCTGTAACTGGCTAACAGTAACAAGGTGATTCATGGAGGCGCCAGGTTGTTCACCTTGACACTGTAATTAGAGAGGCTGTCTTCCATTTGTCTTTTTTGAGACAAGACCCGGGCAAGGGGAAGTGGAAATTAAGATAAGACTTGGCCGTGGGGGTGGGTTCTGGAAATTAATTTCTTTCCCTTTCTATCTGAAATAAAGGGGAAGGAAAGTTAGTTTAGGCGAACTCTCTCTCTCTCTCTCTCTCTCCCTTTCTCTCTCTTTCTCTGTGTCTTTGTTTGTCTTTGTCTCTGTCTCTCTCTCTCTCTCTTCTGTCTCTCTCTCTCTCTCTTCTGTCTCTGTCTCTGTCTCTCTCTCTTTCTGTCTGTCTGTCTCTCTCTCTCTCTCTCTCTCTCTCACACACACACACACACACACAACACACACACACGTAACACACACACGTAAACAACTCTCTCTCTCTCTCTCTCTCTCTCTTCACGCACGCACGCGCACACACACATACATACACACAGACACACACACGTACGTATACACACGCACACGTATACACACATACACAAACAACTCTCTCTCTCTCACACACACATACACACACACACACACACACCACTCTCTCTCTCTCTCTCTTCCTCCTCCTTCTCCGACTCCTGCTTTTCCTGCCACCTTCTCGCTGTCTCCTCTCTATTGCTCTTCTTGGGAAAATGACGATCAGTTCTTTCTGTCTCTCTGACAACTGTGCTGACCCAAGCATTTCCATTCAGAAGAGATAATTTGCTGAAAGAGCCCAGGGATTACCTTTCCCTTTCCGAACGAATCAGTAAGACGAATGGCATAAGCTGCAAGTATGTTTGCCTTTCATTACTGAATGCAGACTGGGGTTTTCCTCGTCAGCTGTATTGAGAGGGTAGAAAGGGTTGCCTTGTCATACTGATCACAGAAGACGCGTCGGAATTTGTTACGAGCTCGGAGTTCGTTCGAGAGTGATTCTTTGCTTCCGCGCGACCTCCGTATGCGCCCCGCCCAAATCTGCCGGCATCCTATCTGGCAAGACTCCTTGAGCCTGCGCAAAACTGTATGTGCCTGCAAGGTCTTGAAATACAGAGGGGGGTGAAGGGGGGGGGTGTGGAACCTATGAAGCACACAGCTGACATCACCAGGATGATTGTATCATTTAAGACGGGCAGCAAACAGGCCATGGTTGTTTTCTGTCCGTTTGTTTTTTTGTTTTTGTTTTTTTTTCTCCTCAGTGTACTGCATTAAACTGGCCTTCTCACTGTCCCATCTTACATCATTGCTGTTCTGGTGGTGTCAGTATAGGATAAGATAAGCCCCACCCCAGCCCAGCCCCCGCATTCCCCCACTTCCCTGGGATGGTTATCCCCGTCGGCCATATCACCTGAGGTGGGTGCTGACGTAAAAACTGAACCAAATCAAAAAGATGTGTACCGGTCCTTTCACCTGCTTTGTGGGCTGATAGTAGAGAGGGTTTTTGTTTTCTTTGGTTTACACTGAGTGGCGGAGAGCTTGAAAAAAAAGAAATTTACTGCACTCAATTTTTAAAAAAAATTTTTTTTTAACTTCGTTGGATAATGGAATTCATTGCATTGAGACTAAACTGGAGATGGTTTGCCTCAGAGAACAAGATGTTGAGTGTTCCCTTCCGTGGCAAACCAGACTGATACAAGGGAAGTTTGCCAGAGATGCAGTTTGGGTTTTTACTGAAGAATGCATATGTCTTCATCATCATCATGTGCTCTGCCGCATGGCGTTGGCAGTCATGGCCCTCCATACTAATCTATCCCTTGTCGGTGCAAGTATATCTCCCATCCTCTTTGTCCTCAACCATCTGCAAGTCCGTCCAGTATTTTCTTCCTGGGTCTACGTGGTGTTCTCTTTCCCTCCAGTTTTCCTGTTGTGACCAGGTGCTCTAATTTTTTTTTCTCATAAAATGTTCTATAAATGTTGCTCGTCTTTTTCCGATCTTCTTTATTAATTGTCTTTTTGTGTCTGCCACCTTCAAGACTGTCTCGTTTGTTTTCTTTGCTGTCCCTGGGACTCTCAACATTCTTCTCAGAAACCACATTTCAGTTGCCTCCATTTTGTTCTGACTTTGCGTGTTGACTGTCCACGCCTCACGACAATGCATACGCGCAAAATCAAATTTCCTGCACTTTTCCCTTTTCAACATCGGTAGATAATTGAAAACATAACATTGTTATCCTGATGTGGAGGAAGGTTTTTGCCCCAGAGAACAAGAAGATATTTATTATTTCTTTTCCATTTTTAACTCGGTTGATAAAATAGAGGTTTGTGAGAAATGCAAGTATGTTTGCTTGTTCGTTGTAACTGGCTGACAGGATGATGTAGGAGGAACGCAGGCTTGTGTAGTTCGCTTTTGTAATTGGAGAAGTATTCGTTTTTTAGGGCAAAAAGGAGATCTGCTTCTTTGAATCGATTCGCGGCAATTCTCTGTCTGTTTGTCTATCTGTCTGTCTGTCTGTCTGTCTGTCTGTCTATCTGTCTGTCTGTCTTACTCCTCTCTCTCTCTCTCTCTCTCTCTCTCTCTCTCTCTATCTGCTCCCCTCTCTCGTGTTACTTTTCTTTATCTTTCTCTCTGTTCTCTCTCTGTCTGTCTTTCTCTGTCTCTCTCTGTATCTTCTTCTTCTTCTCTGTTATCTCTCCTCTTCTGTTACTGTTCTCTGTCTTCTCGTCTCTCTCTGTCTCTGTAGTCATCTTCTGTCTCTCTCTCTCTCGTCTCTGTATCTCTGTCTCTCTCTGTATCTTCTCTCTCTCTCTCCTCTCTTTCTCTCCCCTCTGTATCTCTCTTCTTCTCCCCCTCTCTCTGTTCCCTTTCTCTCTCTCTCTCTCTCCTCTCTCTCTCTCTCTCCCTACTCTCCCCCACTCTCACTCAGTCTCTCTCCCCTGTATCTCTCTCTTGTTCCTCCCCCCCTCTAATTGTATCTCTCTGTTGTTCTTTCTTTTAGTGTCTCTGTCTCTCCCCTGTCTCCCCTCTCTCTCCTCTCTGTCCTCTCTCTTTGGTCTCACCCTGTCCTGTCCTGTCCCCTTCCTTATTTTCCTGTCAACTTTGGTAGTTGGGTTTGTTATTGTCTTTTTTATCGCATAGGAGAAAGAAGAGCAGACTGTTTGGATGTCTTGACTTTTTTCTTTTTCATAGTTAAGTGGGTTCATTTTCTGAAAGTGGCGGGGTCGGTGAGTTGGGGAGGGGGAAGGGGGGAAGGGAATGGAATATAGCCGTGATATAGCCGTGTTTCTTGAGAGACACTTAAACCAGCATACCTGAGATCATCAAAGAATTGACGTAAGCGCTCTCTCTCTGTCTCTGTCTCTCTCTCTCTCTCTATCTCTATTCTATCTGTCTCTCTCTTTCATTCCCCCTCCAACGTCCACTCTGTCGTTTTTCTGATAAAGTGTCTGAATTCTGCTATTCCATAAGTACCTCATTTGAACTTGATAAACGGAGCTCTCTCTCTCTCTCTCCTTCTCTTCTCTCTCTCTCTCTCTCTCTCTCTTCTCTCTCTCTCTCTCTCTCCTCTCTCTCTCTCTCTCCTCTCCTCTGTCCCGTATGAAAGGCCTGTCCTTGAATTTATCTGATTTCTGAGAAGATAGTTTCTAGTAAGTGGAGTGGCAGAGCGTCCAAAACGTTTTCTATAATTCCAACCCTGTTCCCGTTTCATAAGCAAAACAGTTGGAAAGAGGAGGGAGGAGGAGGAGATGTTGAGACTGAGATTACGTGGAGGCGGAGAAAGGGTACGGTGTCATGTTCGTTTTGTATGTGCGAAAAATTTGAAATTTCGCTTGAAAGAAAATCGATTTATACAACCCTGGAGTTTTGTCGAGTCACAAGTAGGCTTGTGGAATTTCTGTATTCGTGATGGGATGTGGCTAAGGCGGACAGACAGACAGACGATGATGACATACACGCACACACATGAACCACACAACACACAGCACACCACACACACACACAATACACACATACACACACAGCACACACACACACACACACCACCACACACACAACACACACACACACACACACACACACACACACACACACACACACACACACACACACACACACACACACACGCTT
>JAPXFY010000023.1:9953911-9973911 GCA_030674185.1 Monoplex corrugatus | reverse complement strand
TGTTTGGATGGATATGTGGGTATGTGGATGTGATAGAAGGTATGACGTATTTTGTCGTCACCTTCACCACAAATATAACTCAGAGCGCGCGCGCGCGCACACACACACCACACACACACACACACACACACACACACACACACACACACACACATACACACACACACACACACACACACACACACACACACACACACACACACACACACACACACGTCTAAAAACATGTGTGAATAATAGACTTTAAAAGAAATACCAAATGAACACACACACACACACACACACACACACACACACACTCACACACACACACACTCTCACACACACACACACACACATCACACACACCACACACACACACACACACACACACACACACACACACACACACACACACAGTCTAAAAACACATGTGTGAATAATAGTCTTAAGAAATACCAAATGAACACACACAAACACAACACACACACACACACACACACACACACACACACACACACACACAACACTCACCACACCACACACACACACACACACACACACACACACACACACACACACACACACACACACACACACACAAGACACACACCACACACACACAACACACACACAACACACAACACACACCACCACAACACACAACACACACACACACACACACACACACACACACACCACACACACACAGCACACACACACACACACACACACAAACACACAACACACACAACACACACAACAGACACACACGTACACACACACACACACACACACACACACACCACACACACAAATCAACACACCACACCACACCACACTACAACCACACAAGACAATTTCAGTACAGAAAAGTTTCGACATCGCTATGCTACAACCAGATTTATTCCGCATTCATCCTCCCGTCCCTCCCCTCTCCTCTCCTCTCCTCCCCCAACTCTCTCACTCATCCGATTCTCTCTGCTGACATGTCTCTTTCTCGCTCTGCTCACCCACTTCTTTGCTCGCTCGCTCCATCCTTCTCCTCTCGCCTCTCTCTTCCTCTCTCTCTTCTCTCCTCTCTCTCTCTTCATCTCTCTCTCTCTTTCTCTCTTCTCTCTCTCTCTCTCTCTCTCTCTCTCTCTCTCTCTCTCTCTCTCTCTCCTCTCTCTCTCTCTCTTTTTCTCTTCTCTCTCTCTCTCTCTCTTTCTCTCTCTTCTCTCTCTCTCTCTCTCTCTCTCTCTCTCTGTCTCTTCTGTCTGTCTCTGTCTTCTCTCTCTTTTCTCTTCGTCTCTCTCTCTCTTCTCTCTCTGCTCTCCTATTTCTGTCTGTCTCTCTCTTCTTCCTCTCTCTGTCTTCTCTTCTCTCTCTTCTCCTCTCTCTCTCTCTCTCTCTCTCTTCTCTGCTCTCTCTCCCTTTCTCTCTTCTTCTCCTCTCCGCCTCTCTTTCCTCTCTCTCTCCTTCTCTCTCTCTCTCTCTCTCTCTCCTCTCTCTCTCGCGCGCGCGCGCGCTCTCTCTTTCTTCTTCTCGTTGTCTCTCCGCTGTCTATCTCTCTGTCTCTCTCTCTCTCTCTCTCTTTCTTCTCTGTCTCTTCGCTGTCTGTCTCTGTCTGTTTCTCTCTCTCTTTCTCTTTCGCTCTCTCTCTCTCTTTTCTTCTCTGTCTCTTCGCTATCTGTCTGTCTGTCTTCCTCTCTCTCCTCTCTCTCTTCTCTCTCTCTCTCTCTCTCCCTCTCTCTCTCTCTCTCTCTCTCTTCCCTTTCTCATCACTCACTCACTCACTCACGCGCACATACGAAAATCAGTTGTCAGAGACAGAAGGAGAGTAAACACGAAGATGTGAAAGACCACTAGTGATAATAATAAATTATGCAGACACACAAAATGACCGACACAGAATTAGGAATGTACACGGAATATGCAGCACGTCCCTCCAGCTTTCACGCAAAACACAAACTATCTGTGATGGAGGAAATGTTAAATAAACAAGCAAAGATGGAAGGTAGGAGGTGTTTTGACATAAACTTGGCTTCAGCCCACGTCGGGCAGACATACAGGCAGGCAGGCAGGAAGGCAGACTACAGGCGTACAGGCATGTAGACACACAATCAGGTCGTACAATACTTTAATAAGAGAAGAAAAACAGAGAGAGAGACAGACAGACATATATATATATATATATATATATATATATATATATATATATATATATATATATATATATATATATATATAATTCAAGCAGCATGTGCACAGAAAAGCAACAAATCAATGTAAAAATTTCCCAAATTTTCGGCGGTACACCCGCCTTCCTCAAGGGGACTTTAGTCACTGACTACGATATGCTACACAAACACATCAGAATATTTTACGTAGGCTACATTACGTAGTTTTGACTCGATATTGTTGTGACGTCAATATATATATATATATATATATATATATATATATATATTATATATATGTGTGTGTGTGTGTGTGTGTGTGTGTGTGTGTTCGAGAGAGAGAGAGAGAGAACATGTGCTGTTGTCTATCAGGTACTCTGGTTTTTATACTGAAGAGGGAGAGATGGTGACTACTGTGAAAGCAGCAGATAGTTTTTGGTTTCCGAACGAGAGGGAGACAGAATGGACATTGGATTGTTGTTGTTTTTGTTGTTGTTGTTGTTGTTTGTGTTGTTGTTCAAATAGCCGCTCGACTTCTTGAAGGGGTGTGAATGAATAGTAAACATGATCGTTGAGAGAGAGCGACACAGAGAAGAGAGACAAAGAGATAGACAGAGAGAGAGACAGAGAGTGAGTGAGACACAGAGAGAGAGTCAGAGAGAGACACAGAGAGAGAGACAGACAGAGAGACAGACAGAGAGAGAGAGCAGAACTACTTAACACTATCAGAACTGCTTGCAGGCTAGCAGGTATACAGCTATATTTAGACCTACAGATAATCAGTGATGTTTTATTTTTTACTACTGACAGGTGACTGTGATATGAAAGCGGCAGCCAGTGTGGCTTGATGCTGATGATGTGTTTTACGAGAGAGAGACAGACAGACAGACGTAGACAGACAGATAGAGAAGTGAAGGAATGGACCCAGAGAAAGAGAGACAGACAGACAGAGAAGTTAGGGGAAGGGACCCAGAGAGAGACAGACAGACAGACAGACAAACAGAGAGAGGGGGACAGACAAAGACAGACAGACAGACAGAGAGAGAGGGGGAGGGACAGAGAGAGAGAGACAGATAGACAGACAGAGAGGGGGGAAGAGAGAGACAGATAGAGAGAGAGGGGAGGGACAGAGAGAGAGACAGATAGACAGAGAGAGGGGGGAGGGACAGAGAGAGAGAAAGACAGAGAGAGGGGGAGGGACAGAGAGAAAGACAGACAGAGAGAGGGGGGAGGGACAGAAAGACAGACAGAGAGAGGGGGGAGGGACAGAGAGAGAGAAAGACAGAGAGAGGGGGGAGGGACAGAGAGAGAGAGACAGATAGACAGAGAGAGGGGGGAGGGACAGAAAGACAGACAGAGAGAGGGAGGGACAGAGAGAAAGACAAACAGAGAGAGGGGGGAGGGACAGAGAGAAAGACAGACAGAGAGAGGGGGGAGGGACAAAGAGAGAGAAAGACAGACAGAGAGAGGGGGAGGGACAGAGAGAGAGAGACGGACAGACATATAGACAGAGAGAGAGGGGGGGAGGGACAGAGAGACAGACAGATAGACAGAGAAGTGAGGGGAATGGACCTAGAGAGAGAAAGAGCTGTTTTTAGGCCAGCAGTAAGTGGATGATGGAATATGTGTTTGTGAGAGAGGGAGGAGGAGAAAGCTTTGCCAGTGATAGTGATTGGAAAACTACAATAAAGGTGGCTAAATTTTGATTATACAGGTTACTGTATGATTGTAAGCATCATCAGTGTGTTCTGTTGGTTGTCTTCTATCAAATTAAACCATACTGACAGAATGTCCTTCGAATGCTTCATGTGCTAGGACTCCTTGGTGGTGTGATTTGTTTGTTTGTTTGTTTGTTTGTTTGTTTTGTATTATCGTCCCAGCGTGTTTACGATTAGGAACTGTCTTGAGGATGAACCGTGTCATATAATTGAAGAAGGAGAGCGTTGTCTTGTAGTTTCCATGGTGGTGTGATAAAACGTGTGGGTCTTTATACGCAGTGACAGGTGTGTTTGTGTGTGTGTCGGATGTGTTGTGTTTATGGTGTTGTTTATACAGGAGAGAGGGAGGGAGAGAGAGTTCATTGGAAATTTGAGGTAGAGCTTCTTTCCGCTAACGAGGCTGCACCCGTTAGAGCTAAATTTATCTTAACCCTTTGATTCCCGCACCCTATCCACCAACTACAAAAAACTTAACCCTTTGATTTCCTTATTCTATCCACCAGCTTCCTGCAGGAAGACGGTGGATGGGGTAAGGAAATCAAGGGATTAAGGTTTTGCTTTGCTAGCATGGTTGGCAATGCAGGATGCTGGTGGACAGGGTCCCGAGGTCAAAAGGTTAAAACGTAAACGTACAAAGCATAGAAAAATGTGATGAATAGATAGTTATACCTGCAGTTGTGAATGTGTGCTGCCTAATTTTGTTGGGAGTTGGGGAAGGTAAAGCTTTGAGGGAGTTGAGCGCCAGGTAACAGTTATCGTTGGCGGATGACGTGTCAGTCATGCAGGGTACTCTCGGAAAATTGTGTGATGGACTGAAAACTGGTTAAAACTTTTAAACATGGACAGCTTATGCTCATAAATTTTTGTAAAGTTTGTCAGCAGGGATGGTTGGTGGTTTGTTTTCGACAGTTTGTTTGTTCCTTAGGGGTATAAAAGTACCAAACTGTAACTTATATGAAAAAGTAAATTCTGTCAGTGTATGTCTGCAATTAACACATATCTCGTGTAGAATGAAGACGCTGGTGACAATACTTTACTGCACAGATGGTCAACACTGGAGCAGTTTTCTGCATTCTTCTTCTTCTTCTTCTTCTTTTTTTTGTTCGTGTGTTTCTATATGATCAAGCCTCAATCGGCGATGAGTGTGGCCGGTTGTGTTGTTTGTTTGTTTGTTTGTTCGTTTGTTGTTTTTTCAGTTCCTGCAGGCTGCCATGGAGCTTGGTGGTCAGAACTGTTGTCGGTCTGCTTGTCGTTCAGCTGGATGTAGAGGCGACATCACTGGAGCATGGTGGTCAGAGTAGCTATCGGCCAGCTTGTCATTCCGTTTGATGTAGAGGCGACATCGCTGCAACGTACGTCCAACGTTCAGGTCCCCTTGACCGCAGGGGCGTGTTAAGTGAAGGCGTCAGTTTGAACTTGCGGTGTGTATGAGTGTTGAGCCGGTTGTGACCAGTGCACAGTCTGATCAGAGCCACTTGCTTGTTGCTGTCCAGACACAGAGATGGTAGTCGTTGTGTCTCTGTCCTTGGCTTAACCCTTTGACTCCCGCATCCTGCCCACCAGCATCCTGCATTGGCAACCATACTAGCAAAACAAAAACTTTATCCTTTGACTCTCTCACCCTATCCACGAAATCCCTGCTGGAAGCTGGTGGGTAGGGTGAGGGAGTCAAAGGGTTAAGTTTTTGTAGTTGACGGATAGGGTATGGGAGTAAAAAGGTTAAGGAGTGATTAGATTATGCCCGGAGCAGCAAGAACGTAACTTCACAGGGTCACAGTTTCAGGTGACACCCGCCTAGTCATGGTTAGTCCACGGAACCAGATTCCTCGAAGACAATTTCAGATGACACCTGCCAAGTCATCATCATCATCATCATCATCATCATCATCATCAGCCATGTCGCATGGCGTTGGCGATCATGGCCCTCCATACGAATCTATCCTTTGTCGCTGCAAGCACATCTTCCACCCTCTCTGTCCTCAGCCACCCTGCAAATCCGTCCAATATTTTCTCCCTGGGTTTATCTGGTGTTCTCTTTCCCTCAAGCTTTCTTGTTCTGACCAGGTGCTGTATTCTCGTTTGCTCATTAAGTGTCGTATAAATGATGCTTGTCTTTTCATAATCTTCTTTATCGACGGTCTTCTTGAGTCTGCCTCCATCAAAACTGTCTCATTTGCTTTTCCTTGCTGTCCATGGAACTCTCGACATTCGTCTTAGAAACCACATTTCGGCTGCCTCAATTTTTGTTCTCTGCCAAGTCAGTGAGGACCAGATTCCACAGGGATCCAATTTCGGACGACACCCGTTCGGTCATGCTTGGCCCCGAAGACCTAATTCCTCCATGACACAATTTCAGACGCCCACCTGTTATGGTCATTCCGCATGCCCTCGAGGACACAATTTAAGGTGACACCTTTCTAATCATGATCAGTCCTCACGACCTTTTTTCACAGGAAACACAATTTCAGGCAACACCCGCCCACTCATCTCTCAACTATTTCACGGGAGATAAGCAGACGATTTACTCGCATGGCACACAACACAAAGAGTGAAGCGGCTGCGAGCTCTTCTTCGTCTTCGCTTGAGGGGGAAGTGATGCTTCATGCTCGCTATTTGGAGAAGTCCAAAGACCCAGAGAAAACATTCTCAACCCTTGACTGTGTGTCCGTCTTCTCTTTCGAATCTGAAAGTGATAAATAAATGTCGTGGAGTGAGTGAGGTGAGAGGGAGGGGGAGGGAGGGGCAACGTGGGGTTAAGGGTTAAAGTTGAGGGGGGGGGGAGAGGTAGAAGTTGTGGTGTGTGTGGGGGGAAGTGGGGGGTCTTACAAAAGACAGTACTGCAAGCATTCTTAACGAGTTGTTTATATATCTTTTGGAGAGTGATAAATGCGGGGACACACACACACACACACACACACACACACACACACACACACACACACACACACACACACACACACACACACACACACACACACACTCACAAGAAGAGAGAGAGAGAGAGAGAAGTGGAGTGTTGTGTATCTGAGAGATAGAGAGAGAAGGAGAAAGGAGGAGAGAGAGAGAGTTTGATGCACAGAGAGAGAGAGACAGACATACATACATACAGACACGGACAGACTGTGAGACACAGAGTTTCAGTTTCAGTTTCTCAAGATGACTTCTCCGCGCTCGGAACGAATTCCATATAGCCTGCACTAACGTCACAGATGCCATGTGTATGGTGATCATGGCACAAGCCTGCACATAAACCCATATGAGCTGGCCAGGTCCTGAGGCCCTACCTAGACTGTTTTACCTTGTCTATATTTTAGACCGGTATTTTATCAGCCTACCGCTGGAATAATCTTGGTTACATGTAAATGACATGTGAGAGAGAGAGTGTGTGTGTGTGTGAGAGAGAGAGAGAGAGGGAGGGAGAGGGGAGAGCATAGTGAATGACCGTACTAAAACGGAGCGTACTGTTTGGCGATGAATGGATTTATTGATAAAAACGTGTTTAAACAACTGTATATGTGGTTATGGGTGTGTGTTGTATACCCAGTTTTGATACAAAGATGCCAGGCGATTTAGCAGCGTGTTTACATGTAGGTGGGAGAGATGAGGTCTGCACGTGTGCATCACATGTGTGCACCTTCTCACTCACACACTCACTCACTCCGCACGCGCACACACACCACTCACCACACACACACACACACACACACACACACACACACACACACACACACACCACACACAACACACACCAGGAACGCGCCGCGCGCGCGCACACACACACACACACACACACACACCACACACACTCCCACCTCTCCTCTCTCTCTCTCACCTCCACACACTCAACACACACACACACACACACACACACACACAACACACACACACACACACACACACACACACACACACACACACACACAGCACACAACACTTTGCCTACACACAGCAATTTAGTATTGTTATGGAAAAGAAAACGAATTATAATTTAAACTGTAATTTTTTACATTCTTTAAAACGAGAAAAATTGCTAAATCTCGTATTGTTTTATTTTACTCCTCGACTTTCCTGGCTGATGAAGAAGAGAAAAAGTCTCAGTTGTGGTTAAATCTTTTCAACCACCCCCTCCCCCCCTCTCTCTCTCTCTCTCTCTCTCTCTCTCTCTCTCTCTCTCTCTCTCATCTCTCTCTCCCCTCTCTCCCCTCGCTCGCTCGCTCTTCCTTTCGCTGTTTCTATCGCTCGCTCTCTCTCTCCTCTCTCTCTCTCTCTCTCTCGCTCCTCGCTCTCGCTCTCTCCCTCGCTCCTCTCTCTCTCTCTCTCTCTCTCCCTCTCTTCTCCTCTCCTCTCCTCTTCTCAGTCTCTCCCTTTATCTTCTCTGCCCTCTTTCTGTCCATCTGTCTCTCTGTCTTTCTGTCTGTCTCTCTCTCTCTATCTCTCCTCTCTCTCTCTCCCTCCTCCCCTCTCACCATCTCTAAACCTTCATTTAATTTTTACGGCTCATCTGTGTAGAGAGGAAGGGAGAGGTCGCAACTTAATGCACCTGTGAGACTGCTTCCTATCAAATAAGCCCCGATTCCGCCTTTCACACCACCTCTGTCCCCCTCTCTCCCTCTCCCTCTCCCTCTCCCCGTCTTCTTCTTTTGATGTACGTCTTTCTTTTATTTATATAGGATCCATGTGTTTTATGTGAGAACGAGTGTGGTGTGTGTGTGTGGTGTGTGTGTGTGTGTGGTGTGTGTGTGTGTGTGTGTCGTGTGTGTGTGTGTGTGTGTGTCTGTGGTGATTGTGTGTGTCTGTGTGTGTTGTGTGTTTGTGTTGTGTGTGTGGTGTGTGCAGATTAGTAACGACACATTGGATATTATCTAGCTTAGTTCCTCGTCTCTCGTCTCTCTCTCGTCTCTCTTCTCTCGTCTCTCTCTCTCTTCTCTCTTCTCTCCTCCTCTCTCTCTCCTTCTTTCTCTCGTGTGGTGTCTTCCACGGTGTCTGTCTCTCTCATTTCGTCTCATTCTCATCTCATCTCATCTCTCTCATCTCTCTCTCTCTCTCTCTCTCTCTCTCTCTCTCTCTCTCTCTCTCTCTCTCTCTCTCTCTCTGTGTCGTTTCGTCTGTATGTGTTTTCACACCTATCTCCTGAGTATCTCTCCACCAACTTCTTATCTTCTTTCTGCTGAAGAGTGGTCACACTTTTGTCCCTCTGATTCTCCTACATCCTTCATTCCTTCCTCCCCTCTCCTCTCTCTCTCTCTCTCTCTCTCCTCCTCTCTCTCTCTCTCTCTTTCTCTCTCTGTTTTTCTGTCTGTATTTTTCACACCGTATCTCCGATCTTTTTCCACCCTCTTATCTTCTCTTTCTGCTGGTTCACACTTTGTCCCTCTTTTCCTACCATCCTCTTGCCTCTCCCCCCCCCTTCTCTCTCTCCTTCTCCTCTTTCTCCTTCTCTCTTCCTCTCTCTCTCTTCTGTCTCCCTCTGTCTCCCTCTCTCTCTCTCTGTCTCTCTCTCTCTGTCTCCTCTCTCTCTCTCTGTCTTTCTCTCTTCTCTGTCTCCCTCTTTCTCTCCCCTCTGTCTCTCTCTCTGTCTCTCTCTTCTCTCTCTCTTTTCTCTCTCTTCTCTCTTTCTGCCCCTCTTCTCTCTCTCTCTCTCTCTCTCTGTCTCTCCCCTCTCTCTCTCTTCTCTTCTCTCTCTCTCCTCTCTCCCCCTCTCTCTCTTTGCTGTATCTTTCTCTGTGTGTCTGTCTCTCTGTTCCTCCTCTCTCTCTCTCTCTCTCTCTGCTCTCTCTCTCTCTCTCTCCTCTCTCTCTCTCTCTCTCTCTCTCTCTCTCTCTCCTCTCTCTCTCGCTCTGTCTGGCTGGCTGGCCGGTTTCTCTCTCTCTGTGTGTCTTTTAACAGTTTACTTCACCACCATCCTCAAAGAACACTTCAACCCCTTTGTGATTAAACTGCCCAAGTGTGACAGTAAAATGTAACGTGCGTCAAAAACTCGGTACAGGGTGACACTGAGCATTGAGAGACAGACAGACAGACAGAGACAAGCAGACAGAGACAGACAGACAGACAGACAGAAGAACGACAGAGAGAGAGGCAGACATAGACAGACAGACAGACAGACAGAGACAGACAGACAGAGAGAAAGAGACAGAAAGAGAAAGAGAGAGAGAGAAAGGGAGAGATATATACAGAAAGAAAGAGACAGACAGAGATACAGAGAGAGAGAGAGACAGAGAGAAAAAAGAGTGGGGGAGAGAGAGAGAAAGGGAGAGAGACAGAGATACAGAGAGAGAGACAGAGAGAGAGTGAGACAGAGAGACAGACTGAGAAAGACAGACAGATTGACAGACACAGAGAGAGACAGACAGACACAGAGAGAGCGAGAGAGAGCGAAAGATACAGAGAGAGAGGGAGGGAAAGAGAGAGGGAAAGATACGGAGACAGACGGACAGAGAGAGAGAGAGGGGGGGGGGAAGGGGGCAGGCAATGAAGGGTTTGACTCTGGAAGCAGTTTCACAGGTGCACAACGTGTGACTCCATCCCTGCAGTAGAATAAATAAAAAAGATAATTCTGAAGTTCTTCTGGCGGAAAATACTCTCAGGAGATAGAGTGTGTAAATAATAATAATAATAATAGTAATTACAATATTTATATAGCGCAAAATCTTGATAAAATCAAATCTAAGCGCTGAAGCAGACACACACGCACGCACGCACGCACGCACATACACGCACGCACACACACACACACACACACACACACACACACACACGCACGCACACACACACACACACACACACACACACACACACACACGCATGGCTATAAATGGGGAGAAAGAATAAAAGCAAGAATAAAAGCAATGGAAAATTATAGAGAGCATAGCATATACAATTATATATTATAACCATGTGATTCCCCTCCGAGCGGAGACAGGCTGCAGACGGGTGGGGGGGGGGGGGGTTGAGTGAGGTTAGGATTTTATGCGGAGGAGAAAAGGTGAGTTTTGAGAGCGGACTTGAAGGAGACAAAAGTAGGTTGCTGACGGACTGAGAGAGGAAGTTTGTTCCAGGAGAGTGGACCAGAAACAGAGAAGGCTCGTGGACAATAGGTATTGAGCTTAATGCGTGGAAAGCGAAAAGTCAGAGGATCGGAGGCAGAGCGGAGGGTACGTGAGGGAAGATAGATCTCAAGTAGGCTTGACAGGTAATCGGGGGCTGCGTTATTGAGGCTTTTGTAGCACATGGTGTCTAGTTTGTACTGTATGCGCTTTGATACAGGGAGCCAGTGAAGTTGTGCCAGGAGAGGAGATATGTGGTCAGCTTTTTTCTTTTTGAGTACAAGGCGTACAGCATTGTTTTGAATGCGCTGTAGGATGTGAATGGTGGAGGCAGGAAGACCAGACAGGAGTGAATTGCAATAGTCAATGCGAGACATTATGAAGGAGAGAACGAGTTTTGCAGTTGTTCCGACAGAGAAATACTTCCTGATCAGCCTTATACGATGGAGATGATAGTAGCAAGATCTGGCAGTTTGAGAAACAAAGTTGTTCATGGAGAGGGTAGAGTCAATGCAGACACCAAGGTTTTTTGCTGAATCAGAAATTGGGACTGATGTGTTACATAATGGGAGAGAAAGAGGAGGCAGCTGAGAAAGTTTCCGACGGGTGCCAATGAGGATAGCTTCTGTCTTGTCGTCATTAAGCTGTGATGGTGGTGGTAGTGGTGAGTAGTAGTGATGGTGGTGGTGGTGAGTAGTAGTAGGGATGGTGAGTAGTAGTGGTGGTGAGTAGTAGTGATGTGAGTAGTAGTAGTGATTGTGAGTAGAGTAGTGATGGTGAGTAGTAGTGATGGTGGTGTAGTGAATAGTAGTGATGGTGAGTAGTGGTGATGATTGTGGTGAGTAGTGGTGGTGGTGGGTAAGTAGGTAGGTAGGCAGGCAGGCAGGTAGATAGGTAGGTAGGTAGGTAGTTGGTTAGTTAATTATGATTTATTCATTTTAATTATTTGTTTGTTTCATTTGTTTATTTTAGTTAGTTATTTTGTTTTATTTATTTGTTTGTTTGTATGTTTGTTCGTTTGTTCTTTTATTTATTTCTCAATAACCCCGACCTACTGATCTCGGGTCTACGTGAATTTTTTTCTTTAGAAATGAAAAAAACAAAAAACAAAGATACAACGAACAAACAAAACAAAGGAACACATCTGCGAGTGTGGTGGGGTGAGTGAGATTAGGCTGACACGTGGTACATATATATATATATATGGTGTGTGTGTGTGTGTGTGTGTGTGTGTGTGTGTGTGTGTGTGTGTGTGTGTGTTTGTGTGTGTGTTTGTGTTTGTGTGTGTGTGTGTGTGTGTTTGTGTGTGTGTGTGTGTTTGTGTGTGTGTGTTTGTGTGTGTGTGTGTGTGTGTGTGTGTGTGTGTGTGTTGTGTGTGTGTGTGTGTGTGTTTGTGTGTGTGTGTGTGTGTGAGCGCGCGCGCGTGCGCGTGTGTTTGTGTCTGTGTCTGTGTCTGTGTCTGAGTATGTATTTGTTAAGAGAAAACAGTGGGTACGGCAGATTTCGAAAGGCACCAGGAAGAGAATGTACAGCTTTGGGCATGTTCCATTAAGGTCTGATGATACAATACTCCTCACGTCAGTATGAAAGTGATACTGATCTGATTTCATTTCCGCAGCAAAACTGTGGTCACGGGTACGGCAGATTTCGAAAGGCACCAGGAAAAGATTGTACAGCTTGACGATTTTATACGTTTTGGATGGGTGGGTGGATGGCGCGTGGGCGTGTGTGTGGGGGTGGGTGGGTGGGGGGTGTTGCGGATTGTGGTGGTTGGTTGTCATACATCATGGGTTGGCAGGCAAACAGATTGACAGAGGTATTTAAACACTTAGGTTTTTTGTGGGGGCGGGGGAGGGGGCTGTTTATGCCATGCTTAACTTCCCCTCCCCCCACCCCCACCACCCCTGCACTTAAACGTTTTCATCTCTTCCGCCGGAAGCGGAAAATGACATACTGAGCATGTGACGTAGACCAGGAAAGTAATGATGATTGCTGTGTTAATTTTGTGTGTTGTGTGTGTGTGTGTGTTGTGTGTGTGTGTGTAGATGATTGTGTGTTATGTGGTTGTATTGTGCTGTGTGTGTGTGTTGTTTGTGTGTGTGTGTGTGTGTAGAATGATGGTGTAGTGAGAGGAGAGAGAAGAGAGAGAGAGAGAGAGAGAGAGAACGCGAACTACTTACGGTCCATGTACTTCAGTAGTATTTCTATTCTTGGCACTTTCACATACCGAGCCTGTCGCCTTGTGTTGAGCCAGTTCGTGTCATATATATTTTCCAGAAGGTCAGAGCATGGGAGTTCTTGACAAGTCTGCTTGTAGGAAAATCATCCGTCATAATTATTTGAGTGTTGGGGTAAATTCGAATGCATAAAATATTCACCACAGTTCTTGTTTGTTTGTTTGTTTGTTTATTTCCTTGTTTGCTTTGCTGCTGTTTTTGTTTTTGTTGTTGTTTTGCTTGTTTGTTTTGTTTTTGTTTTGTTGTTGTTTGTTCGATGTTGTTTTGTGTGTATGTTGTGTTGTGTGTGTGTGTGTGTGTGTGTGTGTGTGTGTTGTGTGTGTGTGTGTGTGTGTGTGTGTGTGTGTGTGTGTGTGTGTGTTTCTTTTTTTAGGCTTAATTGCTTACCATAAAACTAAGGAATTACGTCGAATTACACGAAGTTGTATTTTAGGGTTTTGAGTCTGTGGTGTTTTATTTATGAAAATGTTAAATCAAAAGCATGAGAGTTTTGTCGGGGCATTGTTAACCCTTTGACTCCCGCACCCTGTCCACCAGCATTCCATGGCATAGGCTTTTGCTCAGAGTGTCCGATTAGCTCTGGCTGGTTTACATGGGGTACATTTGGAACTGTCCGAATGCGAGGTTTTCCTCTTGACCAATTCCAGTTCCAAGAAGAGTTCTGGAATCTTTTCGATCTCCGTTCCCAGTATTGGCCTGCTCTCTGCCAGTTGTAAATTCTTGTTTACGAACATTCTGATGGTTTCGGGTTATGCATAGGTTCCCACCCACACCCACACACCCCTACCCACTCTGGCCCTTACTCATTTCAAGACATGGCTTACCCATGGAGTTTTGTGCAGGCTTAAGGAGTCTGCCAGGTAAAGTGCTGGCAGATTGAGACTGTGGTGTCTAGCAGGATTAAACACAGGACCCTACGATCGGAAATTCGATGTTTTACCCTCTTGACTACCACGTATGAAGCAAAGCCGCTTTGTGATAGGAACCCACTTCTGCAGATTGGTTAGAACCAACTTCTGCGACTGTGACTTACTACAATACTTTGCATCATTCGAGAGGAGTTTTTGGCCCGTCTCGTAAGTATGGACCACTCTTACCTGTGACAATGTCGTACGTATGTCAGTTATATCTCACCTGTCAGGAACTTAGGGGGAAGTCTGGGTGGCGTTTACCTTGGTGTAGCGAAGTTAGGGAGGTGGCAGGTGCATAGTGATGATAACCTAATTCTACAGGTATGGTCATCTGTCCATAACTATAAGCGGGTGAGATGATGATGGTGTTTGTGTTCCTTTGTGCAGGTGCGAGAAAGTCTTTACAGCTGGCCCTTTATAGACTGTGATGTTTATGTTATTGACTGCCCTGATTTTGGCGTGTTTTGTTTTTTGCTGTGACTGAGAGACAGAGACAGAGAGAGAGAGAGGCAGGCAGGCAGGCATAATGTGTCTATATGTATTTTGGGGGAGGTGGTGTGAAGATGTGAATGGGCTGTAGTGCGATTATGTTAGGTCGTAGATCCATGCCATTGCCAAATACAGACTATATTCTAGTTTATTTCTGTAGTGTTGGAGGGAGGGACGGACAGACAAACGCACATACTCAAGAAACGATTTTTCTTTGTTTGTTTGTTTGTTTGTTGTTGTTTTCTTCTTCTTTTTACCTCCTAGGAAGTTAATTGTTTGCTTCATGTTTTAACACGCACGATCAGCGGAAACTAACGAAGCAGCACGGCTCCAGTAATTTGTACTACGCCCAGCCCTGATCATCCTTCGTTACTGCTGATTACCATGATGAATCGGTTTCTCCCAACATTGATGACTGGCCCACTCTCTGTCTCTGTCTCTCTCTCTCTCCTCTCTCTCTCTCTCTCTCTCTCTCTCTCTCTCTCTCTCTCTCTCTCTCTGTCTGTGTGCGTGTGTCTGTCTGTCTGTGTGCGTGTGTCTCTGTCTCTCTCTCTCTCTCTCTCTCTCTCTGTCTCTGTCTCTCTTTCTCTGACTCTTTCTTCTCTCTCTCTCTTCTCTCTCTCTCTTACTCTCTCTCTCTCTCTCTCTCTCTCTGTATCTCTCTGTCTTTCTCTCTCGCTCGTTCGGTCGCTCTCACTCTCTCACACACACACTCTCTCTGTATGTCTGTCTCTCTGTCTGTCTGTCTGACTTTCTTTGTCTCTCTCTCTCTCTCTCACTCTGTCTCTGTGTGTGTGTGTGTGTGTATCTCTGTCTGTTTCTCTCTGTCTCTGTCTGTCTGTCTCTCTCTTCTCTATCTTTTCTCTCTCTCTCTCTCTCTCTCTCTTTCTCTCTCTCTCTCTCTCTCTCTCTCTGTCTTTCTCTCTCTCATCTTGTCTCTCTCTGTCTCTGTCTGTCTCTCTCTCTCACTCTCTCACTCTCTCCTCTATCCTCTTTCTCTCTCTCTTTGTCTGTCTTTCTCTCTCTCACTCTCGCTGTCTCTCTCTCTCTCTCTCTCTCTCTCTCTCTCTCTCTCTCTCCTCTCTCTCTCTCTATCCTCTTTCTCTGTCTCTGTCTTTCTCTCTCTCACTCTCACTGTCTCTTTCTCGCTCTCTCTCTCTCTCCTCTCTATCTCTCTCTCTCTCTCTCTCTCTCTCTCTCCTCTGTCCTCTCTCCTCTATCCTCTCTCTCTCTCTCTCTCTCTCTCTCTCCTCTGTCCTCTCTCTCTCTCTCTCCTCTATCCTCCTCTCTCTCTCCTCTCTCCTCTGTCCTCTCTCTCTCTCTCCTCTATCCTCTCTCTCTCTCCTCTGTTCTCTCTCTCTCTCTCCTCTCTCCTCTCTCCTCTGTCCTCTCTCTCTCCTCTATCCTCTCTCTCTCTCTCTCTCTCTCTCTCTCTCAACCTATAATATTTGGGTGCACAACGGATTTTTGTTTTTGTTTTTGTTTTCTTTTGTTTTACTTTGC
Source organism: Monoplex corrugatus (assembly GCA_030674185.1). Lineage (NCBI taxonomy): Eukaryota > Metazoa > Mollusca > Gastropoda > Littorinimorpha > Ranellidae > Monoplex > Monoplex corrugatus. Next base: position 9,957,866 of record JAPXFY010000023.1, on the reverse strand, counting down.
GCAGTTTTGTTGTTTTGTCTTCTGTGTTTGTGTGTGTGTGTGTCTGTGTCTTTGTGTCTGTATGTGTGTGTGTGTGTGTGTGTGTGTGTCTGTGTGTGTGTGTGTGTGTGTGTGTGTGTGTGTGTGTGTGTGCTGATTCATTGTTAATTTCAGTTGTTGAATTATAGTTACTGATGCTATTGTTTCCAACCAGTGTGCTACTTCCCTGCTGTCTTCCTTTTTTTCCTCTTTCATGTTTTGTTTCCCCTTGAGTCATCTTTGGTAACTATCGCCCTGTGTATTGTAACGTGTTCTGAACAGGCTGGGGGTGTTTGTTTTGTTTGTTTTGTTTTGTTTGTTTGTTTGTTTTTTTGGGGGGTGAGAGGAGAGAAGATATTGCATCTTTAAAGGGCGTTGACTGTTCACATGTTGCTTTGCTTTTAAAGAAAGAAATTGCAGGTACATGTAAGTAGACGTGAATTTAAATTATTTCGGTTCGAAGTAGACGCGAGTTTAAATTAAATTATTTCGGTTTGAAGTAGACGTGAGTTTAAATTGTTTCGGTTCAAAGTAGACGTGAGTATAAATTATTTCGGTTCGAAGTAGACGTGAGTTTAAATTATTTCGGTTCGAAGTAGACATGAATTTAAATTATTTCGGTTCGAAGTAGACGTGAGTTTAAATTATTTCGGTTCGAAGTAGACGTGAGTTTAAATTATTTCGGTTCGAAGTAGACGTGAGTTTAAATTATTTCGGTTCGAAGCAGACGTGGATTTAGATTATTTCGGTTCGAAGTAGATGTGAATTTAAATTTTTTTTCGGTTCGAAGTAGACATGAATTTAAATTATTTCGGTTCAAAGTAGACGTGAGTATAAATTATTTCGGTTCGAAGTAGACGTGAATTTAAATCATGTCGGTTCGAAGTAGACGTGGATTTAGATTATTTCGGTTCGAAGTAGTCGTGAATTTAAATTATTTCGGTTCGAAGTACACGTGAATTTAAATTATTTCGATTCGAAGTAGACGTGAATTTAAATTATGTTGGTTCGAAGCAGACATGAATATGAATTGTTTCGTTTCGAAGAGAAGCACTTGCTGACAGACGAACTTACTCTGGCGTTAACGAACTAATGTGACTGGCAGACTTTAAAATATAATATCCTGATTTTTAGTGGGGAAAGTGGGAAAGTCCAACAGCTGTTGTCTTTGTTACGGTTTAAGAGACGGATCTACAAACAAACAAAATAACGAAGAAATGATTGATATGTTTGGCAGAAACACTAATAAACGTCGATATAGAATTAGGGCAGTTTAGCCAATTGAATTAACCCTTTGACTCCCCCCACCCTGTCCAGAAGCATCCTGCATTGCCAACCATGCTAGCAAAGCAAAAATTTAACCCCCTGACTCCCTCATCTTATCCTTCTGCTTCCTGCAGGAAGCTGGTGGATATCGTGAGGGAATCAAAGGGTTGTTTCTGTTGTTGGTGGATAGGGTGCAGGATTCAAAGGGTTAAGGTTTATCACAGTTATCAGTTTAACAGTCGTTGGGGGGTTTGAGAGAAGGAAAAACTGGCAGAGAGAGAAACCAACGTAAATAATAATTGGCTTTTAGGAGAAACATAACCAGAGCTGAACCAACAGACTATGGTAAAGGGTGTGTACGGTTTACACAGCATGCATGATGTAAGACACCCTGCTATTCTGTTTTGTCTGTGGGCATGTAGTGTGTGTGTGTGTGTATATGTGTGTGTGTGTGTGTGGTTTACACAGCATGCATGATGTAAGGCACCCTGCTATTCTGTTTTGTCTGTAGACATGTAGAGGGTGTGTTCTGTGTGTGTGTGTGTGTGTGTGTGTGTGTGTGTGTGTGTGTGTGTGTGTGGTTTACACAGCATGTATGATGTAAGGCACCCAGCTATTCTGTTTTGTCTGTAGACATATAGTGTGTGTGTGTGTGTGTGTGTGTGTGTGTGTCTGTGTGTGTCTGTCTGTGTATGTGTGTGTGTGTCTGTGTGTGTCTGTCTGTGTGTGTGTCTGTCAGTGTGTGTGTCTGTGTGTGTGTGAGAGAGAGAGAGCGTGTGTGTGTGTGTGCGTGTGTGTGTCTGTAATCTGTGTGTGTGTGTGTGTGTATGTATGTGTGTGTGTGTGTGTGTGTGTGTGTGTGTGTGTGTGTGTGTATACAGCATGAGGGTAGACTTGGGGGGAGCAGTGAGCAGACAGAACAAGGTAAATCACTTTAAATGAACCAGTCACTATGGTGTAGTGGTTAGTCCAAACGGACCACTAACTGGAAGGTCGTGGATTCGAATCACTTCAACCCTATCAAAATCATTGTGGAACGTTTCAGCCACTACCGGCTCCTGTCTAGACTTTAGTATACTCATATGGGCTCATTGAGAAGACTGGGATCACACAGTCAAACCTCATCCTCTTCACAGATGTGTCTTTGAGGGTTTTTGCTCAAATTTCTTGATCGTCATCGCAGGTGTCTGTATCTCTCGGGCCTGGTTGACGCCAGGGTGTACAATATGAAAGTAAAACGTAGAGTACCTCCCCAGTCATGCAGCCTTTATTCAGAACAAAACTCCAAAGCATTGTGATTATCATCACCATAATCTACATTATTGTATTATTAAAACTTTCCCCTAGATGTGTTGACCGTTAACTCTTTGACTTCCGTACCCTGCCCACCAACGGGGAAAACTTTAACCCTTTGACTCCCTCACCCTATCCACCAGCTTCCTGAATGAAGCTGATGGATAGGGTGAGGGAGTCAAAGGGTTAAGTTTTTGTTTTGTTGGCATGGTGTTGACAATGCAGGATACTGGTGGACAGGATGCGGGAGTCAAAGGGTTATGTTAAGGGGCCAGGAAAAGAGGGGGAGTGGGGAAAGGGTCAGCATGAGGCTTTGAAAAAAAAATGATTAAAAAGAAACTAGGCAAATAAATGAATGGGAACCAGAAAAAAAAATACACGAAAGAAGAATACGAACGCGAATTTAATACAGCAAGACAAGACAGGCGCAACTTTTCGACCAACTGACCTTTGTCAAGCGTAAGATCACAAACAAACAAACACCAGATACAAAAATTAGAAGAAAGAGACTGAAACTTCCCTGCTGCTGGGTCCAGTGTGAGAAAACGAATAAATAAATGATAAAATCAAAATGGCTATGATTTTAGGAGAGAAAAAAATAGCTAGTGGTATGAAGCGGAGAGACAGACAGACAGACAGGCTGTGTGAAATGGTCTGTATGGTTACACAACACGGTTAGGGCGTTCTGCCTATTCCATTTTGTCCGCGCATCTGTCCGGAGTGTGTGTATGTGTTGGGGGGTGGATGGGTGGGTGAATGTGTGTGTTTGTGCGTGTGTGTTTTCTGTGTGTATGTGAGGATGGGTGGGTAGGTGGGTGGATGTGTGTGTGTGTGTGTGTGTGTGTGTGTGTATGTGCGTGTGTGTGTGTGTTTGTGTGTGTGCGCGTGTGTTTCTGTGAGTGTCTTTCTGTGTGTCTGTATGTTTGTGTGTGTGTGGGTGGGTGGGTAGGTGGGTGAATGGGTGTGTGTGTGTGTGTCTGTGAGTGTGTTTGTGTTTCTATGTGTGTGTGTGTGGTGGGTGGGTGGGTGGATGAGTGTGTGTGTGTCTGTCTGTCTGTCTGTGCGTGTGTGTGTGTGTCGCTGTGTGTGTTTGTGTGTGTGTGCGCGTGTATCTGTGAGTGTCTTTCTGTGTGTGTGTGTGGGTGGGTGGGTGAATGGGTGTGTGTGTCTGTCTCTGTGTTTGTGTGTATATGTGTTGGTTTTGTGTGTGTGTGTCTGTGTCCGTGTGTATGTTGGTGTGTGTCTGTCTGTGCGTGTGTCTGTGTGTGTTTAGGGAAGACGAGGATGATAAAAATTGGCAGAGGAACAAATATGAATGCAAGTTTTGATGGTTTAAGGAGACAAGTAGCAGACAGAATAAACAGAGTGAAGCTGGGCA
>JAPXFY010000023.1:9936411-9943911 GCA_030674185.1 Monoplex corrugatus | reverse complement strand
GGAATATGGTCAGCTCACCTAACAGCTTGAGTTCTCCGTGCTCCACTGAAACTGTGATAATGTGTAATGCACAGTGAGTTTAGAGAATAGTGCGCTCTACAAGAATGGTTTGATGATAATGGTAATAATAATGATGATAATGATAATCATAATATACTACTTCTACTACTACTGCTACTGATGATGATGATGATGATAATGATGATGATGATGATGATGATGATATAATTGAACCACAAGACGAATGAAGGCTTTGGGACAGTTTAAAATGATGGAACAGCCAGACACAAGAAGAGACTGGAAAAGTTTAAAATTATGTATAAAAAAAAAAGCCAGACATGGTACCGCGTAGGATGGTGGGACTCGACTGGGAGTGTCTAAATGATGGAACAGCCAATCGGTAAAGGTTTAAAATGATGAAACAGCCAATCACAGGAAACCTTTAAGAAAGTTAGAAACGATCATTGATGATGATGGTGGGGATGGGGAGTATGTAGAAGATGGAAAACAGCCAAACGATGACAAGTTAAAATGATGGAAAATCGAAACAAAGGGAGGGAGTGGTTAGGAAAGTTTGAAAATAGAAAACTTACTGTCTGGACACATCAAGACAGTGCGGTAAGGAGTCTCCTGCTGACGGAAAGCAAAGGTCTCTGAAATAATTCTCTGAAACTTAGAAAAAAAAGTTACTGCTACTGACAACCTTTGGAAGGGGGGGGGGGATAACTTAGAAAAAAACAAGTTATTCACATACGAAGTCGAGGACGATTTAGGGTAAAGATAGTGGGGGGGTGGGGGGGACTTTACAACAAAGTAAACGTACAGAAATAAGACTTGGATGGAATGTTTAGTTTAGTTGGACAACCAAACACACAGGGAGAATGTGAAAAGTCTGCAGTGTTAAAACTATAACACATGAAGGAGTTTGAACTTTGTTCAAGAGAGATTAAAGAGAAGAAAGTGGAAGGGGGGGGGGAACTTTCAAATGTGGTAACAGCCTAAGGAAAGAGGAGGGTGGGGATGGGTTAAAATGGTAGAATAGCCAAAAAGAAGAAGAGAAAAAAGAAAACAGTGAAAAAGTGTAGATGTAGGAACGGCCAAACATACGACGATAATGGAGTTGTTTATATAATTATGAAGAACTCTGTAAACTGTTTTGACGAATATATTCCTGTCGACGCAGAGAAGAAACCAGAACTCGGAAATGTAAGACTGCCGGTTTGTTTTCGAAGAGATTCCGCGTGCTAGCGCTACATGGCACCCAACATAGATTATTTGTGGTACGCAAACAAAGGACATAAGAACCCAAACTGAAAAGCAGACGTTCACAGTCATAATTATCTAAGACACTGGAATTAATTTCAAGAGAAAGAGAGAGAGGGGGGGGGTGGAGAGAGAGAGAGTTTGACAGTTATTGTGCTGTTGCGGTTCCGGCCTGTACACGTCAACCAGAGAGGGGGGGGAGAGAGAGGGGGAGAGAGAGGGAGAGAGAGAGAGTTTGATAATTATTTTGCTCTTGTGGTTTCGGCCTGTACACGCAAACCAGCGGGAGACAGAAAGAGAGAGAGAGACAGAGAGAGTTTGACAGTTATTTTGCTTGTGGTTTCGGCCTGTACATGTACACGTGAGACACAGAGAGAGAGAGAAAGAGACATACACACACACACACACACACGCACACACACACCACACACACACACACACACACACAGACACACACACACACACACACACCACACACACACATACACACACACACACACACACACACACACACACACACACACACACACACACACACACACACAGACGCAGAGAGACAGACAGACAGAGAGAGAAAGAGAGAGAGAGTTTGACAATTATTTTGGTGTTGTGGTTTCGGCCTGTACACGTGAACCAGAGACAGACAGACAGACAGAGAGAGACAGACAGAGAGAGAGAGAGAGAGATACAGAGAGAGAGAGAGAAAGAACGAGTGTGAATGAAAGTACTATTTTCTTTGGTGAGACAGACAGAGAGAAGGAGACAAGTTTTAAAAAAAAAAAAGTCGACCTGTCATAGCTTTGTGGGTGTCTGCATCTCTATGTAAAGAAAAAAAAAACAGGGAGGAGGGGGGTGGCATTATTTCATGCTGCCTAGGAAGGATGTGTTTGTATCTGTGTGTCTTCTGTGTATGTCTGTTTGTCTTTCTGTCTTCTCTGTCTGTCTGTCTGTCTGTCTGTGTCTTCTGTTAACAAAATTGTCAGCAAGACATATTACGTCAATTTTCGTTCTTTCGTTCTTTCTTTTTCTTTCATTCTTTCCTTCTTTCCTTCTTTCTTTCCTTCCTTCCTTCTTTTATATTTTGTTGTTGTTATTATGAGTTTTCACTGTTGTGACAGTCTGCCATTGTTCTCGCTTCAGCTTAAGTTCTCTTTCATCTCGTGCTTTTTCGGGACACACTGACCTTGAATAATACAAAATCTGGAATTCTAGAATACATGCAATATTTGTTTTGTTTTTTTTATAAAATGGGACATTGTTGAAATGACATAACGAGATTCTTAGAGTGGCTTACAAAATTGTTGATATATATATATATATATCACTATACACACACACATATATATGTATACATATATATATGTATATATGTGTGTATATATATATATATAGAGAGAGAGAGAGAGATGTGTGTGTGTGCATATATATGATATTGTATATGGTGCAAACGGTCACATGAATATGTCAGGGGGGGGAGAGAACAGACAGAGAGACAAAAGAGAGGGTGGGAAGAAGTAATGGAAACAAAGAATAAAGCCAATGTATAGATCTATGACGGAAACAAAGAAGGAGAGGCCAGTGGTGTAGGTCTGCGACGGAAACAAAGAGTGGGGCCAGCTGTTGCCAAGGCACTAAAAGGTGCGCAGAGACGGATGGAAGAGAAAGACGAGGCAACGTGCGCAAACGGCAGGAGTAGCTTTGTGCTCTAGGGCATCTGATACACATCATTGTGCAAAACTTGATAGCGAGCCTCATTCTGTTTGGCAGGATGTTCTGTCATCATTTTCATGTTGTGCGTCCATTAACCTTTTTCTTTCCTACACCCTGTTGATACCACCTTCCTGTATGTGAAGGTGATACATAGGGTGAGGGAGGTTTTGTTTATTTTAGTAGTAGTAGCAACAGCAGCATTAGTAATAGTGGTGGTGGTGGTGGTAGTAGTAGTTGTATGAATAGTAGTAGCAGCAGCAGTAGTAGTAGTAGTAATAGCAATAGCAGCAGTGGTGGTGGTGGTAGTAGTAATAGTAGCAGCAGCAGCAGCACCAGCACTAGTAGAAGTAGTAGTAGCAGCAAGAGCAGTAGTAGTAGCAGCAAGAGTAGTAGTACTAGTAGAAATAGTATAGCAGTAGTAGTAGCAGCAGTAGTTGTAGTAGTTGTTGTGGAATACCAGTAGTAGTAGAAGTAGTAGCAGCAGCAACAGTAATAATAGTAGTAGTAGCAGTAGTGGTAGTAGTAGTAGTAATATAAGTAGCAGTAGAACACCAGTAGTAGTCTTCTTTTTCTTCAATACCCGAGTAATTTTGTTGTTGTTGTTGTTGTAATCTGGTTGTTGTTAATGGCATGTTTTTTTGGTTAGGTTATTGTTTCCCATTTTAGATCGAAGACTGGGTGTAAAAGAGCATTTGCTATATATTCTGTAACCTTCGAAAATAGAAAAAAGAGTTTGTTTTGTCTCATCTTTTCATGTCCGTGTGTGTGTGTGTGTGTGTGTGTGTGTGTGTGTGTGTGTGTGTGTGTGTGTGTGTGTGTGTGTGTTTTGTGTGTGGTGTGTGTGTGTGTCCGTTTCAGCGCCGCCGTACGTACAAGGGACAGTAGGGGGCCAGAATATCATAAGGGTCCGTTTGGAAGTCACTGTACGAAACGAGACAGATGACACCAGTTCATTGACCCCCGCCCCCCTAATTGGTTAAATGAATCTCCATAAATTATCGTCTGAAGACTCAGAGGATGCGGTGGATAATGTAATAAACAGAACGTAACGCCCAGAATTACAGCACCCAAAGCAGAGAACTGGTCGAAGATAACGAATACACGGCTCAACCATTTTCTTTCCCTACCACCCACGTCCGCCACATTCGTCCCCCCCCTCCCCCCGCCCTTACCCTCATCTTCAGCAGACTGGTCATAATTCAGTTGATTGGATCCAACAAGGTGGAAGCTTGGAAAACACAACCGAGTTTCACATCACAGTTATGCAGCGGACTGAGCATACCATTTGAAAAGAAAGGGAAAAAAAAACCGAAAAAAAACAAGAAAAGAGAGAGAGAGAGAAGGAAAAAAAACGACAGATTTCAGTTTTTTTTCTGTTTTTTTTTTTTTTGAAGAGGAATCATCGCACTGGGACAAGTCCATATGCGTTCCATCCAAATCTGCCAGCAGTTATCTGGCAGACTCCTCCAGCCTACGCAAAAAATCCGACGTGCAGGCAAGGTCTTGAGATGGGGTGGGGAACGGGGATCCGTATAAGACACTGTCAATACCAGCCCCAGAATGGGTGGAACATTAAGATGGGCAGTGATCAGGCCGATTTTTGTCTGGCAGATTCGGATTAAACTCAGAATGTGAGATCTTGATTGATTGATTGATTCGGTTCAGTTTTTACGTCGACACCCACCTCAGGTGATATGGCCGACGGTGATAACCATCCCAGGGAAGTGGCAGAAGGGGGGGGGGGGGCTACCTAATCCTATACTGACTCCACCAGAACAACAATGATGTTAAGATGGGACAGTGAGAAGGCCAGTTTTAATATTGCGCACCCCGGGATTCGAACCCACAACCATTAGCGTGTGAATCCGACGCTCAGACCAACTGAGCTACTGGGGTTCGTCGTGAGATCTTGGGAGTCCACGGTTCTATTATTAAAGGGCCAGTCAGCCGGCGAGAAAAGAAAAAGAAAGAAAACAACGACAAACAAAAATGAAAGGAAGAAAGAGAGAGAGATCAGGATAATAATAACTCAAAAATGTTCCTCGGCCATCTCTCTACCACCCACGCTCAGACTCTCCGCCTCCTCCCTTTCGCCACCCCCCACCCCCACCCCCGATCGCCCACGCGTGAAAGATGGTTTTCTCCAAAAGGAAAAGAAAAATAAACAGCGGGAGAGAGAGAGAGAGGGGGGGGGAGGGATGTAGCCTAAAACATTTCTCCCCCCTTTTCCCTGTCCATCCTTACTCCCTCCCTTTCCCCAATCAAGAAATAGAAAATGTGTAAAAAAAAAAATATATATATATATATATATATATAAAAGAAGAAGAAAAAAAATAAAAGAAAAAAGGAAAGGAAATAAATAAACAAAGGAAGAAAGAATGAAGTATAAAGACCTAAACATGTGGCTTGAACATCATCTTTCACCCACACCCATTGTCTTCTCTCCCCTGCCCTCTCTCCTCCTCCCTGCCTGGGGGAGAAAGTCAGAAGAAATGAAGAAGAAGAAGAAGAGAAGAGGAAACAAACAAACAAAAACACGTTAAAAAAAAGGGGGGGGGGGTGGCATGGCCGTCTCCAGCCTTTCTCCCTTCCTCCCCCCCCCACGTCCTCCACCACCCCCACCCCATCGCTCGTGGACGTCTTCAGGCGTGAAAGTTTGTTTGAGTGCCTGACACACAGACATCACACATTCCATGTTCCCAGCAATTGCAGTGGCCCCATGGCTGTCTATACCAAAAATTCTGAAGGTCTTTGGGGGGGATAAGAAATGATAGGAAATGATAGGAAAACAGTTCGTTTCTTGTGTGTGTGTGTGTGTGTGTGTGTGTGTGTGTGTGTGTGTGTGTGTGTGTGTGTGTGTGTGTGTGCTCGCGCGCGCGCGTGCGGTGTTTGTGTGTGTTTGTGTGTGTGTGTGTGATGTTTGTTTGTGTGATGTTTGTGTGTTGTGTGTGTGTGTGTGTGGTGGTGGTGGTGTGTGTGTGTGTGTGTTTCTCTCTCTCTCTCTCTCTCTCTCTCTCTCTCTCTCTCTCTCCCCTTCTCTTTCTCTCTCTCTCTGTGCGTGTGTGAGGATGTGTGGGGGTGTAAATACATGCGTGTGTGTTTGTTTCAGGGGTGTGTGTGTGTATGATTTTAGGCGATTTTAGTGTGTGCGATCTTGACCTTGACACTTTAATATCCACCAACCTTGAAGAATTAGTGACTCATCAGCTGTCCATAATCCGTACTTTTGATCAAAATTTGATAAAGATTCCATCTTGAAACAGCTGGCTAAATAGTGCTGACACGTTTCTTGCTCTGTCTGTCTCTTCTCTCTCTCTCTCTTCTCTCTCTCTCTCTCTCTCCCCTCTCTCTCTCTCTCTCTCTCTCTCTCTCTCTCTCTCTCTTCTCTCTCTCTCTCTCTCTCTCTCTCTCTCTCTCTCTCTCTCTCTCTCTCTCTCAAAGTGGACGTATGATGGCAATGTAATGCCCGTGGTAAATGTGTATAAATATTTGGGAATAATGTTCTCAACACGTTTGAGCTTTGCTGGTGCATGTAAAGATCTAGCTAGCAGAGCCAAAAATGCCTTATTAAGTATAATGCGACGTTTGTATTTTCTTAATAACAATTCTTTTGATTTATTTGTTAAATTGTTTGATTCTCAGATTCAACCTATTGTACAATACGGGTCTGAATTATGGGGTTTAGATAAAGCTGCTGCTCACTGTGAATCAGTTCACACATTTGCCTTAAAGAAATTTTTGGGAGTGGATATGCGTACTCCTAATGACTTTGTGTTTGGATAGACAAACAGATATCCATTATATGTAAACTCTGCCGTTAGATGTATCCACTACTGGTTTAAATTAATACAGATGGAAAATTATAGAATACCTCGCAAAGCGTATAATATGCTGTGTGATTTAGATGCCAAAGGTAAACACACCTGGGTGTCGAATGTACGTGCTTGTTTGTTTGAATATGGATATGGTGTCGTATGGATTAATCAAGGTGTTGGCAATTTAAATAAATTCATACGGGAGTTTCGTCAGCGTTTGACTGACTGTGGATGGCAGAAATGGAACGATCACGTTCAAAGCAGTGACAGATTTAATATTTACAGAACTTTTTGTAATACTCGTGAAGTGAAATCATATATAACATTGAATATGAACAGACATTTTAAATATGTGACAGCAAGATTTAGATTTGGCATATCAGAAATTAATGCCCATTATTTTAGATATAGATCTCACAGTGAGAGTGATTTATTGTGTCCATTATGTAAAAATTCAAAAGAAGATGAAGTGCACTTTTTGCTTTGCTGTCCAGCACTACAAAATATTCGAGAGAAATTGATTCGACCTAAATATCATAGGCAACCTTCATTATTTGAAATGACTTTATTGCTGTCATCAAACGCGTCTGATGTTGTATATAATCTATCTTTGTTTTTGTATAAAGCATTTAAGTTTAGAGAAAAAGCAACGTCATGATGCAGTACAACTTATGCTGCCCGTTTTGATTTTTGTCAGTGAACATGTTGCATA
>JAPXFY010000023.1:9926411-9931411 GCA_030674185.1 Monoplex corrugatus | reverse complement strand
CTCTTTGCATCGCTTTCACAGCAGGTTAAGAGCTCTCTTTGCATCGCTTTCTCAGCAGGTTAAGAGCTCTCTTTGCATCGCTTTCACAGCAGGTTAAGAGCTCTCTTTGCATCGCTTTCACAGCAGGTTCAGAGCTCTCTTTGCATCGCTTTCACAGCAGGTTAAGAGCTCTCTTTGCATCGCTTTCACAGCAGGTTAAGAGCTCTCTTTGCATCGCTTTCACAGCAGGTTAAGAGCTCTCTTTGCATCGCTTTCACAGCAGGTTAAGAGCTCTCTTTGCATCGCTTTCACAGCAGGTTAAGAGCTCTCTTTGCATCGCTTTCACAGCAGGTTAAGAGCTCTCTTTGCATCGCTTTCACAGCAGGTTAAGAGCTGTCTTTGCATCGCTTTCACAGCAGGTTAAGAGCTCTCTTTGCATCGCTTTCACAGCAGGTTAAGAGCTCTCTTTGCATCGCTTTCTCAGCAGGTTAAGAGCTCTCTTTGCATCGCTTTCTCAGCAGGTTACGTGCTGTCTGAACATTACTTTTTCAGCAGCTTAACAGCTCTCTGAAGTTTGCCCTCAACCTGCCGAAGGGCCAGAGCAAAAATCTCCCCAGCGATCCTCAGGGTGTTTAGCTGACCATCTGTAAGTTGATGTCTTTATCTGTGTCTTAAACAGATTCTCCCATCTTTTCCCAGGAACCGCAAGAAAGGGACAGTATTATGTACCTGTGGGTTACACGCGGGTCACACATTGTACACTCATGTTTACTACCTTTAAAAAAAACGAAGAAACAATATGATGTATACGGTTGACGAGCCAATCGACATCAAACACCGTACTGAATGCTTAGACTTGCACGGTGTGAGATATGAGCTTTATACAGGAGACTCCTTAAAGAACTTCTTCAGATATGCAGTTTTGATCTTTTTGCAATACCTCTTCAGATATACAATTTTCGACTTTTTGCGATATTCCAATAGATTTCATCCGATATGATTATAAGTATTTGAAAGATTTTCAAATGCATATTAGTCATGACAGATAATCGTGAGCTAGGTTTTTGACTGCTGTCGTTTTAATGAAACTTGGAGTCGTTTTTAATGTCATGTTATAGCCGTGATATGGCTCAAGTAGTCGGCTGGGCTCTAAGCATTGTGAACTTGAAGCTTCAGTGAGATCCAAATCTGAACTTTAGAGAGCTGTTAACCTGCTGAGAAAGCGAGATCTGAGAATGCTTAACCTGATGAGGAAGCGAGATTTTGAGAGCTCATAAATTGCTGTGGAAGCGACATTTTAAGAGCTCTTAACTTGCTGAGGAAGCGAACTTCAGGGAGCTCTTAACATGCTCTTAACCTGCTGAGGAAGCTAGCATCAGAGAATTCGTAATCCTTTAACTCCCTCGCCCTGTCCACTAACATCGTGGATCGTCATCAGTGATAGCAAAGCAAAAATGTAACCCTTTGACTCCCTCAGAATATCCACCAGCTTCTTGCAAGAATCTGGTGGACATTCTGAGGGAGTCAAAGGTTAAGGTTTTGCAGTTGATGGATAGGGCAAGAGAGTCAAAGGGTTAACTTACTGAGGAAGCAAGCTTCAGAGAGCTTTAGACCTGTTGAGAAAAGCTGGCTTCAGAGAGCTTTAAACCTGTTCTTAAAATTCCTGAGGATGCGAGCTTCAAAGAGCTCTTAACCTGCTGTAGAAGCGAGTTCCAGAAAGATCTTAACTTGTTCAGGAAGCGAGTAAGAAACTCCCCATGGACAGCCCAAAATGATCAGCCGATCCAAAAAAGGTTATCTTATCTCAGCAAGATAAAGTTAACGTTTCAGCACAGCATATATCGTAAAAGAAACGTTAAGCATAAGGGAAGGGGGTGCAATTTCATTTGCGATAGGTGTTACCGCCGCCATCCCAGAGACGATGAAACAAAAAAATGGAGTCAAGGCCATGATTAAAAACAACGTCAGACCTTGAATGACCTGAAACATTCCTCTGGCCTTTAGATACTCTGGTATCTGATACCTCTCTCTCTCTCTCTCTCTCTCTCTCTCTGTCTCTCCTCTCTCTCTCTCTCTCTCTCTCTCTCTCTTTCTCTCTCCCTCCTGCCCTCTTCTCTCTCTCTGTCTCTGTCTCTATGTCTTTCTCTCTCTCTCTCTGCCTCCCTCCCTCTCCCTTCTCCTCCCTCGTCGATGTCCCTTTCTCTCCTTCTCTCTCCTGTCCTTGTCCCTCTTCTCTCTCTTCTCCTCCCTTCCCTCTCCTCTCTCCTTCTCTCTCTCTCTCTCTCTCTCTCTCTCTCTCTCTCTCTCTCTCTTCTCTGTCCACCTTGTTTCCTTTGGGGGAGAGACACAGAGAGGATGAACTTGCGGATACAGACATACAGACAAACATGGGCGAAGAGCCGTGTGCTAGGGACATGCCACTATTGTTAGGCACAGAGAGAGAGAGAGTTGAAGGACTTGAGCAAACGTGGAGACATCATAGACAGAAACTTCAGCTGATGCCGGATGATCCTAATGAGTTCTCTCCAGTCCCTGCCAAAAAGTCCACGCACACACACAAAATTTGCTGGGAAGCTGTCCACCCTTCCTACGCTATTTCCTTCCTACACCTTCCCCCGCCCCTTTCCCGTCCTAAACCAAAGGAGAAACATTTTTCGTGAGAGTACAGTCGATTCCCGAAATTGTCTACCTTTGATGGATTGATGGCTTAGTGGTTAAGTAGCTTCGTTGTTGTTGTTATTGTTGTTTAAAGCCCAGCCGACTGTGTAGATCCATATCAGGGCTATAACCGCCTCAAAACAGACGAAATTTTATCAGGGAAAAAAGAAAGAAAATAAGTACACATATCAATGCATTCGCGCACATAATCTAAGGACATGCCTCTGGCGTTGACCACTCCGTCCGATTTATCGCACAGGGGATTTAAAAAACACACCTGAATACTAATGTAAGCATACTTAAGGACGCCAAAACATTTATGAAAAAGGGCATAAATTACCTGAAATTGCTTCCGCATATCTCACCTCCCTAGAGCCAAAAATGTACTTAATAGCTGTACCCAATTACCAATCCTAAGAGAAAGTAGGTAAGACTTTATCGATCACATACAGGTGAATGGACCAGCAAGGCAGACAATGGCAGAAACCAAAGGAGGAAGAAAGAAATAAAGAGAGTGACAGAAAAGAGGAAATTTCTAGCACAGAATTTCCAGAAGGTGGGGATACTATTTAAACTGAAAGAGCCCCCGGCATCCCCCACGGGGGAGGTTAAGTAGCTTACCTGAGATGCCAGAGGCCCCGGTTTAGATAGGAACCTCCCACCCTCCCACTCCATTGGATCTTGAATAGGGGTCTGGATACTAGTCTTTCGGGGAGCTAAAGAGAACATTTGGAAGAAATACAGGTACATGATCAGGATGGATGGCAGAAATAAGAAGTAGTTGTGTGTGTGTGTGTATGTGTGTGCGTGTGTGTGTGTGTGTGTGTGTGTGTGTGTGTGTGTGTGTGTGTGTGTGTGTGTGTGTGTGACACACAGAGAGAGAGAGAGAGAGAGAGAGAGCATGATAGAAACAGCAAACCAAAAGCATCCTTACGGCAAGTAGTTATCCCCTGCGGTTCCAAAACAGGAGGGCACCTTTAATTTCTGCTTCCGCAGCTCTCCACTGCGGGTGACTCGTGACCAAAGGCAAAGATTGTGTCACTGCTGGTTGTAACACAGCCCAGGGTGATGGGGGAATAAATTGCCGTCTGATAGCCGTGAGGTTACGTATAGCCGGAGGGCAGGCAGTCTGTATGGAGCCCTCGACGTTTGTATGGATCTGTAATCTCCACTTTTGAAGTCCTCACTGGTAGGGGAAAGAGAGCCGTCCTCCTGTCGTCTGTCGCATGGAGTTAATTGGTTTTGGTGTGCTTAACCTGTTCTCTCTGTCTCTGTCGCTGTCTGTCTGTCTCTCTCTCTCTCTCTCTCTCTCTCTCTCTCCTCTCTCCTCTCTATCTATCTATCTATCTATCTATCTCTTCACTCTCTTTCTTTCGTCTCTGTCTCTCTCTCTCTCTCTCTCTCCTCTCTCTCTCTCTCTCTCTCTCTCTCTCTCCTCTTCATCATCATCATCATCTTCTTCTCTTCTATTTCTTCTTCTTCGTCGTCGTCGTCGTCTTCTTCTTCTCCTCTCTCTCTCTCTCTCTGTCTCTCTTTCTCTTTCTCTCTCTCTCTCTCTCTCTCTCTCTCTTTCTCTCTGTCTCTCTCCTTCTTCTTCTTCTTCTTCTTCTACTTTTTTTTTCTCTCTCTCTCTCTCTCTCTTCTCTCTCTCTCTCTCTCTCTCTCTCTCTCTCTCTCTCTCTCTATCCCATCTCATGTAGGATGTTGAAAGACTATAGAAAATATTATCTGTAATACTAGAAGAGAGAGGGGTGGAGGGGAAAAGTAAAAAAAAAAAAAAAAAGCAGGTGAGCGAATCAACACAGCAAAGGTCTTACTTATTGTATTCGTTATCAGATCAGAACATTTCAAGATCTAAGGAGAAGAAGAAGGAGAGAGAGAGAGAGGAGAAGACAAGAGAAGAGAAGAGAGGAGAGGTGAGGAGAAGAGAAGAGAAGAGAAGAGAGGAGAGAGAGAGAGAGAGAACAAGACGAGGCAGACAAGAAGAACAAAGACAAAATAACGCAAGACAGACAGACAGACAAACGGACAGACAGAGAAGACGTATTCAGGATTCAAGAAAACGACCCTATCATGTACCAGTGTTTCTTTTAGAACAGAAAATAACGCCCAGCTAAATGGTAGAGCACTGTGCTTTCTCTCGTTCTCTTTCACACACACACACACACACACACACACACACACACACACACACACACACACACACACACACACACACACACACACACACACACACACACACACACACACACACTCACAGAGAGAGAGAGAGTTTATTTTCCAACATTAATACATAAGTCAACATAAATAATGATACCATCTGTTGTTAAAACCAAGAAAAAGAGAAACTCACTTGCTCATTA
>JAPXFY010000023.1:9908911-9923911 GCA_030674185.1 Monoplex corrugatus | reverse complement strand
TTATCCATCAAGGAATTTCCCCTTACTTTTTGTTAGGCCTGATCGGTTCAAGCGAACCCTCGTCAGTCTGACGATGGTTCGCTGAACCGATCAGGCCTAACAAAAGTAAGTGAATTCTGACGAGGGTTCGCTGAACCGATCAGGCCTAACAAAAAGTAAGTGAAATTCCTTGATGGATAATATTCGTTTAGGCGTGATATATGTGTAAATTATAATAAGATTGTGCCTATTATAATTTCACAAAACAATGGTCATAAAATAATGTTCCAATCGTTCTGGTGGTATCAGTTCAGAGTTTCATAGATCCTGTTTCCTCTGCCCTACCTTCTATTTTAAGACCTAGCCAACGCACAGTGTTTTGAACACGCTTACTGAGTCTGTCAGATAACAGATGGCAGAGTGGGTGGAGTGTGATGTTCCCTTCTTGAACAGACTCCAGAATCCCAAAGATTCTGATCTTCAGAACACGTGACATTTGGCACAACAACCCCTGAAGGAGAAGCGGCCCACACATCCTGCGCAAAATGTTGCACAATAGAAATAATCCAGGGTTGCCTGCCAGAACGGTGTATCTGCTTTCTTTATTCCTTTTGTGATACCCACTGTGGCAGTAACCCTTGAATTTTAATGACTTCTTTCTCTGTTGGACTTCCAATGATTTGAAAAAAATCGCTTCTTAACCTTTGACTCCCGCGCCCTATCCTTCAACTGCAAAAACTTAACTCTTTGATTCCCTCACCCTATCCACAGCTTCCTGCGGAGCCTGATCAGAATTAATTCGAAACATTATTCTTGCACCAAGGATTGGTAGAGATCGATTTTTGCAGCACAGCTAAGATTACCGGGCTCTTTGATAGACGAGAGATTTAATCCTCGTTGTTTATCGAGCTGAGGAGGGCTTAGATTTGTTACCGTAAAACTTCAAGCGATCGTTCCATTCTCAAGGTTCGTCATCATCATCATCATCATGTGTTCTGCTGCATGGCGTTGGCGATCATGGCCCTCCATTATGTATCTATCCCTTGTTGCTGCGAGCACAACTTCCACCCTCTCTGTCTTCAGCCACTCTGCAAGTCCGTGAAGTATTTTTTCCCTGGGTCTAATTCTCAAGGTTACAGTGATAATAGTGCACAAATGACCGAAGGAATCAGTGGAAGAGAGAGGAGTTTTGTTATAAAGAGCTATTTTCATGGCTTATTTCCCATGTCAGGAAGTTGGGGTAGAATGAGTGTTTTAAGCGTGGAAAGGGAGATTAGAGCAAGGATGGAAAAGGAAGATTGTTAACACGGTACTACCTTTTTCACTCGGGAGAGCGGGATGTTGGGGGGGGGGGGGGAGATGGGGGAAAGGGTGGAGGAGGAAGGAGTAGGAAGTTGCTGAGAGCGTGGATCAGAGTGTAACGAAGTGTTCGTGTCTCTATTTGTTCTGTTGCTGTTTTGTTTGTTTGTGTTTGTTGTTGCTTTTGAGTGTGTTTGTATTTTGTTATTTTTGTTGTTTTCGTTATTTTGCAGGAGGTGGGGGCACAGACCTTCTGTTTGAGTCTGTGTGTTGTGGAGAGAGGTCTGGAGGTGGAGGGGGGTTAGAAGTTTATGACGTGTGAAGGCTGCAAACCGGAGTGATTTATCTCCCTTCTGTTTTCAGCCTCCCTCCCTCCCCACCCCATTAGGGGGTCGCGCCTATCCAAAGACATAAAAGAGAGATTGGTAACTCGCTCTGCAAAACGCTCTATCTAGCTCGCTGCCTCGGTCTGCGGCCTAAAGTGCATAGCGCCATAGAGAGCTAAGTAGTGCGCAGACTGCTGGTATTTGTAGCTCCGAAATGTTCGTTCGTTCGTTTTGTTATTTTCTTTTAACGTCTGTTCATCATATGTGCTTTTAGACGAGCTCCGAAATGTGTTGCCCTCGAGCTGACTGACTTAGAGCACGATGCTCATAACGCTTGGGTTGGGATTCGAACATTGGGTGGACCATGTTAAGTTTTTGAGCGGGTAGGCAGACTTTTTGGGTAATGGAACCGTGGACTCAAGATTTCATACCTCTGTCCTGTCACAACCCGCAAACATAAAACTGGTCTGTTGCTGCCCATCTTAACCTTTTGACTTCTGCACCCTGTCCACCAGCATCCTGCGTTGTCAACCATACTAGCAAAGCAAAAACTGAACCCTTTGACTCCTACTCTTGTCACCAGCTTCCTGCAGGGAGCTGGTGGAAAGATTGAGAGAATCAAAGGCTGTCTTTGCAGTTGTTGGATAAGATGCGGAGTCAAAAGGTTAATGCTTCAGTCATTCTGCTGGTGTCAGCGAAGTGTTAAAGAATCGAAATCTCTCCCCCCCCCCCCCCCCACACCATTCCCTTCCATTTCAAGACCTCGCCAGCACCTTAACCCTTTGACTCCCGCACCGCATCCACCCACTGCAAAAACTTAATGCCTTGACTTCCTCACCCTTCTCCTCCAGTTTCCTGCAGGAAGCTGGTGGATAGGTGAGGGAATCAAAGGGTTAAATTTTTGCTTTGCTAGCATAGTTGGCAGTGCAGGATGCTGGTGGACAAGGTGTGAGAGTCAAAGGGTTAAGTTTTGCACGGGCTACAGGAGTTTAACAGATAATAGATGACAGCTTGTAGTGTGTACGGAATTGCCCGAGTGTGATGAATCTCTCTTGAATAAACTCCGAACTCTAAATGACTTGAGCTTTGGCGTCGATCAAGTGAGATACGGAAAACCAGCAAAATGAGGGTGGGTCATGCCATTGTGTCCCCGTGCCATTGTGTCCATGTGCCATTGTGTCCATGTGCCATTGTGTCTATGAATACTCCAAATGGGCCATGACGGGTCAAATTTGTCTTGGTGATCCACGTGTGTGTATATGTTGGTATGCATTTCTAGGCCCCATTTTTGTTGACTGTGGTCGAATTTTGGTAACCAGCATCCACCATGGTGGTCATGGTGGTGTCCAGATGTGCAGCGGCCAACACTTAACCCGGTGACGCCGACAGGTGAGACACGTGAGAATCCACCATAGTCATCATAATCCTTTTTAGGTCACCAGGGTCTGATTTGAGTCATTTGGGGGTAGAAATAAGTTTTCCTTTGTTGTATATGTCTACGGTTCAGTTTTACTGACCGAGTGCACATTGGGCGATTATAATCTGTTTGGGGTAGTATGGCCCAATTTGGACCGCCATGACCGAATTTTGGGCCATCCTGCCCTGTTTGGGGTATTATGAGCGTTGACCCTGTTGAAGATCATCATGGACACAATGGCACGTGGACATAATGTCGTATGGCCGAAATGATGCAGTTGTCGATCTCTCTGTTTACGTCTCTACTCTCTTACCCCTCTGTGCCCATGGCACGAGCGCGCGCGCGCGTGTGTGTGTGTATATATGCGCTTGCTGTGTGCTGTTTGCACGTGCAGGCGCGTGTCTTTGTGATTGCATGGCGCCCAGCTATTCCCATTTGTCAATACAGATTGGAGCCTGTCCCTATTGTGTTGCGCTTGTGTGTGTTGTAATTTATTGTTATCGCTGGAAATGATGATTGGAAAGATGACGCCTTTGTCTGTGTGAACGAGGGGTGGGGTATGAGGTAGACTGGCTTTTTGTTTCTGATGTTTGTTGTTAACAGGATGCGGGGAGTATCGTCTGTCTCTTGTTTTTGCACGCACGTGCGCGTACACACTTGCGCGCTAGCGGCGCGCGGACACTACTTCTGTCCCGTTTTCCCCTCGGTCACAAGCTAAAAAAAGAATCCTTTTTAATGTGGCAATTATCAGTGCCTATTCTATGAGTCATACCCCACTACTACCACCACCACCACCACCACCCATCTGCCGCAAACCAACACCAAAGTATCTAGTATATCGACGAGTATCTTGACGCTAACAAAGTTTTAACATCAAATAGGCAAAGTGTGAACTGCTGCTTGTTATCGATCCTTGGACTCCTACACCCTATCCACTAACTCCAAAAACTTAATCTTTTCACGCCCTCACCCTATCCACCAGCTTCCTGTTATCTTCGCATGACCTACGGTTTTGTCTTTTAATTTAACCATGCCTTCGGTTATCATGGACTACTAAGTCAGTATGAGTCAGCCAAAGTGGAACCTCTTGACTCGTTCTCACTCACTCACACACACACCACACACACACACACACACACACACAACACACACACACACCGCACGCACGCACGCACGCACTGTCTCTCTCTCTCTCTCTCTCTTCTCTCTCTCTCTCTCTCTCTTCTCTCTCTCTTTTCTCCCTTCTCTCCATAATAACATAAACAAAGCGATACTAAAACAACCGTAGGATAAATTATCGTTGATAGTATACATTATATCTACGCCAGCATGCAACTCCTCAGCACTGTACCCCCAGCATTTCCCTCGCACCCTGCCCATTTTCCCCTCTTTCCCACCTCAAACATACCCACATAATATATTATCAACAGTGAAAGAGGACACATGCAGTGCAAATTGAATAATGACTTTAAAAAGAAAAATGATAATACTGGGACAAGCTGTGCAGAATCCAGACCAAATGTAGGCTTCGACTCTCACAACCATCTGATTACTAAAAGATATGTTGGGGGTAAGGGGGGAGGGGGTTGAGAGTGCAGACCTCTTTTTAACCCTTTGACTCCCGCACCCTATCTTCTAACTGCAAAAACTTGACCCTTTGCTTGTCTGACCTTATCCACCAACTTCCTGCAGGAAGCTGGTGGATAGGGTGAGGGATCAAAGGATTAAGTTTTTGCTTTGCTTGCATGGTTAGCAGTGCAGGATGCTGGTGGACTGGGTGCAGGACTCAAAGGGGTTAAAAGGTCTGGTGAAGAGTGTAAGGTGAGAGTGCATCAGCAGTAACTCGCGGAGTGCAGTTAATCTGTGGCGTCAGGGTAGGGATGTGAGTGGAGTTGACCTTGTTAATTAATGCCTGCCCCCTCTTCCATAAATTGCCCCATTAAGGGCTGTTGGCAGGCAGCTGGCTGTGGCCACCTGGCCTTGGCTTCTTCTGTCTAGTGTGTGGCCATGTCTGGTTTGGTTTTATCTTCGGCCTTGTCTGGCCTTGTCGGATCTGGTCAGTTGTGATGATGGTATGTCCTGTCGCGTGTCTTGTCTGGCCTTGTTTGTTGTTTTGAGCTTGGCTGCTCTTGTCTTTTCTGTCGTCGTTTTTGTTTTAATCTCCCTGTTGAAAATAAGGGAGACTGTTTCGTATCGACTAGAGAGAAGTATGTTTGTGTGTGACTGTGACAAAATTTGTTTTGGGCAAGATTTTCGTAGTTGTTTATGGGTGGATTGTTACTGGATTTGGGTCAAAGGTGTGTGTGTGTGTGTGTGTGTGTGTGTGTGTGTGTGTGTGTGTGTGTGTGTGTGTGTGTGTGTGTGTGTGTGTGTGTGGTGTGTGTTGTGAATCTTTGAGGTAGGCGCGAAGGTATTAAGTTTGGAAGTTCTGGCGCCATGGTTAAGGTCACAGGGAGGAGAAGAAAAAGTGCCACAGAAACTCAGCACTTTTGGAGGATGGTGTGCGAGCAGCACTTTCTCATGAATTTATGACAATGTTTATATTCTGTTTTTAGTGGTTGTGACAGTCATTGTCCTTGGTTCACGTCAAGTTTATGTATATTTGATGTTTCATAGTGACCCTGAGAAGTACAAAATGTGGATTTTCTGTGATAATTTTGATATGAAAAGGAAGATTTTAAGAATGGCTTGTGCATCTTGTTTTGTTTTGTCTTCGCCAGAGAGGGATAGATAGCGATAATATTATGCGGGGGAATATTAATGAGGATTGATTTGTGGTTAACAGAGGTTGCCTGAATAAACATTAGGCAAAGATCCAAAGCCTGAACAAAATTAATTTTAAAAACAAGCTGACATTTTATACATGGAGGGATGGGGTAGGTGGGTAAGTGGGTTTTAAGTCTCGTTGTCTTGGTAACAGACAGAAGTTAGTACCTGGAGAAGATGGCAGCCAAGTCTGTGACTGCTGTTTGTCTGAGTCGCAAAGGTAAGAGACAACGGGTCTTCATTTTATGAGAAACAGCGAACATTTTATTCGTACCTGCAAATGAGACATTTCTCCGCTTACATCTTACTTCTTGTGTGTGGCACTGGGCTTTAGCGACAGGCAAAGAAGACGATATGGGTGTGCTTGCGTGCGTGTGTGTGTGTGTGTGTGTGTGTGTGTGTGTGTGCGTGCGTGTGTGTGTGTGCGTGCGTGTGTGTGTGTGTGTGTGCGTGCGTGCGTGTGTGCTGGTGGTGTGTGTGTGTGTGTCGTGCGTGGTGTGTGTGTGTGTGTGTGTGTGCGTGCGTGTGTGTGTGTGTGCGTGTGGTGTGTGTGTGCGTGCGTGCGTGCGTGTGTGTGCGTGCGTGTGTGTGTGCGTGCGTGCGTGCGCGCGTGTGTGCGTGCGAAAGATAACCCATTTTTGGTTCAACTTTTTCAACCCTCTTTCTTTTTGCTTTTGCAATTTACTGTTTATTTTTGCTTCTACATAGCGTGTGATCTGTGTAGAACCAAGATAGTGAGTGGCCTTGTCCAGTGTTGTTTTGCCACTAGCAGGCGCCTTGTGTGATGGTTATCATTCCGTCAGTCTACAACTACTATGGAGGGTCTTCCTTTACTATGACAGTGGCCATTGTAGGAGGCTACTGTACTGATGGTCGTCTCACAGTCTGCAACTCCTGTGGAGCCATTCCATTATCACGAGACAGGCGCCCCCCGTGGGGATGCCGGGGGCTCTTTCAGTGTAAATAGTATCCCCACCTTCTGGAAATTCTTTGCTGGAAATTTCCTTTTTACTCTCACTCTCTTTGTTTCTTTCTTCCTTCTTTGCTTTCTGTCTTTTTTTTTTTTTTTTCTGTCATTTTCTGCCTTTCTGATCTATTTACCTGTATGTATTCGATAAAGTCTTACGTACTTTCTCTTAGGATTGATTGGGTACATGTGTTGAGTGCATTTTTGGCTCTAGGGAAATGTGATAAGCGGAAGCAATTTTAGGTAATTTAGGCCCGTTTTTGAATACGTTTTAGTGCCCTTAGTTATGTTTAAATTTGTGTCCTGGTATGTTTTTTAAATCCCCTGTGCGATAAATTGAACGGAATGGTCAGCGCCAGGGACATCTCCTTAGATTATGTGCGCGAATGCATTGATGTGTGTACTTAATTTTCTTTCCTTCCCCCCTCCCCTGTTGAAGTATTATGTGTGTTTTGAAACGGTTGTACCCTGATATGGATCTACGCAGTCGGCTGGGCTTTAAACAACGATAAGAATAACATCGAGAGAGGCGAAGGTCTGGCCGCCTACTATGGGGCAGGTTGGCTGTATGGATTATGTGATAGGGCTGTGGTAAGATCTTATGTCTCGAGTTCTGCTCTGGCCCGCAAGATAAAAGCTGGCCTGTTTCCTTGCCCATCTACATATTCCAGTCATTCTGGTGGCGATGAGTCTCACATGAACAAGCAAACTCCGAATTTTCCCCTCTTGAAAAAAAAAAATTCCCGGACCTGATCAGACCTGCAGGCAAACTGGAACGGGAGCAGGCCTTCTACAACACCAGAAAAGTCTGAATGCGATGAATCTGTCTTGAACATCCTCCGAACTCAGTCTGCATCTCTTGGAGGGATTCCTTCATCATGAGAATGACCGAAACTTAGCAAGCTGTTTTACTTATAGGTCTCTCAGTCAGCAGCTGCCTGCCATTCCGTACCATGAGAGCGGCGAAGTTCTCACAGCATACTTTCGAGCTGGTTGATTCTTTTCTTTACTTAACCCTTTGACTCCCGCGTCCTGTCCACCAGCATCCTGCAGTGTCCACTATGGTACCATACTTGACAGTGCAGGATGCTGGTGGATTGAAACCAAGATCTGAGGTCCTGGGTCCACGGTACAGCTCTGTCTAAAGTTGAAGTCTGCTTAGTGAAGTGGTCAACACGTAGGATGAGGCACGTTTTTTTGAGTTTGAGTGTGCATCCACACATTTTGGTTATTGCTTACAAGCAAATACCTATGCGCGTGTTGACGGATGCACACTTGCCGAAAATCTGATCATTTTTGTTCTGTCTGTCTGTCTGTCTGTCTCTCTCTCTCTCTCTCTCTCTCTCTCTCTCTCTCTCTCTCTCTCTCTCTCTCTCTTCTTTCTCTCTGTCTCTCTCTCTCTCTCTCTCTCTGTCTCTCCCTCTATCTCTGTCTATATATCTCTCTCTTTCTCTCTCTCTCTCTCTCTCTCTCTCTCTCTCTCTCTCTCTCCTCCCCCTCTCTCTGTCCCCTCTCACACACACACACACACACACACACACACACACACACACACACACACAAACAGTTGCAGAAAGAAAAAGCAGAGTGTTGGTGTTTTCTTCTCTA
This sequence comes from Monoplex corrugatus, assembly GCA_030674185.1. NCBI lineage: Eukaryota > Metazoa > Mollusca > Gastropoda > Littorinimorpha > Ranellidae > Monoplex > Monoplex corrugatus. The sequence continues at coordinate 9,915,549 of JAPXFY010000023.1, read as the reverse complement.
CTTCTCATGCTGTCATTTGGCAGATAGCTCAGATATCGATGACAAAAAATTATTTTCCACAGGATAAAAAAAACAACAAGCAAACAAAGTTTCCCGAACTGCATCTAATCTGCATCTAATCTGCATCATAGTTGTCGACACAGCGGTATTGATGTTGACAGTCCCTGATGAAGGTCTCTTTCATAATTATAGTGATGGGGAATTGTCTGCATAGGTCAACAGTTTCCTCCCTCTGCAAACCTGAGGAACGGTGATAATGATGTGTGAGATGAGGTGATGTTTGCATTCTCTTCTCTGTCTGTCTGTCTGTCTGTCTGTGATGTTTGCATTCTCTTCTCTGTCTGTCTGTCTGTCTATCTGTCTCTCTGTCTCTGTCTCTCTTCTCCTCTCTGTCTCTGTCTCTGTCTCTCTCTCTCTCTTCTCTCTCTCTCTCTCTCTCCTCTCTCTCTCTCTCTCTCTCTCTCTCTCTCTCTCTGACTGTATGTGTGTGTGTGTGCGTACGTGTGTGTGAGAATGTAATATGTGTATGTTTTTGAGCGTGTGTGTTTGTGCATGTGTGTTTGTGTGTGTGTGTCTTGTGAGTGTGTGTGTATGTGTGTGTGTGTGTGTGTTTGCGCTTGCGCGCATGTTCAGCGAATACTTGCATATTTGCATACCTGTCTGTCTGCACGTGTGAACAGGCGGACCTGATCGAGGGCAAATGCGTGTGTGTGTACGTGTGCGTGCGTGCGTGCGTGTGTGCGTGCGTGCCCGCCCGCGAGTCCATCAGTGAGAGTTCCCAACAAAGAGCCGCCGTAAACTAACCACCCCCTCCCTCATCTTTACCACGAGGTCTACGTAAGGGTGGGGAAAAAAAAAGAAAAAGAAGGGGAAAAAAAAGCTGGAGATAGACAAGTCTCGCATGCCAAGACAGCATCTGGGCAGCCCTCAAGTTGTCAGTTCCACGCCTTGATGTCTTCTGACAAATCTGGTCTCTGAAACAGCGGGGGTGAGGTGGGGGATACGGGGCGGGGAGGGGGGAGGTAAGCCAGAAAAATAAGATGGTGAAGCCCTTCTGTCAGACTCTCTTTTTGTACACACACACACAAAAAGTTACTACATAGATCCAGATTTTGTTCGTCTCCATGTCCCTGTGACCTTGAAGACAAGTTTCGGTTGAAGTAAAACTTTTACGTGCATCGAGAACAGTGGTGGAGCGTTTGGAAACCGTGAAAATAATTGTGAATATTGTCTGTCTGAGAAAAGTGCTACTCTTACACGCCTTCGTATAAAATTTGTTGATTTTAGGCACACTTTTCGGGGCCGTTTGGAGTTGGTCTTGGTGTATAGTAGTGCGTTGTCTTCCAGTCTTTGCGTTGTCTTCCAGTCTTACGCCTTATCGGCTTCTTAACAGTCCACACCTTCGACTGCAAGTTGGAAAACATCCTCATAAAGAGCTGAGAAAATCTTATCATGCATCATTCTTTCTGTCTGTTATCTCTGTCTGTGTCTGTCTCTGTCTCTGTCTGTCTGTCTGTCTCTGTCTCTCTGTCTGTCTGTCTCTGTCTTTCTGTCTGTCACTCTCTCTGTCTCTGTCTCTCTCTCACTCTGTGTGTGTGTGTGTCTCTCTCTCTCTCTCTCTTTCTCTTTTGCTTGCTTGCTTGCTCGCTCGCTCGTTCTCCCTCTTCCCTCTCTCTCCCCCTCTCTTTCTCTCTCTCACACACACACAATATCTCTCTCTCTCTCTCTCCTCTCTCTCTCTCTCTCTCTCTCTCTCTCTCTCTCTCTCTCTGATATATACATATACCCCCAGTGGATACGCAATAATATCCCTTTAAAAAAAAGATCGAAAAGTGAGTGGGAGGAGAACGAAAAGAAACAGAAGCTAGGTAAGCAACCGTGGCGTGTCAGGAAAACCCGTGAGCAAACCCGCAGTGTCAACACAATCAGCTCCCAGAAATAGCCAAAGGTGGGGGAGAGAAAAGAGAACAGGAAGGCAGCAGTGAGGGGAGGGAAGGCAGTCTTCTTCCACTCGGGTGTCATCGGGGTTAATTCCCCTGCTAAGTTATGGCAACACAGATATCAGTGGAGGAAGGGAAGATTTATATATATATATATATAAATGTATATATATATATATATATACACATTTATATATATACACATTTATATATATATATATTATACACGTGTGTGTGTGTGTTGTGTGTGTGTGTGTGTGTGTGTGTGTGTGTGTGTGTGTGTGTGTGTGTACATAGATATAGATGTATGTAGATATAGATACATGTAGACATATATGTATATATATATGTGTGTGTGTGTGTGCATATTTATGTATATGTATGTGTGTGTGTGAGGAGGAAGATTGTATATGTATATATATATGTGTGTGTGTGTAGTGTGTGTGTGTGTGTGTGTGTGTGTGTGTGTGTGTGTGTGTGTGTGTAAAAGATGTAGAAAACAAAATTTAGTCAAAGGGTTAACCACCAGCCTTCTGAGAAGACTTAACAGAATCTGATTGGCAGGTCGTGGACTGACAATGAATAGGGTAGAACAAACGATGTAGAAGGGAGTGATAAGATAGGAGGGTGGATAGATGGGAAGAGACAGACAATGTGGCTGTACTTGAAGGTCGCAGAAAACCTGGTTAACTGTATTTACTTGTTATGTGAAGGAGATAATGAACAGGACAGAAGAAAAATGAAATTATGAAAATATAATAATATGTATAAAAACAGCCGTAGCGTTCAACACCTCCAAATTTTTTTTTTAATTTTTTTTTTATCATGTACGTTCATCTTTTCATTGTTGTTCGGTTGGGGATTTTTTGTTTGTTTTTTGTTTCTTGTTTTGTTTTCATGAGATGAAATTAAATGATTTTGTTTGTTGTTGATATTTGTTTTGTTTTTTTCTGGAGATGAAATTAAATCATTTTGTTTTGTCATTGATGTTTTATTTTTCTGGAGACGAAATTAAATAATTTTGTTTTGTCATTGATGTTTGTTGTTTTTCTGGAGATGAAATTAAATCATTTTGTCCATACTTTTTTTTAACGGGGATTTGACTGGTGATTGCATTTTCTCCATGGTGTGTGTGATTTCAGTTACGCCATCGCCGACGATGCCTACCGATCCATGCGAGACCGAAGTCTGGATCAGTGTATCATCATCTCTGGGGAGAGTGGTTCTGGCAAAACAGGTACGTCCGTCTGTCTGTCCGTGCTTCTGACCAAAGAGCGTCTGTCTGTCTGTCTGTCTGTCTGACTGTGTCTGTCTGTCTGTCTGTCTGTGTCTGACTTTGTGTCTGACTGTCTGTATTCAACTGTCTGTCTGTCTGTGTCTGACTGTCTGTCTGTGTCTGTCTGTCTGTCTGTCTGTCTGCGTGTCAGTCTTTGTCTGTATGTTTGTGGTACATAATCACTGTTGAAATTCTACTACAAGTTTTTTTGCTTGTTAAAAATTATGTGTGTTGAGTGTGTGTGTGTGTGTGTGTGTGTGTGTGTGTCTGTGTCTGTGTCTGTGTCTGTATGTGTTCTGTGTCTCTGTGTCTGTCTCTGTGTGTATACAGATTACTGTGTGTGTAACTTGTATGATACAGGTTTGTAGAAGCATTTGTGCATGCATGTTTTTTTGTTTGTGTGTATGTGTCTGTCTGTCTGTCTGTTTGTCTGTGCGTGTGTGTGTGTGTGTGTGCAGATTACTGTGCGTGTCACTGAATAATACATATTTGTTGGAGAATGTGACTGTACAGATGCATTTGCATATGCATGTTTATTTTTGTTTTGTGTGTGTCGGAGAGAGAGAGAGAGAGAGTGTGTGTGTGTGTGTGTGTGTGTGTGTGTGTGTGTGTGTGTGTGTGTGTGTGTGTGTGTGTGTGTGTGTTTCGTTCTTTGATTTAACGTCTTTTCACTATAAGTGATATTATGTGTGTGTGTGTGTGTGTGTGTGTGTGTGTGTGTGTGTATGTGTGTGTGTGCATGCATATGCATGTATTTACTTATGCGTGCGTGTGTATGTGTGGTGTGTATGTGTGTGCGTGTGTGTGTGTCTGTATGTATGTGTGCGTGCATATGTTTGTGTGTGTGTGTGTGTGTGTGTGTGTGTGTGTGCAGAGGCCAGCAAGGTGATCATGCAGTACGTGGCGGAGGTTTCGGGCAAAGGTCAAGAAATCGACAGAGTGAAGGAACAACTCCTGCAGTCCAACCCAGTACTGGAAGGTAAATCACATACACACTTGTTCGCTTTGACTATGTCGGAAAGATGAAAAAGAAAGGAGAGGAGGAGGAGAAAAAAGACAAAGAACAGCAGCAGACGACAGAGTAGAGAGAAAAACAATAATAACAATAGCAATAGTAAAAAAAAATTTAAAAAGTAGCAACAGCAATCACGATATCAATAATGATGATGATGATTTAGGTGCGGCATGCATATTGTGTTTTTATTGTTGTTGTTGTTGTTTTGTTCTGTTTGCTGTGTTTGTTGTTGTTGTTGGGGTTTTGTTTTTGTTTGGGAGTTGTTTTTAGGTTGTTGTTGTTGTTGTTGTTGTTGTTGTTGCTGCTGCTGCTGTTTTGATTTTGGGGGGTGTTTTTTGTTTTGTTTTTTTAGTTAGTGCTTTTACAAAAGGAAAGTCGGCGTGCTGTCCTTGGGATCGTCGCCACATTGCAGCGCCACCCATTTTATTTTATTTTTTTACTGTATACGCGTATTGTCTCTGTGTGTGTTGTGTTATCTGTGTGTGTGTGTTCGTTCTTTGATTTAACGTCTTTTCACTATAAGTGATATTAGACGTGTGTTTGTGTGTGTGTGTGTGTGTGTGTGTGTGTGTGTGTGTGTGTGTGTGTGTGTGTGTGTGTGTGTGTGTGTGTGTGTGTGTGTTAGATACCTTAGGTTGATAACAACTGTCGATGTTGATTGTGGCACTGATGCCTGAAGATCATGGATGATGTAGTAAGCCGTTCTGATTTAAAGTTACAGACACTCCCAACTCGCTGTTTCTTTATTTAGTGTCTGAAAGGTGCTGTTCTATACTTCACAGAGTTCCATTGAACGTTTATCACAATACACATGAGCGTCAACCAGGTCCAGAAACAACAGACACCTGCTGTGTTTACCAATCAGCGTGATGAGCGATCAGAATCACATTTACATTTTGTTTGTTTGTTTGTTTTTTCTTTCAGACTTAAATTTATTTGAAAGGCCCCAGCCTTCCCACAGATCCAATAGCTGTACTTATAACCTCAGGGGTAAGAACCCTTTCCCCCTAGATTTCTTACTGTGAAATAATAAACAGGACTTGATTTGACTTTTAAAGTAAGAGAAAAAAGGACGAGAAAGAAGGTGTGATTTTTGTTTGTTTTGTTTTGTTTGTTTGTTTTGTTTGTTTTTTGTCCGCCGAGTGGAGATCACCACTTCATCAGACAATGTATGATAGAAACCGATGAAAGTAGAAACAAAAGCCAGAAGAGAAACGAAGAAGAAACAGAATTAAAATAAAGAAAGGCAGTGGTTTGAAACGACCAACAAGTAAATTGACATAGAAAGAAAGAAAGAAAGAAAGAAAAGAAAAAGTCCAAAATATTTTGATGGAGCCAGACACAAGACTCGAATTGGTATGGCCTACAACATATACCGCTATGCTATAAAGGCAATCAATTTCATGAATATTGCTGACATAAGACAAAGACCATTAAGAATAAATCATCATGAAAACAAGTCGCTTGTGAATTAACAAAACCAGTGCTATTCCCCCTGAGGCTTTATACTTTGTGATTCAGATTAACTGGCTTATCACATTCTGTTTATTTTGCCCCAACAATAAAATCAAATATGCAGCAAAGAGCCCGTGGGTTGTTTCCCCTCAGGGCCAGAACTTGGATGCTATCGCTACTTTTCTTTCTTTTTTCTTTTTCTTTTTTTTTTAATCTCCCCATTAAAAAAGGAAAACGAATGATTGTTTCTTATCGACCGGAGGGAGATGTATTTCTTTCTCTGTATGTGTGTGAATACAAATGTTGGTGTTTTTTCCCCCCTCAGGGCGAGAACTTGGATGCTATTGCTATGTTTCTTTTCTTTTTTCTTTTTTTTCAATCTCCCTATTGAAAAGGAAAAAGAGTGATTGTTTCATATCGACCGGAGGGAGGTGTATTTCTTTGTGTGTTGACTCTCTCTATATATGTCTGTGACTACAGTTGTGTCAGCGATTTTTCTTAGCTGTTTCTGAATGGATATTTTTTAATCAAATTTGGATTAGAGGTGTGGACTGTTGGAAGAGTCATGAATGCGTAAGTTTGGACGTCAACGCCAAAGTTAAGGTCGCACTGTAAAAAAAAAAAAAACCAAAAATCAGCACTTTGTGGGGAAAGTTTGTGAACAGCTGTTTTCCGGGAATTTCTGATGACATATTCACTTGTTTTCACTGATACGACATATTGTTTAATATTTCTTTTTGTTACGTCAAGTTTTATTTCATCGTATCCTTCTTCAACGTCACACTGACCTTGAGTAGTAGGTCGACACGTTCTGGGGTTTCTGTTAAATTTTTTTAGATGAAATGGAAACTGTTAGGAATGGTTTGACCATCTCGTTTTAATTTATACTTCAGATGAGTATTGATTAATTAACCCTTTTTACTCCCGCACCCTGTCCAATAATTGCAAAAAC
>JAPXFY010000023.1:9888911-9901411 GCA_030674185.1 Monoplex corrugatus | reverse complement strand
CAGTCACTGTGTGTTATGAGGTATCAATACACTGTATCATATTTGTGTTGTGACAGTCACTGTGTGTTAGTGACGGTAACACAATACACTGTATCATATTTGTGTGTGACAGTCACTGTGTGTTAGTGATGGTAGTACAATACACTGTATCATATTTGTGTTGTGACAGTCACTGTGTGTTAGTGACGGTAACAATACACTGTATCATATTTGTGTTGTGACAGTCACTGTGTGTTAGTGACGGTAGTAACAATACACTGTATCATATTTGTGTTGTGACAGTCACTGTGTGTTAGTGATGGTAGTACAAATACACTGTATCATATTTGTGTGTGACAGTCACTGTGTGTTAGTGACGGTAACACAATACACTGTATCATATTTGTGTTGTGACAGTCACTGTGTGTTAGTGATGGTAGTACAATACACTGTATCATATTTGTGTTGTGACAGTCACTGTGTGTTAGTGACGGTAACACAATACACTGTATCATATTTGTGTTGTGACAGTCACTGTGTGTTAGTGATGGTAAGTACAATACACTGTATCATATTTGTGTTGTGACAGTCACTGTGTGTTAGTGATGGTAGTACAATACACTGTATCATATTTGTGTTGTGACAGTCACTGTGTGTTAGTGATGGTAGTACAATACACTGTTCTATTTGTGAGTCCTGTGTTGTGGTACTAGTCATTCTGTGTTGTGCGTCCTGTTTGTTAGTGAGGTAGTACAATACACTGTATCATATTTGTGTTGTGACAGTCACTGTGTGTTTAGTGACGGTAACTACAATACACTGTATCATATTTGTGTTGTGACAGTCACTGGTGTGTTAGTGACTGGTAGTACAATACACTGTATCATATTTGTGTTGTACAGTCACTGTGTGTTAGTGATGGTAGTACAATACACTGTATCATATTTGTGTTGTGACAGTCACTGTGTGTTAGTGATGGTAGTACAATACACTGTATCATATTTGTGTTGTGACAGTCACTGTGTGTTAGTGAGGGTAGTACATACACTGTATCATATTTGTGTTTGACAGTCACTGTGTGTTATGATGTGTAGTACAATACACTGTATCATATTTGTGTTGTGACAGTCACTGTGTGTTAGTGACGGTAACAATCACTGTATCATATTTGTGTTGTGACAGTCACTGTTTGTTAGTGATGGTAGTACAATACACTGTATCATATTTGTGTTGTGACAGTCACTGTGTGTTAGTGATGGTAGTACAATACACTGTATCATATTTGTGTTGTGACAGTCACTGTGTGTTAGTGACGGTAGTACAATACACTGTATCATATTTGTGTTGACAGTCACTGTGTGTTAGTGATGGTAGTACAATACACTGTATCATATTTGTGTTGTGACAGTCACTGTGTGTTAGTGACGGTAACACAATACACTGTATCAAATTTGTGTTGTGACAGTCACTGTGTGTTAGTGATGGTAGTACAATACACTGTATCATATTTGTGTTGTGACAGTCACTGTGTGTTAGTGATGGTAGTACAATACACTGTATCATATTTGTGTGTTGACAGTCACTGTGTGTTAGTGACGGTAGTACAATACACTGTATCATATTTGTGTTGTGACAGTCACTGTGTGTTAGTGATGGTAGTAAAATACACTGTATCATATTTGTGTTGTGACAGTCACTGTGTGTTAGTGACGGTAACACAATACACTGTATCATATTTGTGTGTGACAGTCACTGTGTGTTAGTGACGGTAGTACAATACACTGTATCATATTTGTGTTGTGACAGTCACTGTGTTTTTAGTGACGGTAACACAATACACTGTATCATATTTGTGTTGTGACAGTCACTGTGTGTTAGTGACGGTAACACAATACACTCTATCATATTTGTGTTGTGACAGTCACTGTGTGTTAGTGATGGTAGTACAATACACTGTGTCATATTTGTGTTGTGACAGTCACTGTGTGTTAGTGATGGTAGTACAATACACTGTGTCATATTTGTGTTGTGACAGTCACTGTGTGTTAGTGATGGTAGTACAATACACTGTATCATATTTGTGTTGTGACAGTCACTGTTTGTTAGTGATGGTAGTACAATACACTGTATCATATTTGTGTTGTGACAGTCACTGTGTGTTAGTGACGGTAGTACAATACACTGTATCATATTTGTGTTGTGACAGTCACTGTGTGTTAGTGACGGTAGTACAATACACTGTATCATATTTGTGTTGACAGTCACTGTGTGTTAGTGATGGTAGTACAATACACTGTATCATATTTGTGTTGTGACAGTCACTGTGTGTTAGTGATGGTAGTACAATACACTGTATCATATTTGTGTTGTGACAGTCACTGTGTGTTAGTGACGGTAGTACAATACACTGTATCATATTTGTGTTGACAGTCACTGTGTGTTAGTGATGGTAGTACAATACACTGTATCATATTTGTGTTGTGACAGTCACTGTGTGTTAGTGACGGTAACACAATACACTGTATCAAATTTGTGTTGTGACAGTCACTGTGTGTTAGTGATGGTAGTACAATACACTGTATCATATTTGTGTTGTGACAGTCACTGTGTGTTAGTGATGGTAGTACAATACACTGTATCATATTTGTGTTTGTGACAGTCACTGTGTGTTAGTGATGGTAGTACAATACACTGTATCATATTTGTGTTGTGACAGTCACTGTGTGTTAGTGATGGTAGTACAATACACTGTATCATATTTGTGTTGTGACAGTGACTGTGTGTTAGTGATGGTAAATACAATACACTGTATCATATTTGTGTTGTGACAGTCACTGTGTGTTAGTGACGGTAACACAATACACTGTATCATATTTGTGTGTGACAGTCACTGTGTGTTAGTGACGGTAGTACAATACACTGTATCATATTTGTGTTGTGACAGTCACTGTGTGTTAGTGACGGTAACACAATACACTGTATCATATTTGTGTTGTGACAGTCACTGTGTGTTAGTGACGGTAACACAATACACTGTATCATATTTGTGTTGTGACAGTCACTGTGTGTTAGTGATGGTAGTACAATACACTGTGTCATATTTGTGTTGTGACAGTCACTGTGTGTTAGTGATGGTAGTACAATACACTGTCATATTTGTGTTGTGACAGTCACTGTGTGTTAGTGATGGTAGTACAATACACTGTATCATATTTGTGTTGTGACAGTCACTGTTTGTTAGTGATGGTAGTACAATACACTGTATCATATTTGTGTTGTGACAGTCACTGTGTGTTAGTGATGGTAGTACAATACACTGTATCATATTTGTGTTGTGACAGTCACTGTGTGTTAGTGACGGTAGTACAATACACTGTATCATATTTGTGTTGACAGTCACTGTGTGTTAGTGATGGTAGTACAATACACTGTATCATAGTTGTGTTGTGACAGTCACTGTGTGTTAGTGACGTAGTACAATACACTGTATCATATTTGTGTTGTGACAGTCACTGTGTGTTAGTGACGGTAACACAATACACTGTATCAAATTTGTGTTGTGACAGTCACTGTGTGTTAGTGATGGTAGTACAATACACTGTATCATATTTGTGTTGTGACAGTCACTGTGTGTTAGTGATGGTAGTACAATACACTGTATCATATTTGTGTTGTGACAGTCACTGTGTGTTAGTGATGGTAGTACAATACACTGTATCATATTTGTGTTGTGACAGTCACTGTGTGTTAGTGACGGTAGTACAATACACTGTATCATATTTGTGTTGACAGTCACTGTGTGTTAGTGATGGTAGTACAATACACTGTATCATATTTGTGTTGTGACAGTCACTGTGTGTTAATGACGGTAACACAATACACTGTATCATATTTGTGTTGTGACAGTCACTGTGTGTTAGTGATGGTAGTACAATACACTGTATCATATTTATGTTGTGACAGTCACTGTGTGTTAGTGACGGTAGTACAATACACTGTATCATATTTGTGTTGTGACAGTCACTGTGTGTTAGTGACGGTAGTACAATACACTGTATCATATTTGTGTTGTGACAGTCACGGGTGGCAGTACAGAGCAATGGAGAAAGGAACTTCCACATCTTCTACCAGCTGTTGAGGGGCGCAGATACTCAGTTGCTGGGTGAGTCCTGGATTCTTCTTTATGTCTTCGTCCAGTGATACCCAAACCTGTTAAAATTTTGACTGGGAAATAAAACCTTAACCTGTGGACGTCCTCACCCTCATTCTGCGTTATCAGTCATGACTCCAAAGCAGAAATTTAACCCTTTGACATCTTCATCCTGTCCAGAACCTTCTTGCATTATCAGCCATGATTGCAAAGTAGAAACTTATCCCTTTCACATCTGCATCCTGTCCACCAGTCTCCTTTCATTATCAGTCATGATTGCAAAATAGAAATTTAACCCTTTAACATTTTCATCCTGTCCAAAACCTTCTTGCATTATCAGCCATGATTGCAAAGTAGAAACTTATCCCTTTCACATCTTCATCCTGTCCACCAGCTTCTTGCATTGTCAGCCATGATTGCAAAGTAGAAACTTGACCCTTTAACATCTTCATCCTGTCCACCAGCTTCTTGCATTGTCAGTCATGATTGCAAAGTAGAAACTTGACCCTTTAACATCTTCATCCTGTTCACCAGCTTCTTGCATTGTCAGTCATGATTGCAAAGTAGAAACTTGACCCTTTAACATCTTCATCCTGTTCACCAGCTTCTTGCATTGTCAGTCATGATTGCAAAGTAGAAACTTAACCCTTTCACTTCTTCAATCTCTTGCTTTCCCATGTCTTTGCAGACAAATTACTGAACGTAGCGTTGATTATTTGCCTTGTATCCCAGTGTCCTTGTAGACAAACCACAGAACTTTGTATTGATTACATTTCTTGTATCTCTGTGTCCTTGTAGACAAACCACAGAACTTTGTATTGATTACATTTCTTGTATCTCTGTGTCCTTGTAGACAAACCACAGAACTTTGTATTGATTACATTTCTTGTATCCCTGTGTCCTTGTAGACAAACCACAGAACTTTGTATTGATTACATTTCTTGTATCTCTGTGTCCTTGTAGACAAACCACAGAACTTTGTATTAATTACATTTCTTGTATCCCTGTGTCCTTGTAGACAAACCACAGAACTTTGTATTGATTACATTTCTTGTATCCCTGTGTCCTTGTAGACAAACCACAGAACTTTGTATTAATTACATTTCTTGTATCTCTGTGTCCTTGTAGACAAACCACAGAACTTTGTATTGATTACATTTCTTGTATCCCTGTGTCTTTGCAGGCAAACTGAAACTGGAGTCAGACCCTCAGAGCTACAATTTCCTCAACACCAGCGGCTGTGTGGACGTGGATACCATCGATGACAGTGATAACTTCCAGGTGGTTCAGGTCAGTATTAAGGAAGGTACCACTTAAGGTAGAATTGTTACCAGTCCCCGTGGTGCAGTAGTTAACGCAGTGGACTAACGTGTCAAAATCGTGCAGTGGACTCATTGAGAAGACTGGGACACATAGTCGAGTCTCGTCCACTTCACATATGCTTCATTGACGGTGTTGCTCAGATTTCTTGACCAGCACCATAGGTGTTTGCATCTCTCGGACCTGGCTAATGCCAGGATATATTATGACAGGAAGCATAGAGTACAGCCTTGTCACGCAGTCTCAATCCGGAATGGAAGTCCTTAGCATCATGATTATCATTCCCGTCATTATGCATTGTCTTAGCATTGTGAAAATTTGGCTCTGTGATAACTGAAGTGGCATAGAAAATGGAACGGAAGAAATAAGATAAAAAAGTTTGTCTGGTTTACAGTTCTGAAGATGCCTCAGGTTTACAGTTCTGAAGATGCCCCAGGTTTACAGTTCTGAAGATGCCCCAAGTTTACAGTTCTGAAGATGCCTCAGGTTTACAGTTCTGAAGTTGCCCCAGATTTACAGTTCTGAAGATGCCCCAGGTTTACAGCTCTTAAGACGCCCCAGGTTTACAGTTCTGAAGATGCCCCATGTCTGCAGTTCTGAAGATGCCCCAAGTCTGCAGTTCTGAAGATGCCCCAGGTTTACAGTTCTGAAGATGCCCCATGTCTGCAATTCTGAAGATGCCCCAAGTCTGCAGTTCTGAAGATGCCCCAGGTTTACAGTTCTGAAGATGCCCCAGGATTACAGTTCTGAAGATGCCCCAAGTCTGCAGTTCTGAAGATGCCCCAGGTTTACAGTTCTGAAGATGCCCCAGGTTTACAGTTCTAAAGATGCCCCAGGATTACAGTTCTAAAGATGCCCCAGGTTTACAGTTCTGAAGATGCCCCAGGTTTACAGTTCTGAAGATGCCCCAGGTTTACAGTTCTGAAGATGCCCCAGGTTTACAGTTCTGAAGATGCCCCAGGTTTACAGTTCTAAAGATGCCCCAGGTTTACAGTTCTGAAGATGCCCCAGGTTTACAGTTCTGAAGATGCCCCATGTCTGCAGTTCTGAAGATGCCCCAAGTCTGCAGTTCTGAAGATGCCCCAGGTTTACAGTTTTGAAGATGCCCCAGGTTTACAGTTCTGAAGATGCCCCAGGTTTACAGTTCTGAAATGCCCCAGGTTTACAGTTCTGAAGATACCCCAAGTTTACAGTTCTGAAGATGCCCCAAGTTTACAGTTCTGAAGATGCCCCAGGTTTACAGTTCTGAAGATGCCCCAGGTTTACAGTTCTAAAGATGCCCCAGGTTTACAGTTCTAAAGATGCCCCAAGTTTACAGTTCTAAAGATGCCCCAAGTTTACAGACTGTAAGGCATCCTGACGACACAGCAAGCAACTCTGGTAGTAGAATCCGTACGGACAGTTTTCCCCCCAAGCACACAGTTGTTGGTGAAGAGAATGGTTGAGATTTAGCAGCATGTGCAGAGGTCGAACTTACAGGTGCATGTTTTTAAATTGTGAATGAATAATTAAGGATGAATGTATTATATGTCACATTTGCAGATACGAGGTTGTGAATAGTTTTGTAATGGAAAAGAAATCACAGATAGATTGTTTTGTCTGTCTTCCTGAATAGGTAGATGGTTATGTCTGTCTTGCAGAATAGATATATGGTTATGTCTGTCTTGCAGAATAGATATATGGTTATGTCTGCCTTGCAGTATAGATATATGGTTATGTCTGTCTTGCAGTATAGATATATGGTTATGTCTGTCTTGCAGTATAGATATATGGTTATGTCTGTCTTGCAGTATAGATATATGGTTATGTCTGTCTTGCAGTATAGATATATGGTTATGTCTGTCTTGCAGTATAGATATATGGTTATGTCTGTCTTGCAGTATAGATATATGGTTATGTCTGTCTTGCGGTATAGATATATGGTTATGTCAGTCTTGCAGAATAGATATATGGTATATGTCTGTCTTGTAAAATAGATATATGGTTATGTCTGCCTTGCAGTATAGATATATGGTTATGTCAGTCTTGCAGTATAGATATATGGTTATGTCTGTCTTCCAGAATAGATATATGGTTATGTCTGTCTTGCAGTAAAGATAGATGGTTATGTCTGTCTTGCAGTATAGATAGATGGTTATGTCTGTCTTGCAGTATAGATAGATGGTTATGTCTGTCTTGTAGAATAGATATATGGTTATGTCTGTCTTGCAGTATAGATATATGGTTATGTCTGCCTTGCAGTATAGATATATGGTTATGTCTGTCTTCCAGAATAGATATATGGTTATGTCTGTCTTGCAGTATAGATATATGGTTATGTCTGTCTTTCAGTATAGATATATGGTTATGTCAGTCTTGCAGAATAGATATATGGTATATGTCTGTCTTGTAGAATAGATATATGGTTATGTCTGTCTTTCAGTATAGATGTATGGTTATATCTGTCTTGCAGTATAGATAGATGGTTATGTCTGTCTTGTAGAATAGATATTATGGTTATATATGTCTTGCAGTATAGATAGATGGTTATGTCTGTCTTATAGAATAGATACATGTTTATGTCTGTCTTGCAGTATAGATAGATGGTTATGTCTGTCTTGCAGTATAGATAGATGGTTATGTCTGTCTTGCAGTATAGATATATGTTTATGTCTGTCTTGCAGTATAGATATATGTTTATGTCTGTCTTGCAGTATAGATATATGGTTATGTCTGTCTTGCAGTATAGATATATGGTTATGTCTGTCTTGCAGTATAGATAGATGGTTTTGTCTGTCTTGCAGTATAGATATATGTTTATGTCTGTCTTGCAGTATAGATATATGTTTATGTCTGTCTTGTAGAATAGATATTATGGTTATATATGTCTTGCAGTATAGATATATGTTTATGTCTGTCTTGCAGTATAGATAGATGGTTATGTCTGTCTTGCAGTATAGATATATGGTTATGTCTGTCTTGCAGTATAGATATATGTTCATGTCTGTCTTGCAGTATAGATAGATGGTTATGTCTGTCTTGCAGTATAGATAGATGGTATATGTCTGTCTTGCAGTATAGATAGATGGTATATGTCTGTCTTGTAGTATAGATAGATGGTTATGTCTGTCTTGCAGTATAGATATATGGTATATGTCTGTCTTGTAGAATAGATATTATCGTTATATCTGTCTTGCAGTATAGATATATGGTTATATCTGTCTTGCAATATAGATATATGGTTATGTCTGTCTTGCAGTATAGATATATGGTTATGTCTGTCTTGCAGTATAGATATATGGTTATGTCTGTCTTCTGTATATGGTTATGTCTGTCTTCAAGTATAGATACATGTATATGGTTATGTCTTCCTTGCAGTATAGATGTATGGTTATGTCTGCCTTGCAGTATGGATATATGGTTATGTCTGTCTTGCAGTATGATGGTTATGTCTGCCTTGCAGTATAGATGTATGGTTATGTCAGTCTTGCAGTATAGATGTATGGTTATGTCTGTCTTGCAGTATAGATGTATGGTTATGTCTGCCTTGCAGTATAGATGTATGGTTATGTCCGTCTTGCAGTATAGATGTATGGTTATGTCTGCCTTGCAGTATAGATATATGGTTATGTCTGCCTTGCAGTATAGATGTATGGTTATGTCTGTCTTGCAGTATAGATATATGGTATATGTCTGTCTTGCAGTATAGATATATGGTTATGTCTGTCTTGCTGTATAGATATATGGTTATGTCTGTCTTGCAGTATAGATATATGGTTATGTCTGCCTTGCTGTATAGATATATGGTTATGTCTGTCTTGCAGTATAGATGTATGGTTATGTCTGCCTTGCAGTATGGATATATGATTATGTCTGCCTTGCAGTATGGATATATGGTTATGTCTGTCTTCAAGTATAGATACATGTATATGGTTATGTCTGCCTTGCAGTATAGATATATGGTTATGTCTGCCTTGCTGTATGGATATATGATTATGTCTGTCTTCAAGTATAGATACATGTATATGGTTATGTCTGCCTTGCAGTATGGATATATGGTTATGTCTGCCTTGCAGTATAGATATATGATTATGTCTGTCTTCAAGTATAGATACATGTATATGGTTATGTCTGCCTTGCAGTATAGATATATGGTTATGTCTGTCTTTCAGAATGGCATGCGCATCATCGGCTTCCAAGAGGACGAGATCAACGGCCTGTGGCAGTTGCTTGCAGCCATCTTGAAGCTGGGCAATGTCAAGTTCAACCCGCGCACCAACGCGGACAACACTGACTCCTGCGACCTGTCCACCCCGAAAGGTCATACTTGTTCCTCTGGTGCTGTGTGATCGTATCTGTGGCGGGTGTGATTACTGCTTTCTGGTCTTAAAGAAATTTATGAATTGTTTTTAATGTAGCTCTTGGACACGTTCATATGCGTTGTGATTACTGCTTTCTTGGGTCTTAGTCTTGAATGTTTAAGTTAAAACGTTCATATGCGTGATACTGCTTCTTGGGTTTTAAAGAAATTTATAATTGTTTTATGTGCTCTTGGACACGTTCATATGCGTTTGTGATTACTGCTTTCTTGGGTCTTAAAGAAATTTATGAATTGTTTTTAATGTAGCTCTTGGACACGTTCATATGCGTTTGTGATTACTGCTTTCTTGGGTCTTAAAGAAATTTATGAATTGTTTTTAATGTAGCTCTTGGACACGTTCATATGCGTTTGTGATTACTGCTTTCTTGGGTCTAAAGAAATTTATGAATTGTTTTTAATGTAGCTCTTGGACACGTTCATATGCGTTTGTGATTACTGCTTTCTTGGGTCTAAAAGAAATTTATGAATTGTTTTTAATGTAGCTCTTGGACACGTTCATATGCGTTTGTGATTACTGCTTTCTTGGGTCTAAAGAAATTTATGAATTGTTTTTAATGTAGCTCTTGGACACGTTCATATGCGTTTGTGATTACTGCTTTCTTGGGTCTTAAAGAAATTTATGAATTGTTTTTAATGTAGCTGTGGGACATGTTCATATGCGCTTCACCCAAAATCTGCGAAATCTGTGGCCGTGAGAATTTGGGGGTGGGGGGGGGGGGAGGAACGTATGAAACATTGACACGATCAGAACTGAGTTCACCGGAATGGTGTGGAGCATCAAGATGGGCAGCAACAGGCCGTTTTGCTGTTGTTGTGTTGTTGTTTTATTGTTGTTGTTGTTGTTGTTGTTTTAGAGGCTTCGAATTGAACTCAAGACTTCAGACCATAAGTTCACAGATCTGAAATTAATGTGCCCCATGTTACGTTGAATGCCTTCCGAACAAACTCCATACTCCAAATCCCTGTGTCATAAAATCAATATGCCCCATGTTTTGTCTTCATCAACACAGTGGTGGAGGAAACGGCAGGTCTGTTGGGATGTACACACAACATGTTGGCTCATGCACTGATGCACAGGACCGTGGCCGTCAAAGGGGACATGGTTACTACTGACCTCAGTGCTTCAGAGGTGTGTGTCTGCGTTTGTGTGTGTGTGTGTGTGTTTGTGTTATTTGTGTGTATGTATTATTTTTATGTGTATGTGTGTGTTTGGTGATGTTTTGTATATGTATATATATGAGATCTGTGTGTATGTGTGTATGTGTCTTACTTTTGTGTGTGTGTGTGTGTGTGCGTGCGCGAGTTGTGTGTGTCTTATTTGTGTGTGTGTGTGTGTGTGTGTGTGTGTGTGTGTGTGTGTGTGTGAGTGAGTGAGTGTGGCTGGCAAAGGGTTACTACTGATCTCAGTGGCTCAGAGATATGTGTGTGCGTATGTGCACGTGTGTGTTTGTACGTGTGTATGTGTTTGTGTTGCTTACGACTGTTGTCATCAAAGAGCCGGAATATGGTTATTACCGACCTCAGTGCCTCAGAGGTGGGATGTGGATGGGGGATTTGTGTGAAAGTTGTTGCGAAAGGAAGAGAGTTTGATTTTATGTTATGTTTTTTCCCTCACACATACGCATCAGAATACACACATCAGTAAACATGCGTGAACAGATGAATACATGCTGAGAAACGTCAAACCATATATACACATGTAAAAAGTTATAGTCATAAACATGTATGTACATGAATGAAAATTACAGAAAACGTAAGAAAATAAATTACCCATGTAATGAACAAACCAAGAGGTGCCTGTCTTTTCATGCACATCATGTTCTGTGCAGTGTTCTGGACAAACAGTTGTGCATTCTTTGGTTTTACACATGGCATGAGTATGCATTGTATGAATGTGGTTTGTTTTTGTTGTTGTTGGGTTTTGTTGTCGTTGTTTTGTTTTATTAATTGGCTTGTTATGTTTTGGGACTGGGGGAAAGGGAAGGAATGGTGAAGGGAGATGTCAGGGTGAAGATGTGAGCAAGTAAGATTGAGCGTGAAAAATGAACATGTCGTCAAAGAGATTTCTTTGTTCTTTGAGAATGGCAGTAAAGTATGTTGTATCTTGTAATTGTGGTGCTTTAGTTTTCTGTCTCTGTTGCAGAGTATTAGTTTTCAGATTTTCTTTCAGTCTTTTTGTATGTGTTTGTGTGTTGTGTGTTGTGTGTGGTGTTTTTGTGGTGTGTGTGTGTGTGTTCCAGTGATTTTTTTTATAATCTATCTTGTGTGTTGCAATGATTTTCAGTCGTTCTACGCCCGTGACGCTCTGTGCAAAGCCATGTACAGTCGTATGTTTTCCTGGCTGGTCAACCGCATCAATGACAGCATCAAGGTGAGAACTTTATTGATCACTCACAAATATGTTTCTGCCCTTATGAAAAAAAGAAAAACAACAACGAAACGACCCTTTGGGGTTACAGAGTAAATGCAGGTCGGTGGTACTCAACCCCAAGAGAAGGAAAACAGAGTTATCTGTCTTGTTGTAGTAAGGACCAAAGCAGTGTCTGGTTGTAGTATGTGTGTTTGATAAGTCTATTTTATTCATTAGCATGAAGATTGTTTCCAAACATGCCAGTCGCCGGAAACTCTGAATAAACGGGACAGCACAAGGTCTTCAGAGGAGATACGTGGCTCAAGCAAGTGTTTCGGCCC
>JAPXFY010000023.1:9803911-9876411 GCA_030674185.1 Monoplex corrugatus | reverse complement strand
CATGATGAGAGATGTCACGCATGTGTCAACCACTTAAGTGTCATGCTCCACCAGTGAGAGAACTCATTTTGTAGTGCTTAACGTATCATATACCGTTATCGTTGTCATCACCAAGATTACAGGTATGGTATAGAAATGGTTAATTAAATACGAACATTTTCAGGATAAATTCATTTTTGATCGTCGCAGTGACTAAAATACCAGCGTTTGCCGATTCAAACGACGATTTTGTCATAGTCACAAGTCATTTCAGTTTGATCAAGATGGTTTAAGGTTTGGCTGAATCCGTTTATGTGGTACGCCATGATTGTTATTTGTTGAAAGAGAACCGAGAATAATTGTGGTAAATGCCCTAAGATAAACGTTACATGCTGGTAAGATTGGCATCCCTGGTAGGGTACAGACACCGGACCTGTGGATTACACATTTGTCACTAAGCACCACTCTCTTTTTAACCCTTTGACTCCCGAACTGCATCCATCAACTGCAAAAACTTCACACCGTTTGACTCCCTCACCCTATCCACCAGCTTCCTGTAGGAAGCTGGTGGATAGGGCGAGGGAGTCAAACGGTTTAAGTTTTTTGTTTTGCTAGTACGGTTGACAATGCAGGATGCTGGTAGACAGGGTCTGGGAGTCGAAGGGTTAACTTGGAAGAAGAAACATTTGCTGGGCTGGGCACAAGAAATTTGCCGGTATTAGATCCTAGTCAGCTTATGGCATGCTCGGTCACTTGACTTGCTGTGCGTCAGATAAAGGTGGAAAGAAGAGGGGGAGAGAGATGTACAAGCTGTCTGTCGTAAAATCCACTCGCCATGTCACAGCAAAAAATGCTACAGGTGCCAAACCCTCAGTTGGACTTGTCACCAAAATTAACCCTTTGACTCCCACACCCTGTCCACCAGCATCCTGCATTGTCAGCCTTGCTAGCAAAGCAAAAACTCAACCCTTTGACTCCCTCCCTATCCAGCTGAAAGCTGGTGGATAGGGTGAGGGAGTCAAAGGGTTGAGTTTTTGCAGTTGGTGGATAGGGCGTGGGAGTCAAAGGGTTAATAGTGTTCGTATGTGCAGCTATTGCTGTTCAGTATTGGAGGATGGATCTTAGTGCATTGTACAGTCAATGTGCATGATTTGATTCAGTTTTACATCAGTACCCAACCTCAGATAGAAACAGATGGAAGGCCATGATCGCCAACGCCATGTGGCAAGGCACTTGATGATGATGACGATGATGATGATGACCCAACCTCAGGCGATATAGCCTTGTATCTGGATAACTGTCCCTGGGATGTGGGGGGAAGGCGATCTGTTTAATTCTACACTGACAGGACCAGACTAACAGTTCTGTTAAGATAGCAGTAAGAAGGCAGTTTTGTAACATAGCGCACCCCAGCATCGAACCCACTGTTATAGAGATGTTCAAAAACCGACGCTTAACCAACTGAGCTACAGAGGTCCTCATTGAAGGCCCAGTACCTTTAAGTACAGTGGGTTGACTTGATCATCAGCAAGTGACATTGATGTGATGTTGTTAATACGTGATTATATTACAGTAAGCTTACAGCTCAGTCAGCCTGTGTGTCTTTATCATTGTTTTGTACTTTTTTTATTATTATTTTTAATCCTTTGACTCTCTCACCCTATCCACCAGCCGTAAGCACTTGTCCTTTTCACTCCATCACCCTATCCACTACCTTCCTGAATGAGTGAAAGGGTTCAGTTTTCTGCCTTCCTTGTCATGTTTGATGTTGCAGGAAGCTGGGGAATAGGGTGAGGGCGTCAAAGGGTTTTTTAATATTGTCGTGATTTGACAACTGAAGGATACTGTACTGAATTGTGGTGGAAAAAAACTCAGTGATTCAGAGTAAATTGTTTGTGCACGAGATAACTTCTTTAGAAGTGTGATGTTGCATCAAAAAAAGAAAAAAAGAAAGAAAAAAAACGGAAAGAAAAAAAAATCAGGCTGTTTGAGAAGAAAAAGTGTAGTGGAGAAACTTGGAAAATACTGAAACCACAAGGTCCACATTGTCAACGGGTGGCTTTGCTTACATGTGTGTTTACTTGTTTGTTCATTTTTTCTTGAATGGAGGAATATTTTAGGGTAAATTTTGTAATCACCTTAAAGGGCTACTGCTTTTGAATAATGGAATATTTTGCGGTAAATTTTGAAGTCATCTTTGGAGGTTACTGCCTTTGAATGAAGAGAGATTTCATGGTAAATTTTGATGTCGCCTATCCTTGAATAAAAGAAATATTTTGCGGTAAGTTTTGAAGTCACCACAGAATGTTACTGCCCAGATCTGTAGGTATATCTTCAGTTGTCAAGTGTGTGAGTCAGCCTATGGTGCATGTGATTTTTGTGTTGTGTATACGGTGGTCATTCCTGTTGTCTTTGGGAGCATGTCGCCCGTGTTACACCACTAAGGGGACTTAACTAACTCCCTTTATCCTTCCCCACCCTCCACCCTCCCTCTTGCATCACCTTGGTGAAAATGTTACTCAGACTGAAAATGGGATGCCCACAAAATTGAGTTCTGATCCTTGCCCAGTAATCTTTAAAATCCCTTTGTGGGATATTCATCAGGTCGGTGGAGCATTTCTTAGCTGCAGTTTGGCGTTTGGAGAACAGCATTTGTACAAGAGAAATTCACTGCACTTGGACAATTCTGTATGCGCTCCACCTGACTCTGCCAGTGATAAAATGACAAACTCCTTGAGCCTGTGCAAAACCGTATACGGAGGGAAAATTTTCAAATGAGAAGGGAGAGTGTGGAATGGGACATATGAAACAATAAGCTTATAGAATGAATAGAGCATTCAGATAGGCAGTGAATAGGTCAGGTTTTCATATTGAGGGCTGGTACTGAAACTCAGACATAGTCTTGAGTGTGTGGTTGTAGAATACAACAGCCACTTAAAATGTGGCCATTCGGCGCATAAACAAGCATACACATGGCATGGCGCTTTTGAATGGCAGAACCCCACAGCAATCTTTTGACTGAACAGATTTGAGACAGAGTGAAAGCTTTTTTTTGTTATGATAAAGGTTTGTGAAGGGGTTGAAGCTTTTTGGGTAATTGCTAGAACAGATTCTGTGAAGGGGTTGACAGCTTTTTGGGTAATTGATAGACAAGATTCTGTGAAGGGGTTGAAGCTTTTTTGGTAATTGATAGACAAAGGTTCTGTGAAGGGGTTGAAAGCTTTTTGGGTAATTGATAGACAAAGGTTCTGTAAAGGGGTTGAAAGCTTTTTGGGTAATTGATAGACAAAGGTTCTGTGAAGGGGTTGAAAGCTTTTTTGGGTAAATGATAGGCAAAGGTTCTGTAAAGGGGTTGAAAGCTTTTTTGGGTAAATGATAGACAAAGGTTCTGTGAAGGGGTTGAAAGATTTTTTGGGTAAATGATAGACATAGATTCTGTGAAGGGGTTGAAAGCTTTTTGGGTAATTGATAGACAAAGGTTCTGTAAAGGGGTTGAAAGCTTTTTTGGGGAACTGATAGACAAAGGTTCTGTAAAGGGGTTGAAAGCTTTTTGGGGTAACTGATAGACAAAGGTTCTGTGAAGGGGTTGAAAGATTTTTTTGGGTAATTGATAGACAAAGATTCTGTGAAGTGAGCATCCTGTTTCTTCATCGACTCTGGCGGAATCAGGTGCCAGTCTGTATCCTGAAACCATGACATTACTGGTCCATTTGACTGTTTGTAGGCAGTTTGAAGACAGTGTGATGTAATGCTAGAAGACAGTGTGTCGTAATGCCAGATGTGTTACCGTCTGTCGTGAAAACCTAAAAGAAGAAATGTATGTGTTAGTGGTTAGTGATGATTTGTTTCATGTGTTTATGTGAAATTTTATTATCTTATGATAAATCACAGCATGAGTATCTATCTTTTGTATGAATATTGTTATTCTTCTTTTTTGTCATCTTGAGAAAGTTAGAGACACAAAATGGGGACTTTGTGACCATGGCAAAAGAATGGAGTTAGTGTTTGTTCTCCACATTCTTGTTTAACTTCACTTAGTGCAAACAGTTATGTGTTAAAAGAAAACAACGGACGTGTTATGGGTTCGAAGAAAAGGAACCCAGGAAGAGGGTTTGTCAAATTGGCCACAGTTTTCTGTTCTTGTATGGTGGGACGGTTCTGGGGGGAGAGGTTCCCTGGTGGCTGGTTGGTTTGTGTGTGCGTGTGTGTGTGTGTGTGTGGAGTTTATTTATTTGCGTGTGTGTGTGTGTGGAGTTTGTTTATTTGCTTGGGGGTTGTGATGTTAAATATATATTTAATAAAAATCATTCATGAACCTATTTATGCACAGGACTAAAGTGAGTCCTCTTTAAAGACGAGCAATCCACCATCCTTTTCTTTTAGTTGTTGGTTTTGTTTTTGTTTGTTTTTTAATCAATAATACTTGTATCACACAATTATCGAAGTATATATTTGAATACGTATTTGGTTTTGTATTCATATACTACCATAATTGTAAAATAAAAAGTTTTAACTGCATGTGTACTTTTGGTTTTATGTTTTTATCATATACGGAAGTATCCTCTTAACTGTCTGCCATATTGAAACAGTATCTATTATTTTTATGCATGTCTAATCTGAACCTTTATAAACAAGAAATGATTTCATTGTTTCATTATATACAGGGTTGTTGTTTTTTTATCGTGTTGAAACAGCATTCATGCATACATGTAATAGACTCAGAATGTGCATCTAATACAACAAAACAAGACAAGACATGTGCAAGACAAGGCTGACTTGTCTTGTCTTGTCTTACATCTCTTTAGTCTCGTCTTGTTTCATTGCATTGGATGCACGTTCTCGTTCTGTTTTGTGTATTTCTGGGTCCATTTCACTTTAACTCTGGTAGTGACTTTGATTTAGAGCATTTATGCTTTTGGGTTGATTGTTATGATTCAGTGTTATATCAGCACACACATCAGGTCATATGACTGACGGGATAACAGTGGAGGAAGGGGAAGGGGGAGGGTGTTACATAATCCTACACAAACACACCCACCTCAGGTCATGTGGCTGACAGGATAACCAGTGTAGGAAGGGGGAGGGTGTTACATAATCCTACACAAATACACACACCTCAGGTCATGTGCTGACAGGATAACCAGAGTAGGAAGGGGGAGGGTGTTACATAATCCTACACAAATACACACACCTCAGGTCATGTGGCTGACAGGATAACCAGTGGATGAAGGGGGAGGGTGTTACATAATCCTACACAAATACACACACCTCGGGTCATGTGGCTGACAGGATAACCAGTGGATGAAGGGGGAGGTGTGTTACATAATTCTACACAAATACACACACTTCAGGTCATATGACTGACAGGATAACCAGTGGAGGAAGGGGGAGTGTGTTACATAATCCTACACAAACACACCCACCTCAGGTCATATGGCTGACAGGGTAACCAGTGGAGGAAGGGGGAGGGTGTTACATAATCCTACACAAATACACACACCTCAGGTCATATGGCTGACAGGGTAACCAGTGGAGGAAGGGGGAGGGTGTTACATAATCCTACACAAATACACACACCTCAGGTCATAGTGGCTGACAGGGTAACCAGTGTAGGAAGGGGGAGGGTGTTACATAATTCTACACAAATACACCCACCTCAGGTCATGTGGCTGACAGGGTAACCAGTGGAGGAAGGGGGAGTGTGTTACATAATCCTACACAAATACACCCACCTCAGGTCATGTGGCTGACAGGGTAACCAGTGGAGGAAGGGGGAGTGTGTTACATAATCCTACACAAATACACCCACCTCAGGTCATGTGGCTGACAGGGTAACCAGTGGAGGAAGGGGGAGGGTGTTACATAATCCTACACAAATACACACACCTCAGGTCATGTGGCTGACAGGGTAACCAGTGTAGGAAGGGGGAGGGTGTTACATAATCCTACACAAATACACACACCTCAGGTCATGTGGCTGACAGGGTAACCAGTGTAGGAAGGGGAGGGTGTTACATAATCCTACACAAACACACCCACCTCAGGTCATATGGCTGACAGGATAACCAGTGGAGGAGGGGGAGGGTGTTACATAATCCTACACAAACACACCCACCTCAGGTCATATGACTGACAGGGTAACCAGTGGAGGAACGGGGAGTGTGTTACGTAATCCTACACAAATACACCCACCTCAGGTCATATGGCTGACAGGATAACCATCCTGGGAAGTTGAGGAACGGGGAGAGTGTTACATAATCCTACACAAGTACACCCACCTCAGGTCATATGACTGTCAGGATAACCATCCTTAGAAATGGAGGAAGGGGGACAGTCTTAACATAATCCTGCACAAATACTACCAGAGCAACAGTTGGTCATTATGAAATCAGTACAGAGGTTTGTGAATGCAACAAAACATATTAGGTACGTATTGAGCGTAAATGGTCATAAATGCATCATGCATCCCAATGATTAAATGTAATTTGTTGTTGATGGAATGAGTTCTGAACAGGATGAATAGTACCATGTTAGTATTGCATATTTTTATGTGGTGTACATTGTTTGTGATGAGGGAGTTTTAACAAATGTAATATTAACTAGGGTTTTTTTGTTTGTTTTGTTTTTCTTAAATCCTGAGGACTGTCCTTGGTTTGATATATCAAAATATGAGGCATTGCCACCCCACCCACCCCTCTTTGTTCTCTTGCTTCCAGTTTCTATCTGCCTGCCTGTCTGTCTTTCTGTCTGTCTGTCTGTCTGTCTGCCCGTCTGCCCGTCTGTCATTCTGTTGGTGGCTGAGGTTTGTATAATTTGTTCACAGTACTTCAAACTTTTTGTTTTGTGTTTCGTTTTGTTTTAGTTTTAGTTTTAAGGCGTCCTGTGAAACTCAAATCCTTGGGGTTGTTATTTTGATGTTATTTCAAACCTGTTGCTAATTTATGCGGGTGTCTTCCCCTGTTTTGTTTTTAACCTATCATTTGGGGATAAATGTGGTGACCTTGTAACTTCATAACAAAGTAAGAGTGAATATTCGCAGCAATAAATTAACAGTGCTTTGTCAAATAAATGATTATAGTATTAAAAAATGTGTTAACCAGTTTTTTAAATCATAGTTTATGTAATTATAATAATGTACTATGGTCATAGGAAAGGATTTTTCAAAATGTCATCTTTCTGTATGTATTAATTTGTGAACTGAAAAAGTCTGAACTTTGTCATTTAGTGCCACTTTAATAGTCATTGACTGCTTAAACCTTTTTTTTTCCTTTTGCAATGACTTTTGAGATTGTAATGATTTTACTGATCAATCTATATTTAAAATTAAGATATTGATTTTTTTACATGGTTTGGTCCATCGATGTACAGCTTGTGATATCTGTCCTTTTTCCCATGGTTTTAGTATTCGTGATGTTGCACAACAGATGTATATAGATGGCTGGATATGTTTTCAGTAGAATCTGCACTCACCCATGTGTATACTCGTAGTACACAGGTTTCACTGTGTATTTCGGTTCTCTCATTATGTAACGTAAATGTAAATGACATAGATAGGAAAAAACCTGTGTTTAAAGAAAGTACAAAAATGTGTTCAAGTAGGAAACTATTACAGAAGAAATGATGGGAATGAAGCGAATGGTCTTATAAGAAATACATTTTTTTAATTGGGTAAGAAGCAGGGAAAAGTATTTGTGGGAAAATAAAGACAAGGTCTTATAGAAAGGAATCAGGATTAGTAACGATTCAATTAAATATCTGGTCATTCAGGACTTGTTTTATATCTCATGAACTGAGTGCATTTTCTCCTCTCTCTCTGTCTCTGTCTCGCTCTCTCTTTCTCTCTCTCTCTCTCTCTCTCTCTCTCTTTCTCTCTCTCTCTCTCTCTCTCTCTCTCTCTCTCTCTCTCTCTCTCTCTTCTCTCTCTCTCTCTCTCTCTCTCTTTCTTTTAATGGATGTGGTTTCCTGTCTAGGATTAATGACAATACACAGTTAAAATGTATGTTACCAATACAAAAGAAAGACAAGCTGTTACATGTCACCAACGCAGAATTTTAGAAATACCAAAAATAGAGAAAGGTCTGGAGTGAGGTTAGGTTGGTGCTAGCAATGTCCTAAGTGGACGGATGTATTAAGGGAACACTTTTTTTCTTTAGATTTGACCAGTATGTTTTGCTGTTATTCATTTTTCAATGAAACAGAACTGAGTCTGTTCAATGCAGTACAGTACAGTATAGTTCAATACAACACAATACGTTTCTTGTCAGTCAGCTGGTCTTGTGTTGGTGAGTTGTCCATAACCCTTAATGTGCTTGCTATATTTCAGAACAACAGTTTCGAGCAGTTCATCATCAACTATTGTAACGAGAAACTGCAGCAGATCTTCATCGAGCTGACCCTGAAAGAAGAACAAGATGAATACATCAAGGAGGTAACTTTTTCATGGGGTACTTTAACCCCCCTTCAGTCCCTCACCGTAGCTGGTGTATAGGGAGAGGGAGAGACATGGGAAGCTGATAGACAGCGTGAGATACTGAAAGGCATAATGGTTTATTGAGTTTATGTTTAATGTTCTGTTGCAGATAGTTTTGATTTTGGATGATAGGTGAACTTGTTTCATTTTGCTCTGAACATCCCAGAAGTGGCCTTAAGTGGTCAGTTGGGTTTATAGCCAGTAAAAGACTTCTTCTCTCTGTCTTGCCATGCTTTGAATATCAGTGTTCTGTTCGGTTTGTCAGTGAGATGAATTATTCAGTACTTCAAAGATTTCTTGAGTAGTAACTGTGCAGCGTGCAATTTGCAAAATGTCATTTGAAAAAAAAAATTCGTCTTCACCAGTAGAGTTGGAAAAATGAAACTAATCTTGGAAGTTTCAATGTCTTTCCTTTTCCTCATGTAGCTCTCCTGTGTTTATTCAGGTTAATGATTGTCAACACGGTTATGATAACCTTGACATTTTAGCATCCTATTTCGTATGCATACCCCTCCATTAGTCTTTCATACTTCCATTGTTGAAATTTGAACTGTGTTACAATTATGAAAAAAAAATGTATAATTCACCGAGTGCTATCTTTTCAAATAATGTCAAGAAATCTTGGAGATCTTTTTTTTTTTAATGTTTGTGTTGAAATGACTTTTAAAAAGAAAAATATGTTTAAACTGTATACAAGTGGGGGTCTTTTCAGGGAATTGAGTGGATTCACGTGGATTACTTCAACAATGCTGTCATCTGTGAACTCATTGAAAAGGTGAGCTGTGTTGTAAGTGGTTGTAATTATACATGAATTGACTGAAATTTCCTGTACATTGTATTCATTGTCCTAAATTGTCGAGTGTCTTTTATACTTCATTGTGTTCTTTTTGTTTAGGTTTTGCCTGTTTCCTTGTTCCTTGTCTCTCTTTCACTGCATGTTCTCTCTCTGTCTGTCTCTCTGTCTCTCTGTCTGTCTCTCTCTCTTTCTCTTTCTTTCTCTCTCTGTCTCTTCTCTCTCTCTCTCTCTCTCTCTCTCTCTCTCTCTTCTCTCTCTGTCTGTCTGTCCTGTCTCTCTCTTCTCTCTCTGTCTGTCTGTCTCTCTCTTCTTCTCTCTCCTCTCTCTCTCTCTCTCTCTCTCTGTCTGTCTCTCTCTCTCTCTCTGTCTCCCTCTCTCTCTCTCTCTCTGTCTGTCTGTCTGTCTCCCTCTCTCTCTCTGTCTCTGTCTCTCTCTCTCTGTCTGTCTCTCTCC
Source organism: Monoplex corrugatus (assembly GCA_030674185.1). NCBI lineage: Eukaryota > Metazoa > Mollusca > Gastropoda > Littorinimorpha > Ranellidae > Monoplex > Monoplex corrugatus. The sequence goes on along the minus strand of JAPXFY010000023.1, from coordinate 9,866,713 downwards.
TTCTCTCTCTCTCTCTCCCTCTCCCCTCCTGTCTCTCTCTCTTTCCCCCTGTCTTCTCTCTCTCTCTCTCTTCCTCCCTTCTCTCTCTTGTTCTCTGATATTTTCACAAAGTAAAACTTTTGTCTGTGTCACTGTTTTAGAGCGTATCAGGCATACTGTCGCTACTGGACGAGGAGTGCTTGCGGCCAGGTAACACCACAGACCACACCTTCCTGGCCAAACTGGATGAGCGATGCGCCGGCCATCCTCACTATGAGAGTCGCAACTGCCGCAAAAACCAGTCTGACAAAACCCTGCCCCATGATGCCTTTCGTCTTCGCCACTATGCCGGCAATGTGAGTGGGTGATGTTTGGGATGGGAAGTGCTGGAACTGCTGTTGTATCATAGAGTGTTGTGCCGTGTAGTATACAAGCAGTTTTGTGTGAGTTGATGTTTTGGACATCACTCCATGGGGATGCTGGGGGCTCTTTCAGTATGAATAGTATCCCCACCTTCTGGAAATTTTGTGCCAGAAATTTCCTCTTTTCTGTCATTGTCTTTGTTTCTTTCTTCCCTTTTGCTTTCTGTCATTTCTTCCTGTCATTTTCTGCCTTGCTGGTCCATTCACCTGTATGTGTTTGATAAAGTCTTGTGTACTTTCTCATTGGATTGATATTGAATACATGTATTAAGTGCATTTTTGGCACAAGGGAAAGGAGATATGCAAAAGCAGTTTTAGGTAATTTAGGCCTGATTTTTAGATATGTTTAAGTGTCCTTAGTTATGTTTAAATTTGTATTTAGGTATGTTTTTGTAAATCTCCTGTGTGGTAAATTGGACAGAGTGGTCAATGCCAGGGGTATCTCCTTAGATTATTTTCCTGTTGAAGTATTGTGTGGTGTTTTGAAGTGGTTACAGCCCTAATATGGCTCTATGCATTCGGCTAGGCTTTAAAAGGGAAAAAAACATAATGTTTGGGGCAGGGTTTGCAGTGTGTTGTGCTGCAATAACAGCATCGTGCAGGACAATATAATCTAATATGGAATGATACTTTGCAGTAGATTATTGATACTGTACAGTACAGAATAATACAATGTAGAATAGTGGTGTACAGTAACACAATGCAGTGTGTGTATGTGTGCATGTGCATTGTGTGTGTGTGTGTGTTGTGTGTGTGCATGCATGTATGTGTATGCGTGTGTGTGTATGTTGGTTGTGTGTATCTGTGTGTGTGTAACGCTGTTCTTCAAAATCATTTGGACTCGTTTATGTAGGGAAGTCCATTGTAATAGGTAAAACAAAAATACCCATAGTCAGAGAAAAAGGAGGTGGTGTGGCATGGCTTTGTGGCTGTGTGCTGTTCCTGGGGGGAGCTGTTGGAATTTAATATGGTAAATTGATTGTGACAAGATATTAATACCATACAGTTCATTGTAATGCTATACATGATATATACACGTGGTGTGTGTGTGTGTGTGTGTGTGTGTGTGTGTGTTGTGTGTGTGTTGTGTGTGTTGTGTGTCTGTGTGTGTGTGTGTGTACAGGTGACTTACAAAGTGGAAGGGTTTTTGGACAAAAACAACGACCTGTTGTTCAGAGACCTGTCCCAGTCCATGTACAAGTGTGAACACCCATTGCTACGAGCTCTCTTCCCTGAGGGTGAGACCTCTATGTTGCACTGTCTGGCCTGTCTTACATATGATCTGTGTTTCACAGTTTTTAGCTTTTCTCATAATTTCTTTAAAGGATCATCATACTCACAGAGGTTACCTTTGTGCTCACCTTTTTTTCTTTTTCATCCCATTTTCTGTGCCATCTTAGATGCCCACAGAAGCTGGCACAGTTTTTACAATGCGAGGATGATGATGTCAGTGAAGATAATAATCATGATGCTGTGGAGTTCCATCTGGGATTGAGACTGCGTGACAGGGCTGTACTCTACGCTTACTATCATAATATATCCTGGCGTCAGCTAGGCCCGAGAGATAAAGACACCTGCAGTGCTGGTCAGAAGATTTCAGCAACATCCTCAGTGATGCATCCATGAAGTGGATGAGACTTGACTGTGTGGTCCCAGTCTTCCCAATGAGCCCATAGCACACCCAACTCGGTAGCAGCCGGTTAGAGCCAAAGAATCCCTCACTGATTTTTGAAGGGACTGATGGGAATTTGAATCCACAACCTTCCAGTCGGTAGTCTGTTGCGCTAACCACTACACCACAGCAACCGGTCGTTTTCTCACAATTTACAGTATCTTTTACTTATAAAAGTTTTTCGATATAGAAAAAAGGCATTGTGAGTAGTAAGTATATAGTTAAATAAATCATCAGGCAAAGTGCTCAACATACACGTGAACTGCAAGTTCAAACTGACACCATCATCAACTTACCCCAACTGTCAAGAGGACCAGGCAGCTGAATCTGTATTGCAGCGATGTCATCCCTGTTATGTGGAGTGACAAGAAACATGGCCAGTTACACAACTACAACTGCTGTGATCACTTAAACCCAAACCCCATGGCAGCCAGCAGGAACTGGAAAAATGGCCACATACATCGCCAGCTGTGGTCTGACCATGTAGAGTTTAATTAAAGAAGACAAAGAATTGAGCGAAACAACAAATATATCTGGAGCAACCAGTTAGATTTAAGCTGAGTACAACAAAAATTGTAGAGATATTTGGTTGGTTGGTTGGTTGGTTGGTTGGTTGGTTGGTTGGTTGGTTGGTTGGTTGGTTTGCTTTGTATTGCCCAGTAGAATTATCTTGGTGTTGGATTTTTTTGTATTCTATAAAAGAGACTGTATCAGTTTTATGGTGTAAGATAGTCATAAGAGTGTATTGAATCATATTGAACCAACTTTAAAAAAAGTGGTACAGGAGATTACAGTTTGTTATAGTGTGTGTACTCCTGGTGTTAGTGATCTGTGTGTATGTCTCAGAAGTAAATGATGATGATGATATTCTTCAGGCAACCCATCAGAGAAGTCCCTGAAGAGACCAGCCACAGCAGGAACTCAGTTCAAGGTCTGTGCGTTTCTGATTCTTGTTGTCTCTTCTTGATTTTGTCATGCCCTGCTTCATTTTGTGTGTGTGTGTTGTGTGTGTGTGTGTGTGTGTGTGGTGTGTGGTGTGGTGTGTGTGTGTGTGTGTGTGTGTGTGTGTGTGTGTGTGTGTGTGTGGTGTGTGTGTGGGTGTGTGTGTGGGTGTTTGATCTTAATGTACTAATCTGTAAAGTGCCCAATAGCTGAAGTGATTAGGATGGGTGCTATAGAAATTGTCCTCATTATTGTTTGTTATCATTATTACTTCATTATTATTGTCTTTATTATTATATTGTGTTGTTGTTATCATCATCATTATTATTGTTATTATTACTAATATTATTTATGGTATTGTGGTTTCCTATTTGCAGATCTCAGTGACGGAGTTGATGAAGAATCTGTTGTCCAAAAACCCCAACTACATCCGCTGTGTAAAGGTAGAAAAAAGTGAATGTAGTGAAACGGTCTGTTTGATTCTGAGTTACAGCTCAATAATTGGTCATTGTCTGCATTGTGGAACTGTTTGGAAACATTCATTACCCTAGGATACAGTTCCATATGTGCTCCTCCCAAAGCTGCCAGTAATAAATTGGCAGGCTGATATCATGGACAGTGCTGCCTTTCTTCCCCTGCCTCATCTTCTGCCCTGCTTCTGGATCTCTACCTGCACACCATTTATTTTGCTTCTCCAAACTTACTGGACTCAAAGTCACCATTAGAGCAGAGTATGAAGGGTTGCAGAACTGCAGACAATATTTAACAGTACTATGATGGTTAAAATAGGGGTGATAGTGATGATGACATGGAGTTCCAATTTTGGATTGAGACCGTGAGACAGGGCTGTGTTCTGCATGTATTTTCGTAATCTATCCTGTCGAAATTTGAGCAACACCATTAATGACACGTCCTGTGAAGTGCATGACACTCAATTGTGTGTGGTCCCAGTATTCTCAAAACACCTCCTGTGGGGATGCCAAGGGCTCTGTCAGTGTAAATAGTATCCCCACCTTCTGGAAATTCTGTGCTAGAAATTTCCTCTTTTCTGTCTCTCTCTTTGTTTCTGCCTTGTTCCTTTGCTTTCTGTCATTTCTTCCTATCATTTTCTGCCTTGCTGGTCCATTCACCTGTATGTGTTCGATAAAGTCTTATGTACTTTTTCTTTGGATTGATAATTGGGTACATGTTTTTTAAAGTGCATTTTTGGCTCTAGGGAGGTGAGATACACGGAAGCAATTTTAGGTAATTCAGGCCCGTTTTGATTTATGTTTTGGTGTCCTTAGGTATGCTTAAATTTGTATTCAGGTATATTTTTAAGTCCCCTGTGCGATAAATTGGGTGGAATGATCAACGCCAGGGGCATGTCCTTACATTTTGTGCACGAATGCATTGATATATGTACTTAATTTTCTTTTCTTTTGTTTTTTTCCTGTTAAAAGTTTCATATGTTTTGAAGCAGTTATAGCCTTGATCTGGCTCTACATTGTCGGCTGTAAACAATAACAGTCTTGCCAACAAGCCCGTACATAGCATGCTCAACTGTGGGTATGCATTGGTCGGGATTGAAAAATCCTTCTGTCATGTTTTTTTTTTTTAACTGATGGGGGTTCAGACCCATGATTCGCCAGTCAACACTTCATTGTGTTAACCACTTTGCCATGTTAATGAACATCTCTACTTTCATTTGTTCATGCTGGCTGGTTGAGTTGGGTTACTTTTGACACTGACCTCAAACAGCTTGGGTCTCAGGAGGAAAACAAGGGATGTTAGGAATGGGGAAGGAGGGGATGCAGAATCTCTGAGAGAAAGACACACAAAACCCAAACATGTTTCATCCAGATTTTGCCAACTGTTTTCTATCACTGACAGAACAAAGAAGAGAGTTACAAATGTTATTTGAGAGGGGGGGGGGGGGGGGAGGGAGAGAGACAAAAATCTGGCCCTTTTAGGACAGTATACAGCAAACTTTACACTGAGGTTAATTATTAATCAGGAAGTCTTGTAAAGAATTATTGCATGTTGTACACATAACTTTTAAAGACAGATTATGTTTTATTTCTGTATGAATTTTAATGATTGGGTTCTTGGTATGTATGTGGGTGTGCCTGTTTATCCATCTGTCTCAGTATGTTGTGTGCATGTGTTCTTGCATATTTTGTCTTAAATAACATGTTGTTGTTGTGTGCTTACAGCCAAATGACTTCAAGAAACCCAACGAACTGGATCTGCAGATCGTCACACATCAAGTGCGATACTTGGGGTAGGCATGCATAGACTAACTGTCGTCTGTCTTGGTGTTCCCTGTATGAGCTCATTGTGCGGTTGGTTGAGGGGCCATGAAACTCCATTATTAAGGGCTTAGACATTGATACTTAATGTACATAAAAGATGGGATGGCAGTAATATGTTCATGGTTTAGAGTGTGTTCAACGTGGATTCCTTGCACTCTGACAGTGAGAAAATATTTTTGGAGGATAATAGCAAACGAATGAATACTTCACACAGATTTGCCAGTAATTATTTGGTAGACTTGTTGAGCCTGTGCAAAACCTTGTGCATTGGAAATGGGGAAGAGTAGGAGAACAGGATTATGAAACAATAGACTGATACTACAGGAGTGATTGGAACATTAAGACAGTCAGTGGACAGGCCGCAGTCTAAAATTAAACTCAAAACATCAGAAATTAAACTTGAGAACCAGATTTTGAGTCCGTGGCTCTGTCAGCATAGTCAACCAATCGACATAAAAATATTTAAACTCTGCTTCCACAAGTTTTATTGATCCTTATGAAAATAAGTGTAAAACTTTTAAGTTCACAGTATCAAAGTATAATCATTGTCGTTTTTGATGTGGTAATATCCTGTATGATAAACGTGTTATCTATCTTTTTCACGTGGCATCAAATGCATTTTATTGACTGTACATAGTTTATGGCAATGTTTATTGAACTGAGTTTATGGAAATGTTTCTTGAATTGAGTTTATGGAATTGTTCCTTGAATTGAGTTTATGGCAATGTTTATTGAATTGAGTTTGTGGAAATGTTTATTGAATTGAGTTTATGGAAAAGTCTGTTGAATTGAGTTTATGGAATGTATATTGAATTGATTCAGACATCAAAGAACACATCAATACACAGACTGATGAAGAGCATGCATATACATCATGTGGGCTGTGCATTCTGAAAGATATATGAGCGTTTCTTGTACCTTTACAAAATGCCCTTGTTTATATTTATTTGTGTTATTAAGTACTTATAAAGATATTTTTTTCCAACACACAGACTGATGGAGAATGTCCGCGTACGCCGCGCAGGCTATGCCTTCCGCCAGGTGTACGAGCGTTTCCTGTACCGCTACAAAATGCTGGCATCGGCCACCTGGCCTCACTGGCGGGGCGGGTATCCACGTGATGGGGTGCAGCTCATCCTGAAAGAACAGCAGATCCCTCAAGACGAATATGCTTTCGGCAAGTCCAAGATCTTCATCAGAAACCCCAAGCTGGTAAGATGGGCTTCTTGTCTATGAACAATGGGCACTCACCAGAATCAGCTACAGTTTTTACTGGATATGTTTCAGATGGCCTCTTAGCTTAGAGCTGATCACTTGTGGTCATGGGTTCGTCTCTCAGCTAGGCTACAACAGTTTTTTTTACATGGTCCAGTTGCCTGATTTGATAGAGTGGTGGATTAGAGATATCATCTCTTAATTTAACCCTTTGACTCCCACACCTTGTCCACTAGCATCCTGCATTGTCGACCATGCTAGCAAAGCAAAAACTTAACTCTTCGATTCTCTCACCCTCTCCATCAGCTTCCTGCAGGAAGCTGGTGGATAGGGTGAAAGAATCAAAGGGTTAAGTTTTTGCTGTTAATGGATAGGGTGTGGGAGTCAGAGGGTTAAGAATTGGAGATTTCAAAAAAGTAAACTGGAAGAGTAGCTGAAGCGTATGATGTGTTATCATTTGGGTGTAGAAAATTATGTTTCCATAGACATTTTGAATGTATTTAGCAGTTTGTATATTCATAAAAAGAAAAATATTGAATAAATGAATAACAGAGATAGAGGGATGTTGAACTCAGTACACTGATTGTGTGTAAAGTACATCTTCACACACTAACCATGTGTTTTGTTGATGATTGTGTCAGCTGTTTGACATGGAGGAGCGACGCCGGGAGCGCATGCACTTCCTGGCCACCCTGATCCAGAAGATGTGGCGCGGATGGTTCCAGCGCACGCAGTACCTCAAGATGAAGGCTGCCCAGGTGGTCATCTCTGCCAGGTTCAGAGGATACTGGGTGAGAACAGTGATTGAATTTCACCTGTCCTTCAATCATCATGGTATTGGCATAGAATTTCACCTGTCCTTGAATCATCATGGTATTGGCATAGAATTTCACCTGTCCTTGAATCATCATGGTATTGGCATAGAATTTCACCTGTCCTTCAATCATCATGGTATTGGCATAGAATTTCACCTGTCCTTGAATCATCATGGTGTTGGCATAGAATTTCACCTGTCCTTGAATCATCATGGTGTTGGCATAGAATTTCACCTGTCATTCAATCATCATGGTATTGGCATAGAATTTCACCTGTCATTCAATCATCATGGTATTGGCATAGAATTTCACCTGTCATTCAATCATCATGGTATTGGCATAGAATTTCACTTGTCCTTCAATCATCATGGTATTGGCATAGAATTTCACCTGTCATTCAATCGTCATGGTATTGGCATAGAATTTCACCTGTCCTTGAATCATCATGGTATTGGCATAGAATTTCACCTGTCCTTGAATCATCATGGTATTGGCATAGAATTTCATCTGTCCTTCAATCATCATGGTATTGGCATAGAATTTCACCTGTCCTTCAATCATCATGGTATTGGCATAGAATTTCACCTGTCCTTCAATCATCATGGTATCAGCATGGTTTGTTTAACCCTATCATTTCCTAACTCTAGGAGGGAGGGAGGATCTCATCCCTCCCCCCCCCCCCCCCCCTGCTTATTCATGAGCTGCAGCTCCTGCATTCACTTGAATGTACAAATGGGGTTTTAACATGTGTTTTTTGTTGTTGTTGTTGATGTTCTTTTACTCCACCGTTATGACAGTCATTCTCTATTTTCAGAAGAGGGGAGATGGGGGTTTTTTACTCCACCTTTGACAGGAAAAGGGGATTTTTTTTTACTCCACCATTGAGACAGTCATACCCTATTTTCAAAAGAGAAGAGTTGGGGTTTTTTTACTCCACTATTAAGACAGTCATTCCCTATTTTCGGAAGAGGGGATATGTTTTTCTTTCACTCCACCATTAAGACAGTCATACTGTATTTTCAGAAGAGGGGAGATTTTTTTTTTTTATTCTATCATTAAGACAGTCGTACCCTATTTTCGGAAGAGGGGAGATTTTTGTTTTACTCCGCCATTAAGACAGTCTTACTCTATTTTCAAAGGGTTAGGAGAGATAAGTTTTTCCCTTTTTGCTCCACCATTAAGACGGTCATACACTATTTTCAGATCAGGGGAGATATATTTTTACACCACCATTAAGACGGTCATACTCTTATTTTCAAAGGAGGGGAGATGCTTTAGGCCTGTTTGTATATGTTTTAGTGTCCTTAATTATGTTTAAGAACGTATTCAGGTTTGTTTTTCAAATCCCAAGTGCGATGAATTGGATGGAGTGGTCAGCACCAGGGGCATCTCCTTAGACTATGTGTGCGAATGCATTGATATTTGTACTTAATTTTCTTTTCTTTTTTTTCCAGTTGAAGTATTGTGTATGTTTTGAAACGTGTTATAGTCCTGATATGGCTGTATGCAGTCAGCTGGGCTTTAAACAAGAATAACAGTAAAAATAACCTGTAAAACAGGTACCTAAAGGATCGTCACCTTGTCATGGTTGGGGAAGATCATTAATAAAGGAGATTTGAAAAAGGCAAGCTACTTTTATAGGACACGTTATGAGAAAAGATCCTGGTCACAACAGGAAAGCTGGAGGGAAAGAGAACACCAGGTAGACCCAGGGAGAAAATATTGAGACAGACTTGCAGGATGGCTGAGGACGGAGAGATGTACTTGCAGTGACAAGGGATAGATTTGTATGGAGGGCTGTGATCGCCAACACCATGCAACAGGGCACACGATGATGATGATGATGATGAATGGGGTATAAGTAAGTACCGCTTTGGCAAGTTGACCAAATTCATGGGGAATATTTTTTTGCAAGTGCATATTTAATAATGGCACACGTACTTATGTGTGTAACTACTATAGTAATTGCAGCGTGTTGTGTGTGCATTGTCTTCCTCTAGGCCCACAAGCAGTACAAAGCCACTCAGAGAGCCACACTCATCATCCAGTGCTACGCTCGCGGCTGGAAGGTAAGTCACCTTCACCTTTCTTTCTGCGCCTACTCATCGAGGGTTGTTAGCGTCAGTCATCAGTGATGCCAGCTATCAGTACATCAGTGCCAGCTTAACCGTATCTTCTGTCACACCATCCACCAATATCCTGGTAGATGGGGTGAGGGGGTGAAAGGTTAAGTTTAGTGCGTGTGATTTATAATCCATTCTAATTTGGAGTTGTTTTCCTTTTTTTCTCAAGGGAATGATTTAATTATGAGGTTAGAATATATTGTGAAAGGTGCATGCCAGATTTGTCTGTTTGCCTTTTTTGTCTGTGTGTAGACAGTTCTGGCATGTACCCAGATTTTCAGGATTCAGTTAATGGTGGTTTTATTCATGCTGGCAGATAGCATTTGTATCATTATTATATTTGGCTTTTGTAGTTTTTACCGAAGGGTTTTGCAGCGGTTTTTTTTGGGTGTTTTTTTTTTAGCACTATGGTATATTGCATGTCGCAGTATCTTACTGATTATTCGTCACTTTGCTAGCAAAATGCATGAAGAAAAATGCAGCTTAGTGGTCGGAATGTCAACAGTTCGCATGCAAGTATAAGGGGTCATGGGGAAATCTGCACTCTAATTAATTCATGAAAAGATTATGAGAAGTTGTGTAAAAATAACTTAATGATGTTACTAGTGTAAGCTTTGAACTGAAATGTGCCATTTTACGTGCAGCCATGGTCTTAAAGTTGCATGTTTAAATTGTGTGCGTGTCAGTCTGAGTATCAGTACCACTTTAACTTTTTAAGAAAATCATAAATGTATGTATGTATATCTGTATATGAATTGTGTACGTATTAATGTTATTATCGCTTTAACTTTCAGATAAAATGCATTATTTTCTTGTAACTTTATTTGTAATATAACTGTACTGCGTAAGCCAATTATTAATATCTTGTGTATATTTTCTAATAACTTTTTAAGTTTATTTTAAATGACTATCTTTGACAGGATAATCTTCACATTCTTATGTGCAAACACAGTGATTTTTGTACGTATAAAACCAGTGGATCTTATGTATCTAAAATTCAAATTCAAAAGGGATGCGTACGCAAGGATATGAATTATTTACATCTTAAAACCAAATCTGAAAGTGTTGCATGCGCAGGGATTGTTGCAATTACAAGGATATGAATTATGTACATCTTGAAAGCTGAATCTAAAAGTATTGCCTGCGCAGGAATTTCACTTCCATTATTTTTTTTTTTTTTTACATAATGTGTATTGCAGTGAATTATTTAATAATGCTTGCGTGTGTTGCCATGTGCAGTGAAAACAGTGCAATGTGACATGATGTGATGTGATGTGTTGTGATGTGATATAATGTGACAGCCTCCAATGCTGTGTTTCCGTTTCAGAGACAATGCATCCTCTTACCTTTCTTCTTTCTTGTGTTATAACTCTTTGATTTCTCTCCCTTGTTGTAAGAATGATTTCTCTCCCTTGTTGTATGAATTGTTTTTCAACTTTTATCCCGTATCTTTCAGTCTTTTATTGTAGAATGTTTTTATTAGAGGTATGTTTTGGGGCTATGTTAGTTCTTTTCATTTTGTTCAGATGTACAGTTGGTAAAGCTAGCTCTACAAACTTCAGATTTAATTCGGTTAAGTTCAATTCAAAATGTTTTTATTACCTCTAAAAGAGAAGTTTAATTACGACTGCTGCTATAGTGATGGTCACAGTTATAAAGCGCATTTAAGAGAAAAAGCCTTCACAAACAACATGAAATGTTGCTAACACACACACACACACACGCACACACGCATACTCTCTCACACACACACACACACACACACACACACACACACACACACACACACACACACACACACACACATCACACACACACATACACTCACACACACACACACACACACACACACACACACTCACACACACACACACACACACACACACACACACACTCTTTTACATCAGTAATAATAATGCTGTGACTTTTTTAAATTTATAGCTACTGCATGTATTCTTAGTCATTATAAATGGTTGACATTCCGCATTTCTTCTGGTCACTAGTAATTTGTGTACATCGTATGAAAATTTTGTGCTATTTAGTTCCCAGGAAGAGAAGCAGGCAGTTCATTCAGCATGTCCTTTCAGACTGTTGTTAAGATTTGCCTCAAAGCAAAGTGAGTGTTGCTGGTGTTTGTTATGCTTGCAGATGAATTATAATAAATGAGTTACTAGTACATTAGATGGTAGTAAATTGTTTATGAATAGTCTAGATAGCAGCAAATGATTGATACCCTGTGTGAGTCTCTGTGGTAGTTGATTTTTCTTTCTTGCATGTTCACCTTCTTCCTGTGTTAAGTGTTGTGTGGTTTTAGAACTAGCAATATCAGCTTTTATTTTGCTTGTGGGGAAAAAATGTGGGATGTGATGTGGGGTGGGTGTGAGTGAGGTGGGGATAACACAGAGCTTAGAGGGAATGATAAAAGATTGATCTTTGGTGTGTGTATGTGTGTGTGTGAGACATTGACATCTGGAAAAAAAATCTTAGTACTAGCAAACATTTCTCAACTGCTTAATTAAAAAAGAATGTTTACCATATTTTATAAAAATTGGTGTGTTGTACAGTGTTCATTGTTGGTGTAAAGTGCGTGTTGCCCTGTGTATAGGCAGGTTTGGTGGGGCGGTGAGCTACTGAACAAAACGCCCACATACGGTGCTAGAGGTCCTGAATTTGATTCCCATTCAAAGACCATTGTCATCCATTCCACTCCTCTAGACCTTGAATGCTGTCTGGGTACTAACCATTCGGATGAGACACTGGACTTGTGTGCAGTATAGTGTGCATAAAAGAACTCATGGTACCAAGAAGTTACCCGTGGCAACATTTCTTTAGTAAAAGTCAACAAAAATGCCACACACACAAAAGAAAAAAGGCGGTGCCATGTTGTGCTGCTGTCCTTTTACCAGGGGAGAGCACACCACATTTGACTTGGAAAAATTCCATTTAATGAAAAAAAGAAAAAGAAAAATGTGAATCCAGATTCATGTCAAACTTTTAAGCTCAGTACAGAATCACATCTGTGTTGATTTAAAATATACATGGCCCTGTCTGTTGTGAAGGTCACAGAATGTCTAAAGATGCAAGGATAGGGGGAATGTTCGTATGGCCTTATCATCTTAATTGTGTGTCATATGATTTTTTGATAAATGTGAAATAGCCTTGAAATTGAAAACATCAACATTCGGTAGTGTACCTTCCCCTGTCCTGAAGTTGACGTAGTACAGTGTACACCTGTTCTCTTTCTGTCTGTCTTGCTGTTTTGTTCGTTTGTACCCACTCTGTCTCCACCCCCACCCCACCCCCATCCCCATCCCGATCCTTAGCAGTCTGTCTTCTTTTTGTAACTTCACCTACACTTGTATTTCGTTCTCTTCCTTTTCCTCCTTCTCCCATCCTCCCCCACCTCCACCTTCACTCTCTCAGCCCCCATGTGCCTTTCTGTCTCTACCACATTTTTTTCTCTGTCATTCTCTTTCCCTTTGTTGATACTTTTTTTTTCTTTATCTCCTTTCTTTCTCTTTGTCTCTTCTCCCTCTCAGTGTCATTCTCTCTCTCTCTCTCTCTCTCTCTCTCTGTCTGTTTGTCTGTCTGTCTCTGTCTGTCTCTCTCTCTCTCTCTCTCTCTCTCTCTCTCTCTCTCTCGTCTGTTTGTCTGTCTCTGTCTGTCTCTCTCTCTCTCTCTCTCTCTCTCTCTCTCTCTCTCTCTCTCTCTCTCCTTTTTCTGTTCCCTCATCTGTGTCTCTCAAACCACAGACATGAACTTTTTTTTTCTGTTCGGCTCCCGCCTTCACTTTCATTAACATTTTGGTGGTACTTGCTGAGTTGGCTGGGCTGTTCACATTTTTCTCTCTGGTACAGGTGTTTTTTGAGCTGCTGTGCTGGTCTGAGTGTCGCCTGGCTCAGTGAGCATTACTGAGCCTGCTTGCTTTTGTGGAGTCGCTGAGCGAGCCGGCTGCACATGTGGTGGTTCTGTGCTGTGCTGGGAATGTGGTGTGTAAGTCTGCCTTGGTACTGTGATTGCCTCCCCTTTTGGCACTGTGATTGCCTCCCTTTATCTGCACTGAAATGCTGTGAAAGTGTGTTCACAAAGAATGAAGATTTCACGACTGTTATTTCACTCAACCACGTTTGTTCCGACACTTGTGTCACTCCATGGGTTGAAAAAAAAATAATATGCATTCAGTATTCTCACCAGTTAACGGTATTTGTCTTCAGGGTTTGAATATGATTGGTTTTGCTGTTGTGTAGATAGATCTATCCACTTTGTGAAAAAACTCATCACACACATTTTTGATTGACGAAAAGACATAATGTTTTGAGAACAGTGTCCTGTATTTGATTGCTTTTTGCGTGAACTTAACAGCTTTTTTGTGCATATTAATCAGCAAAATTTACTGAGATTATTATTTTATTTGATTATAATATTAAAGATGTCGCTCTTTTCAAATTCAAAATGTAATTTCCAAAGTATGAACTTTTTTTTAGTGTTTGCTCTTTCTGATCTCATGGTAAAGAGTAGATCTTTGAAGTCCTGGGTAAGAAGTTAAATGTATTGGAAATGCGCAGTGTATCAGTTTGTAAGTCCAAGAAGGAAATGTTAAGACAACGTGAGTTAATTGACTGCAGGTTTTAATGTACAAGAAGGAATATTGACAGTCAATTGTTGAAAAATTGTATTGTAAAGCTTTTGTAAAACTTGCTGCTATTCTTTAATTGACTGCAGGTTTTAAAGTATAGGAAGGACTAATGACAATAGGTTGTTGAAAACTTAGATTGTAAAACTTGTGTAAAACTTGCTACTATTCTTTAATCCTTCATAAGGTAGGTAGAACCACTAGACTTTACCTGTACATAAAATTCATGTTTGAGCTTATGGCTTATCCCCTAATTAATTTGGATTTTTTCCCATCACTCAGCATTTGTGGCATTAGTTCACGTGGAATTTATTCCAAGCATGGAGTTACCATCTTGAGAAAAGAAAACAAACAAAAAATTTGATATTAATATGCAATCTGTGATAGTCGTTTCATTCTCTAATTGGTAAAACGAAATGGGAATAAACGAAAATGACAGATTTTTTTTAAGGTAGACTAGCATTGACACGTAGTGATGTGGTTCCATTTCTTTGAGAAACTGACTCGATCAGTAAAGGAAAAGACGGCATGGATAGGTCGAAGGCAGACTTGCACAGACATTCCAGCCCTGTGGTGAAGCTTGATCATGATCATGGTCATCTTTTCAGCAAGCGCACCTATGTGCCATCCATCACACATCCATCCATCTTCGATTGGCATTCTTCGGGTCACCTCTTCCTCCTTGTCTCCCAACTCCCCTCCCCATCCCCCCCCCCCAATGCTTGACCCACCTACCCACCCCCTCCTCATTGTTACCATGCTGTTGCTGCTTACCCAGCCTTGGTTGTATTGTAGGCCAGGGAGATTCTCAGGGCCCTCAAACTGGCCAAGAAGAGGCAGCTGGCGGCGACGACGGTTCGCAGATACTACTTGGGATACAAGGTATCGTCGCCATCTTCGATCCAGCATAGCTCATCTCCCATTATTCACCTCCGATGTGTGTGTTGGGGGGGGGGGGCATGATTTGTGTGTGTGTTTGTTGAGTTTAATTGTTGGTTGTTTTGTTTGGGTTTTTTTTTTTTTGTCTCCCCTTCCAGTATCAAGATTTGTGAGTGTGTGTGTGTTCAGAGTTGGGATGGGAGTCTTTTGTGTGTGTGTGTGTGTGTTTGTTTTATACTAAGCTAGCAGTGTGACTTGGGTGTGTTTGTGTGTGGTGTGTGTGTGTGTGTATTTCTTTGTTAAGGTGGAGCTGTTTTCTATGTTATCAACTAAACCAAAATCACAAGATTTTTTATGTTTCATTTGATTCAAGAGGACAGTTCGTACTGTTTTATTTGCAAATCCAGTGTCATAAAGTCTGTAGCATTCATGGATTGTTTGCACAGGATGAAGTGGGGGGGAGAGGGTGGGAGTGTATTTACCTAAAGCAATGTCACAAGCTTATTTCATAGTTTTGGAGTGGGAAGGGATTGGAGATGAGTCCGTTATGCCAGCATATGATATTTTGTGGTGTGATATGTTTTAGGGGTTGTATGTGTATGTATGTATTGGAGGGGGGGGAGGGGAAGGGGGAGTGAAAAGGGAGATCTCTGAGCATGATGTCACTTAGTCAGGATTTGGGCATCAGTGGTTGTGATTTAAGTTATTTCGTTCGAGGGTTAGATATTGGTTTGTGGCAGTTTTTTTTTATTCATTTGTTTTTGTTTGTTTGTTTGTTTGTTTTTGTTTTTTGCATTTTGAATGAGAAGTTATTTTGTTGATTTCTAGTAGCAGCATGTGAGGATGGTTTACCATAAATATTGTGAAATAGTTGTGGATTGGAACAGATTGTATTTTCCTTGGTTTTTGTCGGAGTTCACCCCCTTTCCCTGCAACTTGCGTATGTAATGTACTTCTCCCTTGTCCTACCAGTTATGTTGTTATTGTAATGTGCTCTACTCAGCAAATGATTGCATTTTTGTTGTAAAATGCAAACTGCTTTAAAAGTGGAGGTTGATAGATTGAACTGAGATATTGAGTTTATTATGGGTTTTTTTTCTCTTGAATAAGCCTGACATGTACAGTGCAGACTTGCGTATTAGTACTGTGACTTGAAGATGTGAATTACGATGCGCACCAGATTTTAATAAACATTTGATGCGGATTTTATATTATAAAACTTATATGTCAAGCAGCTGAGTCCTTAAATAATGTTCTTGTGCATGTACCATAATCACAAAAGAAATTAATTAATGGGGGAAATGGAATGTCAGCATTATGCAAGCCATTGAGAAGATAACAGGTATGGAAACGTTGATATTGATTGTGTAATTATGTGATGCATGCAAGTTACAAAGAGAGATGAAACTTGAGGTGTATGTATTCATTCTGGTGACAGGATTTCTGTTCATTGGCCAGTGAAGATAGTTTGTCATTTAGCCTTTTGAACATGCAGACAAGCAACACAACACAAACACCACCAAAAAAACAACCAACATTGTTTGTCACTGATTTAGCAAATGCATTAGTAGCCACTGAAAAGACACTAGCAGGGCAGTGAAAATAGGAGGAATTTTATTTTGTTTTGCTTGATTATAAGATGATGATTCTACACTGGTATTTTTGTGAGGCCTTGGATCTGTGGGGAGGGAAGTGTTTGAGTGATCGTGGATTTTTGTATGATTGAATATAGAAGTAGTATCCATTCTGATTATAGTATTGAAATTAAGAATTTTGTCTTCACGCAAAACTTGACAGAAAAAACTTGACACAAGTTGTCTGAGATCCAGGAACACGAAATGCAAACACTGAAAGTTGGATGGATAACTTGAGTGGACTGTCTTGCCCTGTTGTGTTGTAGGCACGGGTGTTGTTAGCTCAGCTGAAGCTGGCCAAGAAACGACGATTGGCCGTCACCACCATTAGCAGTTATTTCCGTGGCTACAAGGTACATACAGGTCCTGCTTGTGATTGCCGCTTCCCTGTTCGTCTGAATGGGTCTGCGTTAGAGACATTGAAAGAGAGACTGGTAGCTTGCTTTGTGACAAACCATCCATCTCTTTGCCTCCCTTCAACAGATTAAAGCATATCATACACAGCACTACAGAAGCCAAACAGCATAAACCAAAGTGTCTGTAGTTTTGGCGTATTGTGCTTTGTAGCCTGCTGTTCGCTTTGAACAGTCAAGTGAGGCTGTGATTGTCAGCGAAATCAAACATTTGCTGTTGGACTATCACATAGAAGGTTTGGGTTTAGCCCTGCCAGAGTACCCCTGCCTGGTGGATGAAAGATGGAGATTTTCTAACCTCCCTGGCAACATGTGTACAGACTGGTAGTGCCTAAACCCCCTTTATGTATATACGCATGCTGAACATAACTATGTACACTAAAGCTCCTGTAAATCATATTGGTGTCCCATGATTGTGGATATAAAGAAACAACCTGTTTACATGCTACCCAAGACCGGACTGCGCAGTTTACATACCTCCTGCACATGTGGGGAAAAAATAGTGTGCACATACGCATCTGAGAAATTGGAACACTGAAAAATGAAAAAAAAAAAAAAAAAAAAAGAAATAAAATAAGTTGCCAGTCTCTTTCTATTCATGTCTCGCGTCTGCATTGGTTGTACCGTGTTTTTTTGAGTTCTGCAGATGTTGTCGTTTGGTTTTCATTGTCTTCCCGTATCTGGATGTGAATGCTGCCATCGTGGTGGCGCTGGATGGTGGTTTTGCTTGGAAACAACCTTTGATGATTTTTCGAACTAGGTTGTCGTGTATTTAACGTACTTGTTTGCATCGTGCATTTGTTTTGTTTCTGGCATCCTGTTTGGAAACGAGTATCTAACGAACTTCAGAAAAGGATTCTGTGTGTCAGTTATTTTTTTTGCTTGCATGTTTTGTTACTTTCTGGATATTATCAGATGAATTGCTTGAAGTTTGTCTCTAACAAAATTTCAGACGTGAGTTTATCGGTTTGCAACATTCTTGTACGCATGGGTTTGTTCAGTTATTGTGGTTGTTTAGTAAGAACAGTCTACAGATCCTAGACAAATTGAAATATATCAGTGTTTTGTATGTGCCTAACTTATTCATTTCATTGGAATGTTTTGGAAGAGCATTCCCTAAAAGACAGCCAAGACTTAATCCTAATCTTTTGGTAGGCTTTTTCTTGCTTGTAAATATCTGTCAGGGGATGCATGCTATTGTTCCTCCCCGAATGCAAAATCGTGACTGGTCTCTTGAGAACAGACTGTTTTTCATGGTGTCAGAATATTCCAGCAACAAAAATAACATGTTACTCTACTGTATATTAAACATTGATAAAGAAGATATTCTTGTGTTAAAGAAGAGATTACTCTTGGTGTTTATAAAAGATATTATTCTTGTGTTAAAGAACAGATTATTCTCATTCATGTCAGATGTGATTCCAGAGCTTGGCTTCAGACTATATTCAAGGAAGTTCATGGTGCTCAATTTTCTGACCAGTTGAGTTGATTTCACAGGTTGAAAATTAGTGCAATCCCTGTTTATCTCTTTTTTTATATAGACAAATTAAAAAGACATAATACTTAACATCAGAAGTCAGACATTCGTATCAGTCACATTGTGAATTAAACGTTTTCTTTTTCCCCTGACTTTTAAAAGCCTTGTGACTTTGTTTGGTTTGCCTTTTGAAACAGTCACAAAAACTTAACTTAAAGTGAGATGTCTGACTTGTCAAAAATGTATATATTTAAGGGGGAAAAGCGAAAAGAAGACCTACCAGATGAAAGTATCTGAGTGTTGTCAAATATATATATCAAGAAATGGAAAAGGAAAAACTACTACATGAAAACGCTAGAATGTTCTCATAAAAGTATGTTATTAAAAAAAAGGAAGAGGATATAGTCTTTAAAAAAAGGATCATGGAAAACTATTAAATAAAAATGCCTGAGTGTTGGAGTGGTATCGTAAATGTGTATTATTTAAAACCAGGATGAGGAGAAACTACTAAATAAAAAATATCTACACATTCAGAAATATAATAAAAAGAAAGAGGAGAACTACTGAGTAAATGCCTGAATGTTGCCATAAATGTACATTTCAAAAATAAAAGGGGAAAAAATGAAAATGCGTGAGTGTTGTCATAAATGTATAATTGAGAAAAAAAAAGGGAAAACCTAAATGAAAATGCCTTAGTGTTGTCATAAATGTATAGTTAAAAAAAAAGGAAAAGAAAACCTACTAAATGAAAATGCCTGACTGTTGTCTTAAACGTATATTTCCAATTGAAAAAGGAAAGGGAAAACTACTTAATGAAAGTAAAATAATAACTTTGAATGAACTTCATACAAACAGTTACTCGTCAAGGGAATCTGTTTTTCTCTAACTAAAGTTGCTGAAGATTTGTTTTTCTCAGTGTGTGCATGGTTTTTGTAAGAGGTATATCTGGTCTGCGGGAAGCAGTGTCATGTACATAGTTTGCATTGACCAGTATTTCAGTTTCTGCTGTATGCATTGTGTTCTTTGCCATGGCCATGGCGGTTTATTTCAGTTCTACGTCAGTGTTTTTGTTCTTAAAGTCTCTCGTCTTTATTTGCATGTTGAATGAAGTCGGTTTCTGTTGATATTACAGTTCTGTTCATTTAGTTATACAGATAGGTCTACATCTTGGTGAATGTTGTGACCGTTTTATTTCCCTGTACACAGGATAGTTTGATTGGATGTGGAACTCAAATTTTCAGTTTTGTTTGAGCTGGGGCTGGAAATTGTTCTGCGTTCATGTTGTGTTAACATTTTGGTAATTTGATACTACTGTTGTTGAGACTGAGAAGTGGATTTGTTGCATGTGTTTGATGTTGGTCAAGGTGAAATTAGGAAATATGAAAAGTAAAAACCAAGTAATGGAGTTACATAGATATATTTCCGTGAGAAAGAAACAGCAAATACAGAGGTGAACAAAATATTTGTCTGGTGCTGCATTACTAAGGACTTTAGAAGTAAACTCATAACGTAGGTGTCATGGATATTGACTCTTAAATGTACCACAGCTGTTTACCCATATGCTAGCTAGGACTTTAAGATATCACCAGCACATTCAGCGTACACATTATAAGCTTATGGTTTAAACCATGTTTATTTTGGATCTTATTCATTGCACGATGTAAGTGATGTCAGTGCATATCAAATATGTTCTGAGCCATTTTGGATCTTATTCATTGCACGATGTAAGTGATGTCAGTGCATATCAAATATGTTCTGAGCCATTTTGGATCTTATTCATTGCACGATGTAAGTGATGTCAGTGCATATCAAATATGTTCTGAGCCATTTTGGATCTTATTCATTGCACGATGTAAGTGATGTCAGTGCATATCAAATATGTTCTGAGCCATTTTGGATCTTATTCATTGCACGATGTAAGTGATGTCAGTGCATATCAAATATGTTCTGAGCCATTTTGGATCTTATTCATTGCACGATGTAAGTGATGTCAGTGCATATCAAATATGTTCTGAGCCATTTTGGATCTTATTCATTGCACGATGTAAGTGATGTCAGTGCATATCAAATATGTTCTGAGCCATTTTGGATCTTATTCATTGCACGATGTCAGTGATGTCAGTGCATATCAAATATGTTCTGAGCCATTTTGGATCTTATTCATTGCACGATGTCAGTGATGTCAGTGCATATCAAATATGTTCTGAGCCATTTTGGATCTTATTCATTGCACGATGTCAGTGATGTCAGTGCATATCAAATATGTTCTGAGCATTTGGATCTTATTCATTGCACGATGTAAGTGATGTCAGTGCATTCAAATATGTCTGAGCCATTTGGATCTTATTCATTGCACGATGTAAGTGATGTCAGTGCATATCAAATATGTTCTGAGCCATTTTGGATCTTATTCATTGCACGATGTCAGTGATGTCAGTGCATATCAAATATGTTCTGAGCCATTTTGGATCATCTCCATCACATGACTTGTGTATCGTCAGTGCATGTGGAATTTATTTTGAGCGTTAAGATGTTCTCTTGAGAAACTAAAATTGGAAACTTGAGATAACTATCTAGTATTAACTTTCTGTTATGCAGGCAACATTTAAAGTACTGGTGATTTGTTTGAGGCATCTCAGGGTATGAGATGGTGAGGATGAGCTGGTTCTCTGCATTGAAAAAAAAAAGAACAAAAATTAAAAACAATGGCAAGAAAAATGGGGTATTCTATGATTCACCCTTTTTTTTTTAGTGGGAATCCACTTTTTATATTTAGAGAGGTGGAAGATGTGCTCGCGGCAACAAGGGATAGATGCATATAGAGGGTCATGATTGCCAACCCCATGCGGCAGGGTACATGATGATGATGATGATATTTATCAACTTGGAAGATTTTTATCATGATATTTTGAAACACATCCGTTTACTATTTGTACGTATGTACGCTTCTGTTGGTAAAAGTATATACTTTCTTTATGTATGTATGTTTTTGATGGCAGACAGAAGTGCATATTTTCTAGTACGTAGATAAATATTTTTGTTGGCGGTAATGTATTTATTCAGAGGTAACCTTTATAAATGTTTTCTCTGAGGGAGCACATTTAGTCACATGAAATATTTTTGTTGGTGGGACTGTACATTTTCTGCTGTTCAGATGCGAAAAAGGCTTGCCAGACTACTGGCGAAGAAAAGAATGAGAGCAGCAGCATTGAACAGTGAAATAAGCAGCGTGGAGTGGAAGGTGCGGTCTGCAGTGGTGATGGTGGCAGGGGTCGTCATTTATCTGCTTTGGTTGCTGATTTCTGCCGTTCTTCATTTCTTCTTCAAATTGATGGGAGCTTTGTGACAAACGTAAATTATACATTGTTCCTGTTGTTGCAGTTTTCTGCTGGGTTTTCGTTTTGGTTTGGCAGTTGGTTTGGAAGTTCCTCTTTCTTACAGTTCCACACAAAAGAAAAAAACGTTTTCAAAGTTCCTGTTAGTTGTGTTTCCTGGAGAAAACCGTCTGGTTTTGCAGTTTATGTCACTGTCAATACTTGGTGTAGAAAATCATGTTTTTATAAGTTTTGTGTGTGTGGTTTTTTGTTTTTGTTGTTGTTGTTTTTTCGTTGCCATAAAACTGGTTTTGCTGTTCCTGTTAATTTAAATTTCCAGACGAGAAATTTATTTTTTCATTAGTTCAAATAGAATTTCAGTTTCTTTAAAAATCTACGTTTCTTCAAAGAATGTACACAGCTATTTCTATAGAAAATAATTGTTAGTTTTCAGTCATTCAAAAAATATATAATTTTCAGGTTCCTTGTCATATTGTTCAAGTTTTACCATCTCCTTTTTTTTCAAAAGACGTGTATTTATTCATACTCACCAGCAGTAGCTGTATGTTGTTATATCTGTGACAACTAGAATAATTGTAAGATGAACACATATTTACAAGTGTAATTGTAAAATGAACACGTTTCCTAGAATAATAGTAAGATGAACATGTGTTTATCAAAATAACAATATACTGAATGTGCTTACTAGAATAATAGTACGGTGAACATGGTTACCAGAATAGTAGTCAAATGAACACATATTCATCATAATAATAAATGAATACATGTTCACCAGAATAAGAGTGAAATGAACACATGTTCATCGGAATAATAGTAAGATGAACACATGTTCACCAGAATAATAGTCAGATGAACACATGTTCACCAGAATAATAGTAAGATGAACACATGTTCACCAGAATAATAGTAAGATGAAGACATGTTCACCAGAATAATAGTAAGATGAACACATGTTCACCAGAATAACAGTAAGATGAACACACGTTCACCAGAATAATAGTAAGATGAACACATGTTCACCAGAATAATAGTAAGATGAACACATGTTCACCAGAATAATAGTAAGATGAACACATGTTCACCAGAATAACAGTAAGATGAACACATGTTCACCAGAATAATAGTAAGATGAACACATGTTCACCAGAATAATAGTCAGATGAACACATGTTCACCAGAATAATAGTAAGATGAACACATGTTCACCAGAATAATAGTCAGATGAACACATGTTCACCAGAATAACAGTAAGATGAACACATGTTCACCAGAATAATAGTAAGATGAACACATGTTCACCAGAATAATAGTAAGATGAACACATGTTCACCAGATAATAGTAAGATGAACACATATTCACCAGAGTAATAGTAAGATGAACACATGTTCACCAGAATAATAGTAAGATGAACACATGTTCACCAGAATAATAGTAAGATGAACACATGTTCACCAGAATAACAGTAAGATGAACACATGTTCACCAGAGTAATAGTAAGATGAATACATTCACCAGAATAATAGTAAGATGAACACATGTTCACCAAAATAACAGTAAGATGAACACATGTTCACCAGAGTAATAGTAAGATGAACACATGTTCACCAGAATAATAGTAAGATGAATACATTCACCAGAATAATAGTAAGATGAACACATGTTCACCAGAATAATAGTAAGATGAATACATTCACCAGAATAATAGTAAGATGAACACATGTTCACCAGAATAACAGTAAGATGAATGCATTCACCAGAATAATAGTAAGATGAACACATATTCACCAGAGTAATAGTAAGATGAACACATGTTCACCAGAATAATAGTAAGATGAACACATGTTCACCAGAGTAATAGTAAGATGAACACATGTTCACCAGAATAATAGTAAGATGAACACATGTTCACCAGAATAATAGTAAGATGAACACATGTTCACCAGAATAATAGTAAGATGAACACATGTTCACCAGAATAATAGTAAGATGAATACATTCACCATAATAATAGTAAGATGAACACATGTTCACCAGAATAATAGTAAGATGAATACATTCACCATAATAATAGTCAGATGAACACATGTTCACCAGAATAATAGTAAGATGAATACATTCACCATAATAATAGTAAGATGAACACATGTTCACCAGAATAATAGTAAGATGAACACATGTTCACCAGAATAATAGTAAGATGAACACATGTTCACCAGAATAATAGTAAGATGAACACATGTTCACCAGAATAACAGTAAGATGAACACATGTTCACCAGAATAAGTCAGATGAATACATTCACCAGAATAACAGTAAGATGAACACATGTTCACCAGAATAATAGTAAGATGAATACATTCACCAGAATAACAGTAAGATGAACACATGTTCACCAGAATAACAGTAAGATGAACACATGTTCACCAGAATAATAGTAAGATGAATACATTCACCAGAATAATAGTAAGATGAATACATGTTCACCAGAGTAATAGTAAGATGAACACATGTTCACCAGAGTAATAGTAAGATGAATACATTCACCAGAATAACAGTAAGATGAACACATGTTCACCAGAATAATAGTAAGATGAATACATTCACCAGAATAACAGTAAGATGAATACATGTTCACCAGAGTAATAGTAAGATGAAGACATGTTCACCAGAGTAATAGTAAGATGAAGACATGTTCACCAGAGTAATAGTAAGATGAATACATGTTCACCAGAATAATAGTAAGATGAACACATGTTCACCAGAATAATAGTAAGATGAATACATTCACCAGAATAATAGTAAGATGAATACATTCACCAGAATAATAGTAAGATGAATACATGTTCACCAGAGTAACAGTAAGATGAACACATGTTCACCAGAATAATAGTAAGATGAACACATGTTCACCAGAATAACAGTAAGATGAACACATGTTCACCAGAATAATAGTAAGATGAACACATGTTCACCAGAGTAATAGTAAGATGAACACATGTTCACCAGAATAATAGTAAGATGAATACATTCACCAGAATAACAGTAAGATGAACACATGTTCACCAGAATAATAGTAAGATGAACACATGTTCACCAGAATAATAGTAAGATGAACACATGTTCACCACAATAATAGTAAGATGAACACATGTTCACCAGAATAATAGTAAGATGAATACATTCACCAG
Source organism: Monoplex corrugatus (assembly GCA_030674185.1). Taxonomy (NCBI): domain Eukaryota; kingdom Metazoa; phylum Mollusca; class Gastropoda; order Littorinimorpha; family Ranellidae; genus Monoplex; species Monoplex corrugatus. Next base: position 9,841,691 of record JAPXFY010000023.1, on the reverse strand, counting down.
AATAACAGTAAGATGAACACATGTTCACCAGAATAACAGTAAGATGAACACATGTTCACCAGAATAACAGTAAGATGAACACATGTTCACCAGAATAATAGTAAGATGAACACATGTTCACCAGAATAATAGTAAGATGAACACATGTTCACCAGAATAATAGTAAGATGAACACATGTTCACCAGAATAACAGTAAGATGAACACATGTTCACCATAATAATAGCAAGATGAACACATGTTCACCATAATAATAGCAAGATGAACACATATTCACCAGAATAATAGTAAGATGAATACATGTTCACCAGAATAATAGTAAGATGAACACATATTCACCAGAATAATAGTAAGATGAACACATATTCACCAGAATAATAGTAAGATGAATACATTCACCAGAATAATAGTAAGATGAACACATATTCACCAGAATAATAGTAAGATGAATACATTCACCAGAATAATAGTAAGATGAACACATATTCACCAGAATAATAGTAAGATGAATACATTCACCAGAATGACAGTCAGATGAACACATGTTCACCAGAATAACAGTAAGATGAACACATGTTCACCAGAATAACAGTAAGATGAATACATTCACCAGAATAACAGTCAGATGAACACATGTTCACCAGAATAACAGTAAGATGAACACATATTCACCAGAATAATAGTAAGATGAATACATTCACCAGAATAACAGTAAGATGAACACATATTCACCAGAATAATAGTAAGATGAATACATTCACCAGAATAATAGTAAGATGAACACATATTCACCAGAATAATAGTAAGATGAATACATTCACCAGAATAACAGTAAGATGAACACACGTTCACCAGAATAATAGTAAGATGAACACATGTTCACCAGAATAATAGTAAGATGAACACATGTTCACCAGAATAATAGTAAGATGAACACATGTTCACCAGAATAATAGTAAGATGAACACACGTTCACCAGAATAATAGTAAGATGAACACATGTTCACCAGAATAATAGTAAGATGAACACATGTTCACCAGAATAACAGTAAGATGAACACATGTTCACCAGAATAATAGTAAGATGAACACATGTTCACCAGAATAATAGTAAGATGAACACATGTTCACCAGAATAATAGTCAGATGAACACATGTTCACCAGAATAATAGTCAGATGAACACATGTTCACCAGAATAATAGTCAGATGAACACATGTTCACCATAATAATAGTCAGATGAACACATGTTCACCAGAATAATAGTCAGATGAACACATGTTCACCAGAATAATAGTAAGATGGACACATGTTCACCAGAATAACAGTAAGATGAACACACGTTCACCAGAGTAATAGTAAGATGAACACATGTTCACCAGAATAATAGTAAGATGAACACATGTTCACCAGATTAATAGTAAGATGAACACATGTTCACCAGAATAATAGTAAGATGAACACATATTCACCAGAATAATAGTCAGATGAACACATATTCACCAGAATAATAGTCAGATGAACACATGTTCACCAGAATAATAGTCAGATGAACACATGTTCACCAGAATAATAGTCAGATGAACACATGTTCACCAGAATAATAGTCAGATGAACACATGTTCACCAGAATAATAGTAAGATGAACACATGTTCACCAGAATAACAGTAAGATGAACACATGTTCACCAGAGTAATAGTAAGATGAACACATGTTCACCAGAATAATAGTAAGATGAACACATGTTCACCAGAATAATGGTAAGATGAACACATGTTCACCAGAGTAATAGTAAGATGAACACATGTTCACCAGAATAACAGTAAGATGAACACATATTCACCAGAATAACAGTAAGATGAACACATGTTGACCAGAATAATAGTCAGATGAACACATGTTCACCAGAATAATAGTAAGATGAATACATTCACCAGAATAACAGTCAGATGAACACATGTTCACCAGAATAACAGTAAGATGAACACATGTTCACCAGAATAATAGTAAGATGAATACATTCACCAGAATAATGGTCAAATGAATTCATATTTACCAGAATAAGAAGAAGAAGAACACATACCCACCATAAGTAACAACCATTGATACAGTTCACTTATTAGCTTTGTTTTAGCTGCTTCTGCGCAAGACATTATCAATACGTTCAACAACAGCAGTGGCCGTAGTTTAAAAAGAAAAGGGTGTATACATTAATGAATGAGTTGTTGAATGCCAGAGGTTGCCTCCAAGCTCATCTGGTCAGTCGACAGATCTGAGTTGCGTGGGTTTTATGTGTACAGAAATTACTTGTTCAGATCTTACCGGCATTTTCTGCGTTTGGCTTTGTGATGATGAGTTTCCTGCATGGATACCGTGGATGGAGCATGATGCTTAGTTGGTTGAAATTCGTTTTATTTCTGTATGGTTTGAGTGTTTGACGTTTGCATCGAGCGGTGTGTGAAACCATTTGACAATGGCTGATCTGAAATGATTTTTGCAGATGGTCCTGTTTGTGTGTGAGATGGGGGAAGGGGTGGAGAGGGAGAGTAAGAGTTTGAAGTTTGTTCAAGAGGGATTCGTGGCACTTGGACTGTTCCATATGCGCTCTACCCAAATCTGCCTGCAGTTATCAGGGAAACACTTTGATCCTGCACAAAACCCTATGCACTGGTTAGGTCATGAAATTCAGTGGGAAACAGGAACCATGAAATACTGACAGACACCACCAGAATGATTCTGTCATTTAGATGAGCAGTAAACAAGCCCACTTTTATGTTTGTAAGGTGGGATTTAACTTAAGATATGAGATTATGGGTCCATGGTCAACCAGTCCAAAAGCTGGATAATAATGATGACAATAATAATAATGATAATAATAATAATAATAATGATGATGGTGATGATGATGATGATAAACCTTGATACAAGAATCAAACCAAAACGCACACTCATCATTCCCCAAAGCAATCATCAGACAACAACCAAAACTCCAGGGCACAAAAACACATGCATACCAGAAGGGGTGGGATAGGAGGGGAGTGGGGCAGAAGGGTGGGCATGTAGAAGGGGAAATCACTGATGGGCGAAAAGACAGTATATCTTTAACCCTTTTGACTCTCGCCACCTATCCACCAACTGCAAAAACTTAACTCTTTGACTCCCTCACTCTATCCACCAGCTTCCTGCGGGAAGCTGGTGGATAGGGTGAGGGAGTCAAATAGTTAAGTTTTTGTTTTGCTAGCATGCTTGACAATGCAGTTTGCTGGTGGACTGGGTGCAGGAGTCAAAGGGTTAAGCTACACTTGAAGAAAGACAAGAATATGTGATGGTCAAATAGATGTGGGAAAATCTGTCCAGTTGTATGGTCCAGACAAAAATACTGATTAACATATTGATTAGAGAGATCACCCCTCAAAGGCATGGTAAACACAGTTGAGCATGGTCGCCAGTATTGGTGACCATATTCGTGCCAAGGCTTGACCACAATGCCTTTGTCTGTTCAGCTGTAAACAGGTACCTAACCCTCTTTAGGCTTGGGGAAGGTAAAGCAGTGAGATGAGCACTGTCCTTATAATGTTGGTCCCGTGAGAAACCAAGGTCTGTTACCGTACACTGCCAACACCGCTTAGCTTAAGAGAAAGCTATATTTTACCTTCCCTATTGTCAACACCACTTCTGATCACCAGCAGCCTCCAAACCCATCCAAGGGCATGAAGGGCCATAGAATATGGCACAAGTTTTCACAGTGCTGTGATGATGAAAATGGGGATGAAAGTGATTATGGGGTGGTGATAGTGATTATGCTGAAGAGTTCCATTGCGAACTGAGACCATGTGGCAGGGCTGTACTCTACGCTTACTTGCATGAGAGATATCCTGGTGTCAACCAGGCCAGAGAGCATACAGATGTCAGCAGTGTTCTTCTAGATATTTTTCAGCAGCCTCCTCAGTGCTGTGTCCTCAAAGTGGATGAGACTTAGCTGCGTGGTTCCTGTATTGACTGTGCATTCCTAGTTTTTCCCAAATCCGTTGCATGCTTAACTGTGGACATAAGTCAACCAGGGTTGAAAAATCTCACAATGATTTTTGGTTGTGAATGTACAGACAGGATTTGAACCCACAGCCTCTCAGTTTGTACTCTGCTGTACCAGCCACCTCCGTCACCATGTTGACTAGTGTTTCCATGTTAACCCTTGACTCCTCACCCTGTCACCGCATCCTGTATGTCACCGTGACAGAAAGCAAACTTAACCTTTGACTCCCTCACCCTATCCACCAGTATCCTGTACTGTCAGCCGTGACAGCAAAGCAAAAACTTAACCTTTCACTTCCCCACTCTATCCACCAGCTTCCTGCAGGAAGCTGGTGGATAGGGTGATGGAGTGAAAGGGTTAAGTTTTTGCAGTTGGCAGACAGGATGTGGGAGTGAAAGGGTTAATCTAGGATTTTTATCTTTATTGGCGTATTCTTTGACAGCAAGCAGTAATCCTGGACAGACATAGTGACTTTACACTTATTTTAACCCTTTACTCCCGCAGCCTGTCAACCATCGACCTGCATTGGTCATGCATGCAAGCAGTGCAGAAACGTAACCTTTGACTCCCTTACCCTATCCACCAGCTTCCTGCAGGAAGCCAGTGGATAGGATGAGGAAGTCAAAAGTTACATTTTTGCATTTGATGGATAGGGTGCGGGAGTCAAAGGGTTAATGAGTGGTGTGAACCTGTGACAGGTCGTTGGTAATATATTTACAGATGTGCTGGTATCAAAATGTGATAGACACTCTTGTGCTAGTTATTTCTAGGTGCATTGATATGAATGCATGATAAATTCATTGGTGATCTGTTTGTTGTTGAATTTATCTGAAATTGTTAAAGACTTACATGGGGGTGAATTCATTAAAATTTGAACAGATTTACGGGCAGATATTTGTGGGTAGAGATCTGATTAATAGGTGGCATTGTGAACTTAAACTGTGATCTTGATTTGGTCTTATGACTTTTTTGTTCTGTGGGACATATTTACTATTATTTTAGTAAAAACAACATAATGTGTGTGTGAGTGAGAGAGAGAGAGAGAGAGAGTGTGTGTGTGTGTGTGTGTGTGTGTGTGTGTGTGTGTGTGTGTGTGTGTGTGTGTGTGTTTGTTGTTGTTGTTGGTGGTGGTATCATTGATACATTCATGTTCATTTCAGCGATCATTCATTGTTTGTAAACGCCTGTAATATATTGTGTTTGGTTTGATAATTACTAATTGGTGTCATAAAATTACTTTGCTGTGACGAGTGAGTGACCAGTGACATGACTACATTCAAATATAACATAGGGTGTAAAAAGTGAAGGTTGATGATAGAATAGTTCAAAGGAGCCATGCATTATTTCAGATGAATGCTTCATGAATAAGAGCCATGCATTATTTCAGACATGTGCCTCAAGTTACTTGTAGAATTCAGTGTCTGTATTGATATATAGCTTCTGGTATGAGCTCTAAAAATATGGATCAAAATAATTCTACTCATGTTGCTTTTAGTCAAGTCGAACCTGGAGGCTTTGCCAGTGCTGATTCAGAGGGGAAGCTTGCATAATTGGAAATCTGAGACTGTCTAATAATGATATGAATTTTAACGGTAGTAGCTTTTGGCTAAAGACATTTTCAAACTTGCTATTGCTACTGGACATATTTTTTAGAACTAACAATCAGATCTAAGTTTGTCAGTGGCCTTTCAAACGTGTGATATGAGAGTGGAAAGTGTCGAAATGTGTTTAGATTTGAAATGTTTTACAAGCCCTAAAATGACTGAATTTATCAGTTACTGAGGTGGACTATTGTAATCCATGTTGTAATCATTGCCGTCAGTTCTACCATGCCGTCAGTTCTACCAGCTGTCCACCAGTCCAGACATATTTTCTGTGTCATATGACTCCATCATTTGGAAGAACTTTAACTTGTGATTGTTAAAGTTGAACTGACAGATGTTTTCTGCATACTGTAGATTTCTTATGCATATAACTTTGTAGTTATAAGGAACTTGCTTTAAGTCGAGCAGTCCGAAGCTTATCAAGTACGTTGGAATTGAAGGCAAGTTGTGTTGCTGTAGCATGCTATTTATAGGCAAGATACTATTTATAGATCTGCTACCACTGTTTACAGTTTTGCAGTGCTAATGATAGGTCTGCATACTACCATTTATAGGCATACAATGCTATTTATAGGCGCGTGTGCTGCTGGCTGAGCTGAAGGAGATGAAACGGAGAGATGAAGCGGCCATCGTCATTCAGAAATACACCCGTGCCTTGCAGGTGTGCCTTCTTTGTCCACTGCCTCCGTTCGTTTTTTTTTTTCTTCATTATTAACATCTGGCATCTTGACCTGTTGCGTATGTTCGTCTGAACGTGTCTTCCATCTCTAGCTTAGATGACTTGAGTGCTGTCAACCGTTTGATGTAGGATTAATCCTTTTGTTAGTAGTCTGATATCAGATGTGATTAACTCTTTCGTGTCTTCACCCTTTTGCATCCTGCCAGGGTGAAGGGGTGAAAGGGTTAATGAATTCCTGTAGTTTTGTTCTAGTAGGATCCATTTGAAATAACAATCCATATACTCGATTTTCGCTGTAGTTTGATGTATGTACCCAAAATTATCGTAGTTTGAAATAATTACCCATTTATATGAAATTACCAGTAGTTCGAAATAATTATCCATTTTATCAGTAATAAGATGTAGTAGTCCATGTATTCAGTGTCGCAGCTTTACGTAAATATCTATATATCCAGTGTTAGATTTTGGTGAATATATCACAGTCCTTTACAGCAGTTTGATTTAACAATCCTTGTGTGCATCACGTTTTTATCCCACGTAACATCTGTCAACTTTTATTTTCCTGTGCACGCAGCCTCAAAGGCTCACACTTACCTCACACACACACACAATGTGCAAAGGTTTTGGAAACGATAGCTCTTGTTTTGTTCTTCTTGGTTTTGAAATAACATTTCATGCACTTTAGCTGCCACGTTCTATCAGCAAGACTTTGACTTTTGCAAAAATCAGTTTTGGAACTACTGTGTCAGAATTTTTTTTTTTCATTAGGCTATAGGCCAGATTATTATTGTTCTGGTTTCTGATTCTACTTAGCGTGTGTGCTGTTTTAATAATTTTTTTCCTGTCTTGACTTTTAAATTAACTTTTTTTTTTTAATTAACACGACCGAGTGATGGAATGACTGGAGAAGTTCTGGTATTGTTGATGAATTGTGATTTGTTGCGTTCGTTGTTTGTCTTTATGATGATTTGTAAAAATTTTGTTGTCTGCATGGAAAAGCTTTTCGAACCAAGACTTAATCAGGACTGCATGCCTGTGCCGTCGCCAGGATATTGCTTGATAGATTCAGATTGTCCGTTGACTTAGGCAAACATGTCTGACTGCTACCGTTGACTTACGCAAATGTGTATGACTGTTACCGTTGACTTACGCAAACGTGTATGACTGTTACCGTTGACTTATGCAAACGTGTATGAGTGCTAGCCTACCGTTGACTTACGCAAACGTGTATGAGTGCTAGCCTACCGTTGACTTATGCAAACGTGTATGAGTGCTAGCCTACCGTTGACTTACGCAAACGTGTATGAGTGCTACCGTTGACTTACGCAAACATGTATGAGTGCTACCCACTTCCCCTTTGCCTTTCCCCCCGCCTCCCACTCCACTCCAGTTTTACACCACTTTCCACATTCCAATCCATTCTCATTACCACCATGTTTCTTCTTGCAGTGCTGCCCCCTTTCTTCATGAGAGTTAGGCTATGTGCGCTTTTCTCCCTCGGATCCCCGATCCCTTCTACACCTGGTCCATCCCTGTGTGTGTGTGTGTGTGTGTGTATGTATATATGTGTGTGTGTGTATGTATATATGTGTGTGTGTGTGTATGTATATGTGTGTGTGGTTTGCTTGTTTATTTGTTTTAGTTATGTTTTTGCATGGTGTGGATTTATTAACATGCATGTTTGAATTTTTGGATGTGGATGTCTTGTACACAATGCCAGCGTGTATTCGCATTGTTTTAAAGAAAAACAAAAGCGCAGCTCGGTGTCAGAGGTTCAGCTATTTTGACAAATGCATTGATGATTTTTTTCTCATTTCTTTGACAGATTGCTTTCATGTTTTTAATCATTGTGCCGATTTGGGGACCTGAAAATTTTCTAACATTGCATTTCTTTCTCTGAAAAGTGTGAAATAAACAAACACACACACATTTTGGTGCAAGGGAGATCTGTTGTGTGCCAGTAATGATTAATTCAAATATGTAATTTTTTGCATTGCTTTATTTGGACAGGAGAGATCACTTGAGTTTGGATTCATCTGATGATCATTTTCAGTTGGTTTTTGTTCTTGTTTTTTTATTATTGTTGTTGTTATTGTTTCTGTCTCTTTCTTTCATTTTTAGCTTTCTTACTGAAATCTTTTTTGCCGTATAATATGCCTAAAAAATATTATTTTTCGTGTGTTTATTTATTTGTTGAATTATTCATTATTTTATCTTGTATTTAAATTAACCTACAGGTAGTAGTGTGTCGTAATAAATTTTGACTTTTCTCTGAATTCGAATGATACTTTATTTTGAGTTATTTGTATTTTGTTGTATTCTTGAAAGTTATTCGGTCATCAGGTTGGGTTTTATTGTAAAAAATAGTGGAAATAAACAGTTTGATTTTAAGTTTTGGTGCATATTATGTACATAAATCAAGCATGTATCTCATCTGTCTTCACAACACCGGCTTGACATAAGCAGCATTGCTTACGGGGCCTTTGCTTGATTTTTAACCTTATGGCTGTCGTCACCTTTTCTGTTTCAATTAACAGTTTGTTTACTGGGGGTATTAACCTGCAAATTATGGTGTATTTACTAATAAACAACACTAACACTAACACTTACCCCGGTTTAAGTTTAGTTTAGAACATTGTTGGGATTTGTTTCGTTGATGTGTTTGTTGTATTCAGTGTATTCATTTTGCGTTTTTATGTCCGTACATTCATTTGCATTTTTATGTTGGTATAGCCATTTGCTTTTTTTTTTTTTTTTTTTTTTTTTTTTTTTGGTCAGTGTGTATCTGTTTCTGTAGTGTACAATTAGTTTTAGATTAGATTTTAGAAATGTTACTGGGTGTTTGGCTTTTTGTATTGTACAATGTACATAATGAATGGGGAGAAGTGTACAGCTTTTTTCATGTACATATCTGTATATAGAGGAGTGTGTGCAGGGTGGGGGGGGGGGGGGCAGGGGGTATGTCATGCACTGGTCATGCTACTCGTATCACTATGGTCACATGTCATGCCTGCATACTTCATGCACATCAGATCTCTGTCATTCCTGGCCATGTTCTCGATCTCACTCATTTCATATGACTCACGCAATCATCTTTCTTAGTAACAACACTGCTGACAATGTGCATGCATGAGATAGCATGTTTATTAAATATTGATCTGGTTGTAGTCTGTTTGTTAAGTACTGATCTGGTATAGTATATTTGATAAAATATTGATCTGGTGTAGTATATTCATTAAATGCATTTGTTAAATACTGATCTTGTATGGTATATTTGTTAAATGCTAATCTGGCATAGTATATTTACTTTAATTATTTATTTATTTACTTTATATATATGTTACTTTTTTGAAGGTAAGATACACAGATAGACATGTCATTTACATGTAACCAAGATTATTCCAGTGGTAGGCTGATAAAATACCAGTATAAAATATAGACTAGGTAAAACATAGTCTAGGTAGGGCCTCAGGGCCTGGCCAGCCCATGGCTTTATGTGCAGGCTTAAGGCTTGTGCCATGGTCACCATACACGTGGCACCTGTGACGTTAGTGCATATGGAATTCGTTAGGAGCGCGGAGACGTCATCTTGAGAAACTGAAACTGAATTTATTAAATGCTGATCTGGAGTAGAGTACCAGTAATCTGTTGTGTTATGATTGTTACCTATGTTACTCAAGAGTTACATATAGAGCCTATTTTCAAAGAATTAAGTAAAATTGATCAAAGTAAAGAATTTGACAGAAAACTTAGGATAAACGAAAAAGTTGAAGTACGTTCCTTTGTGAAAGTGTTAACTCTTTGACTCCTGCACCCTATCCACCAACTGCAAAAACTTAACCCTTTGACTCCCTCACTCTATCCACCAACTTCCTGCAGGGAGCTGGTGGATAGGGTGAGGGAGTCACTGGGTTGTTTTTGTTTTGCTAGCGTGGTTGACAATACAGGATGCTGGTGAACAAGGTGCGGGAGTTAAAGGGTTAAGAAAACAGTTGTTAGACAATAATCCCTAGTGTTGAAATGATCAAGACAAGACAAAGTTAGGAGTTTTATTCAAGGGAGATTCATCACACTCAGACATATTTATACGTGCTCCACATAGTCTGCCATCTGTTTGCTGACCAACTCCTTGTGCCTGCACACAACTTCATGTGCTGGCAAGGTTTTGAATTTGGGAGGGGTTAGGAAACAGAACCTGTCAAACACTAAGCTGACACCTCCAAAACAATTGAAGCAATAAGATGGGCAGCAAACGGGCCAGTTTTTATGTTGCGGGTGGAAATTGAACTTAAAACGTTAAATGGTATGCCACAACTTTGTCACAAGAGCCAGCCAGCCCATTTCAACTCTTGGCTGCCTCAAGAGTCGAACCCACAGTGCCTGTTTTATTATCATGGCATTCAAACCACTTGATAAGATAGAACCATAAGGGATCAAGGAAATTAAAAAAAAAGACTCTTTGTTATAAAAGATTTGATGTAAAAAAGAAAAGTCAGAAGAAGTAAACTAGTTTAATCTTGTCATGAAAGAGTTAATGGAAGTTAAAGGTTTAGTCTGCTGCAAAAGAGTTGAGTGAACAGTTAGAGAATAGTGTTTTACAGAAAAAATATAATTTTAGGGACATGTTTTGTGAAAATTAAGGTATACTTGTATTATAAGGTAGTTAGGATCGTGCAAAATGCCCGGAAGCAGAATATTTTAGTTAAAATTTAAGACAATACAAGACAGAAGATAAGACTATACAAGACAGAATTCTTTTTATTTCCTGAAGCTATAGAGTAAGCAAGACATGCCTTTTCTCATCAACCCATCACCATAAAAGGGGAAAAATAAACTAAGGCAGAAGAGTGCCATTAATAACTGTGAGATTACTACATGCTGTATTAAGCGTAGCCCATTATAACTGTTAAGCTTTGGAGAAAGTATCATGAAGCTTTGGAGAAAATATCATGTAATGCGTATACTTGGAGAAAATGTTATGTAAAATGTATACAGGGAGATAATTTCATGCGATATGTATACTTGGAGAAAATTTCGTGTAGTATGTAGACTTGAAGAAAATTTCGTGTAATATGTATACTTGGAAAAAATTTCATGTAATACCTCTACAGGCTACTTTTGACTAAAAAGTAAAAAATATTATTATGAACAGCACCTAACATCAGCAATAACAAACCATGTAAAAAAAGTATTGTGTATGCATTGTCATAGAAAAAGTATTCTGTATCCATATCTGTTGATAAGAATGTAGTTATCAGTAATGGATACATTTTAAATGAACATTTCTGTATGGTTTATATTATTAGTATAGAGGAATGATTGATGTTTTTTTATTTTGTCTAACCAGTATTAGGAGAATGATTGAAATTTTGATTTGTGTTAGTTGTATTAGGAGAATGGTTGAAGTTTTTATGCATGTTATTAGTTTTAGGAGAAGGTTGAAGTCGTTGTTGATGACATTGATAGCATGTCACTGTAGAATAACACTGCAGGCATGCATGCACATGAGAAGCAGTGACTGACATGTAAATATTGTGTGTGCATAGACAGAATGTTGAATGAGCCATGTTTTTCTTCTGTAGCCTGCCTGTGCCATCATCCTTTGTATTATTCTTATTATGAAGAAATATCTAAAGATAAAATACATGATAATGATAATAAATCCTTTTTCATAGTGCAGACGGCCATTTTCAAAGTATGCTGATTGTACTTTTACATACAAAAATTCAAAAGTTCAAAAAAATATAAAGTGGAGCAAGAGTGTGGTGGTAGTGGTGTTTACTGCGTTTTCATATATGAACACAGTATTTGTAATCGGTTAATTGAGAAAAACAACAATCATAACATGAAATCAAAACAAAAAAAGTAGTATCAGGGAGAAAAAGTCAACACGTTCCCTATTTAAGACATTGAATTTGAAAAAGTGTACATGATACCACATTTTGAAAAAAGGGCACTTACATATCATGTGCTGGACTGTAGTGATAATATCCCCACAGAGAGCAGTCCATATTTCACATGGTAAATCCATTGGGACAGCAACAACAAATAGATGAATAGATGAATAAGTAAATAAATAAAGAGAGAAAAGAATAAAGGAGTAAATCAGTAGATGCGATGATTGTAGTATCATCATTCTAACTACGATTACTGAAGATCTAGAAAACCCTTTTTAAAAAAATGACATAAGATGCATACTTCATATACTTGCTTTTGAAAAAGAAGGGAAACTTTGTGATAGTTATGCTGTCAAAAATCCACATCAGAGCAGAGGTATAAAGTTGATCTTGGAAATGATTTAATACAATAATAATATAAAAAAATTAGTAACAATAATAATAATGATTACTTTGATAGTGTCTCATCTCACAAGAGCCCTAAGCACTTCACAGAAACAGACAAAGCAGAGGAAGACGTATCTAAAGCAAACACATACCAGTCCCATCCAGAGTGATGAAGGGATGAACCACAAGATATACAGTGTTAAAGAAGTAATAAAAAATAAATTGTAGTAAAATATCTACTTCAAATATCAATCACAAAAAAGATAGTAAACAAGTGCACTGCCCTCAATTTACCTTATTACAGTAGTCCAGGTATCATCGCAAGAAATTTAGATCAAATGATTTCAACCGCAATGACAATAACAGAAATAGTTTTAAAAATATATTTGTGGAAGAGGAACAGATTTCAGTTGTAAGCTTTACAGGGCACGTCATCATTCATAGTCCAGGTCCCATCACATGAAGTTTATATCAAGGTATTTCAACCACAATAACAGTAACAAAAATGATTTTAGAAATACATTTGTGGAAGAGGAACAGATTTCAGTTGTAAGCTTTACAGGGCACGTCATCATTCATAGTCCAGGTCCCATCACATGAAGTTTATATCAAGGAATTTCAACCACAATAACAGTAACAAAAATGATTTTAGAAATACATTTGTGGAAGAGGAACAGATTTCAGTTGTAAGCTTTACAAGGCACGTCATCGGAATTCTACTATATGGTAAAATTTGCCATTTAGTGGCTACTTTCTGGAATTAGTTGACTTATTAATGATATATACAGATTTTTAAGCTGACGAAGTTCTCAGAATCTGAATTGTCAACTCCCAAAGGACTATGGCACAGAGAGCATGTGTACCTATAGTAAGTAGAACTGTACTGCCTTTTGCCTGTCCTTGACCCTTTGCCTGCTGGCCTTTTGCCCTTGATGTGACCTTGGTTTTGGTGTTGGCGCTGGGTGCTGCATGCAGGCACGCTACCTGTTGGCTCGCATGAAGCGCGAGAAGCAAGAATTGTGGGCGCAAGGTGTCATCGTCAAGTATTTCCACGGTTGGCAGGTGCGAAAGGTCTACAAGCCCAAGTTCCGCCGCATCGCCGGACCCAAGGTGGCGCGCTTCATCAAAACCGCCCTGGTGAGTTTGGGTGTTTTGCGTGTGGGTGGGTGGGTGTCGGATGTGTGTGAATGAGAGAGCTTGGGGTGGGGAGAGAAATGCGTGTGTGTTTGGAGCTTGTTTAAGAGGAATTCATCGCACTCAGAAGACAGTTCCATAAACGCTCCGTCCAAATTTCCTTGAGCCTGCACCTGGGACACTGACAAGGTGTTGAAATACAAGGGAAGGGGAGAGGGAGGGAAATAATGAAACACTAAGCTGACACCAGCAGAATGATTGAAGCATTGTGATGGACAGTAAACAGGTCAGTTTTTATGTTTGTGCGGGACAGTGTGTACTTGTTAGAAAAAAAGGTGTGTGACCGTGAATGTTCACACGTGTGTGTGGATGCTTGTATTCTTGTATGGCGGCTAGGTCAAACTCTAACATAAAAGAGTAGCATACAAGAGTAGTGCGTAAGATGGGACAGTAAAAAAAAAAGGACTAAATAAATAAAAATGAAAAAAAAACAAAGCAGATTATTTGGGTATCTCTTCTTGTATGGCCCATAGCTGTGGGGGCTATAAATAACATGAACTGAATTGAATTGATAGTGTCTTAACCAGGCACCAGTACATTCTCAGTTTTGTTTTGTTTTTTGTTTTGTTGTTTGTTTATATGTCTGTTTATTTGTCTCATTTTTCACACCACCTGAATGGCCATAGAAGTTGGCACTTTTTTTACAGTGCTGTGATGATGACGACGATAAGGATGATAACCATGATGTTATGGAGTTCTGTCTAGGATTGAGACTGCGTGACAGGGCTGTACTCTACCATCGTGATATATCCTGGCATCAGTATGGCCCAAGAGATACAAACACCTGCGGTGTTGGTCAGGAAATTTGAGCAACACCCTTGATGTCACATTCATGAAGTGGTTAAGACTGGACTGTGTGGTTCCAGTCTTCGCAGTGAGCCCACAGCATGTTCAGCTCTGTGTAGGAGCTGGCTGGGGACAAAAAATCCCACAGTGATTTTTAGAGGGACTTGATGGGGATTCGAACCCACAACCTTCCAGTCATTGGTCCATTGTGCTAACCATTACATCACAGTAACTGGTAAGTTGATATTTCTGTCTTCCAGAAACGTCGGTACCTGTTGAAGCTGAGAGACAACCTGCCCTCCATGTCACCCACCTGTCCGGACTGGCCCGCCGCTCCCACGCGCTTCCACACTACATCTGAGGAACTGAAGAAACTTTTCCACCGCTGGAGGGTACGTACATGATCTGTGGCCTGCCCTGTGGAGCATTCCCATCATCATCATCATGTGCCCTGCCCATGGCATTGGCGATCATGGCCGTCCATATGCATCTATCCCATGTCACCGCAAGCACATCTTCCACCCTCTCTGTCCTCAGCCACCCAGCAAGTCTGTTCAGTATTTTCTCCCTGGGTCTACCTGGTGTTCTCTTTCCGTGGAGCATTCTAGGATCACATTATTCTAAAACATTCATGTGTAGCACTATTCTCCAAACTTATTTGGACTCACTGTGCAGTACACGTTATCAGACTTTTTAGTGGAGTGTGAAGAATTCGATTTGTTAGGTGAGCTGACCACGCTCCATTATATCGTTGCACAGTCCACGTTTTTGGTGGGTTTGCGTGCTGGGTGTTTTCATGTTTCCATAAGTCAGCACTGATATGATTTACAGGATGTTTAATGTACATTTTTGATATTCTGTATGCATATATATATATATGCAAAGGGGGTGTAGGTATTGATAGGTCTGCACACATGTTGACCTGGGAGATCAGTGAAACCTCCATCCTTTACCCACAAGGCAGAGGTGTCTAGATGATTGATTCATTGATTTGGTTCAGTCTTTACGTCGACACCCACCTCAGGTGATATGGCCGATGGGGATAACCATCCCAGGGAAGTGGGGGAAGGGGGACTTATTTCACTTATCTAATCCTGTACTGACACCACCAGAACAACCCTTACGTTAAGATGGAACAGTGAGAAGTCTAGATGAGTGTTTGTGTTTACATCTATATGCAGGTGTTTGTGTTTAAATGTGTGTGTGTTTGTGTGTGGGTGTGGTGTGTGTGTGTGTGTGTGTGTGTGTGTGTGTGTGTGTGTGTGTGTGTGTGTGTGCGCGTGTGTGTTTACACACATGTGTGCGCAGTGTTCCAAGTACCGGCAGAGGTTTGACAGCAAGGCCCAGCACAGGATGAGAGAGAAGCTGACAGCCAGCGACCTGTTCAAGGACAAGAAAGACACCTATCCCCCTACGTGAGTCGTCCACACACTTCCTCTGTGTCACTTGCACACATTCCCCTCTCTTTCTGCTAACAGCTCATGGTTTTAATTGATTTTTCAGTTTGTTTCTATTTGTAAAGAGGTAGTAGTTGATCTCCAGGGAAGACCTTTCAGTTTCAGTTTCTCAAGATGACGTCTCTGTGCTCGGAATGAATTCCATATGCACAAACGTCACAGGTGCCATGTGTATGGTGACTGTGGCACATGCCTTAAGCCTGCACATAAACCCATGAGCTGACCAGGTCCTGAGTCCCTACCCTAGACTATGTTTTACCTAGTCTATATTTTATACTGGTATTTTATCAGCCTGCCGCTGGAATAGTCTTGGTTACATGTGTGATAGACTCGGTGTGGTTAAGGGGGGCAAGGAGGTGATTATATTATTGATGGTATCGCTGAATCGCAGCGCCAGGTGAGATGGATGAGTGGGTTAAGGGTTTGGTGATGATTGCTGTGGTGGTCCTTTGAATCCAGAGCAGAAAGGGAAGTCTCTCAATCAAAACACAAGTCCTCGTTGTGTTACTTGACTCTTTATTATCTCTTGATGAGGATAGGTAGGGAAGGAAAACAGGGAAAATGGGAAAATGACAATAAGGGAAAAGGACCGTACTGGGATATGGAAGGAGACAAAAGAATACGAAGAAGAAGACAGGAAGGAAGACACCAAAGAAGACAACGTCAAAGAAGACAGTGCCTGTAAGACACAAAATAGGTTTCATAAATACAATGACAAAGTACACATTTTGTGAAATACCAATGTCAATGTACAAGAGTGAACCACTACATTCTAACAGAAGATGTCTACATTTACAAACAAAAGCACTAGCATTTGTAAACATGCAACAAATAATTGATAACAAAATGTTGTGTAAAGAACTATTACATTATAGTTTATACCAAAATATGTGGTGTCGATATTTACACTCTAAAGCACTAGCACTTGTAAACATGGAACAATTAATTGATGACAAAACATTGAGTAACCCTTTGATAAGTTGAGGGTAAACTACCATACTGCTTGTTCAATAGCATTAGCATAGGCTAGACCTCCAATATGTACTGGCAAAATCATGCACAGTCATATTAAGCTGTTTGGCTGCCATGGGCTGAGTAAGTTGTAACATAACATCTGAGTGGGCAGCTATTGGACAGTTAATATTCAGTGGTGACGACAAACATAGTATTTGACTATGGGAGCTGTCGTCACAAACAGTAGGTCTACCTTATTGGATAGCAGCCAACACACTTGAGTCATCCATTAAATATTTGCTCCATGTAGTTATGTGTAATTCTATGTCTAGTGCCAGAGATATTGATGACAAAATAGCATAGCATATTACTAGTTAAGCTATGTGATCAAAGCAATATTCTATAATGATTAGTGGTGGTGCTGAGCAGACAAGGGATACAATTGGATCAATTCGCTGAGCACATGTTTCATCAACTACCATTATGTACACACATACAACATTATCAAGTATAAAATAGTTCACAATAATGCATTGCATCCTGGTAGCTTTCAGACAGTTAATATTCAGTGGTGATGACATAGTAGGCCTATTTGACAATGAGAACTATGTCATCACAAACAGCACCTAATCAAATAGCAGTCAGCAGTGTTGAGAGAACAACACACTTGAGTAATCTATTACCCATTATCTCTGTGTGATTAAGTATAATTCTAGATCAAGTGCTAGAGACAATGATAACAAAATAGTATAGCATATTACTATTAAACCATATCATCAAAACAACACTCTATAGGCCTACATGATTATCAGTGGTGCTGATCAGATAAGGGATACACCAAACAGATCAATTAGCCGAGCACGTGTTTCATCAGTCATCATGTCAGTATGTAAAAATACAACCTTGTCAAGTATAAAATACTCTTCCTCTGCACAACAATGCCTTATATCTTGGCTTTTGGCAGAATATGGTTGTCCATAGTCCTACAATAGCCACATGAAAATAGGGGCTAAATCTATAGTGGTTATTACATTTAAACCTCAGTCCCATCTTTACAATGGTGGCCGCCACGCTAAGTGCTACAGATCTTGTGAGATAGCACATCGTTTAGATCAAAACGTACTTTCTCGCTGTGTGAATTCTGCAAATCTAACGCGGTACTCAATAGACTCGAGCTAGAATCTAAAGAAATAAGAGACATTAAAGTCCCTAAGCTTACTGCAAATGACAATGAATAATAAAGTGATAAAAATCCAGAACTTACTACAGTAATGCCGTGAAGATGATCACCTGCTGTGAGATCAAGAGTGGTGGCAGGAAAGGGCACCTCTGGTAATACTGAGAGTGGCGGTGGAAAAGCACACGCTATGATGCGCCTTGTTAATTTGTACTCTGGGAACAGAGCATGATGGTCATATTTTCAAATCTCAAACCTTTCAGATGGCAAGGTCTGATTGGTTGTTCTCACCAAATTAATCAATCAACCAGATGCCAAGGTCTGATTGGTTGTTCTCACCTAATTAATAAGTCAACACTTAGTGTGTAGTTTTAACGCAGCGCGTCAGTACACACAAGTGAAACGCTGGTCATTGTCCGGCAGTTTCGCGAGTGGGTATGTCCTCGCTATCGAGCCACAAATACCTAAGGCGGTTGAGACAGACGCGCCCTGCGGTCATTGTCTGAGTGTTCCCGCCGGCAATTACACGGCGATTGTTCTATAATGCTGAAGGCAGCATGCATACATTAGTGACGGCCCCCCCTCTACGTTCTGTAAAACTACCACGTAATACTGACTGGAGATGACGACAAAATCTTGTCGTAGGCCCACTTTCGAGCACATGTACACATTGTAGATCTGCTAATTGTTTAGCAGTGTGTTATCTACAATCGTCATGTACTGGCTAGATCCTTGGAATGTTCAATGCATAGCTATGGGTAGGCAGAGGCTATGAGATAATAGTACAATTTGACCAAGAGAACGCAAGGCGTTTTTGATCTAGGCAAGCAAGCTACACGGTGTTGCCTTTGAGCGTTGTAGGTAAATGGGGAAAGATCGTAACAGAGCAAGGCACTCTGTTACACATGTAAATGACATGTATATGTGTTTATCTTACCTTCAAAAAAGGAACACATATATAAAGTAAATAAATTGATCAAATTCCGTTAAAGAGATACACCTCTCTCTCACCTCTCTCCTTCGCCAAGATCGGCGGTAGGAGCCACACTCAACATTACGAGTTTTCTCCAGGTCACACGATTGAGACGTCTGGGGTCGTCCCTTTCTTCTCCTCACCTCAACTTTCCTCTGCAGGACTGTTGATATCAAATCTGTTTTGACGTTTCTGATCACATGGCCTTCATGTTTCAGCTTTCTTTCGTTAATCACTGTTAACAGTTGGCACTTAACATTTAGTTCCTTTAATATGCTATCGTTTGTTCTTCTGTCTGTCCATTTGACTCTGAGAAGTCGTCTATAGAGCCACATTTCTGCTGCATTGTTCTTCTGTCTGTCCATTTGACTCTGAGAAGTCGTCTATAGAGCCACATTTCTGCTGCATTGATTTTATTTTCTTTGTCTTTTCTTAGTGTCCAGACTTTGCAACCATACATTAAAACAGGCCAGATAAAAAAAATCAGGATTCTTAATTTTAAATATTTGGGAAGCCCTCTGTTTTACAGATCCTAGATACTTGAAATGTTGGACATTTTCTAGGTCAGTTTTATTTATTTGAATGTTATGACATCAACACCACCAAATGGAAAGACATTGCCAACAACAGAGTAAGCTGGCGAAAACAGTGCATGCAGGGCACGATCACATTTGAACAGTGTGGAGTAGCTACTATTCAACAGAAGAGGGACCGACAGAAGCTGAACCAAGGCCACAGGACTCCATTCCATGTAGTACCTGCAGAAACACATATGCCTCCAGGATCAGGATCAGTCTTGTATCCCACATGAAGACCCATACCAGATGATAAAGACCAGCTTACTTATTTATCTGTCTGATAGACAGGAAAGTCCATCACCTGTTGATCTACCTGTCCTGTGTGTGCCTATGTCTGTGCAATGTGTGTATTTGTATGACAGCAAGGGTTTTTCAGCTGTGTATGGACTAAATTTTGCCTCATATTAGTCACGGTGACCTCAGAATCTTTGGCATCGTACACTCTACCATATCAGACTTATGCAATATGGCACATGATTTGTGCAATTTGATGTAAATGGGTTTTTGTTGAATGATCATTGTCAGGGCCTTTGACTGCTAACCTATTGTATGATATATTGCATATGCATTGGTTTCATTATCACAGCAGCAATAAAATGGTGGAACTCAGCCTTTATCTCTTGTATGTTACATAATTGAAGTGAATTGTACAAGTCTGTAATTAATTAGTTTATTTCCATTGATTAATGATAATGAGTAGTGCATTTATTGATTAGTGATAGCAAGTTACAACCATTAATTAGTGAGTTGTGTGTCCATTAATCGATGATAATGAGTTGTCTGCCCATTAATTAATGATGTTTGTGATCTGTGACAGTTGTTGTTAGTCTGATGATCGACAAATTGATCAGCTCGGTGTTTCACTGTTTCCATTGGGGATAATGAAATGTATTCCAACTAAATGTTCAGAGTGCCGGTGCCATACAAGGGAGACTACGTGGGTCTGGCCCAGAATCCCAAATGGCAGAAAACCTACAAACCTACAGATGATGCCGATGTGGTTTTCGCTGACAACATCATGAAGATCAACAGGGCTGATGGAAAGGTAATTTGCTTGGTTGGTTGTAAAAATTTAAATGAGATTAATTCATACTGCTCTGGGGAAGGTTGTGTGGGGTTTTCTGTGTGTTATCAAAACAAATCAAGAATCAGTTTATGGATAGATTTTTGTCTGTCATTTTATGTCTATCTGAACAGATTCAGACAGATGTGTGAACAAAATCTTTTTGACTGTGTATCTGTTTCCCTTTTTATTCTCCTATGTAAATCATGGGGCAACCCAATGCATCCCCAGGTGGCGGATATGAGGATCACCTGCAAATAACCAATAAGCAGTTGTGGACCAAACGGCGACAATATTCTAGGGGAGGCTTGGGTACAGGGTGGTACCAAAACATCTATAAAGTGGTCTCACAACCCTACAATGAGTACTGTCAGGCAAGCAGGGGCACCATAACCCCAACGGCTTAAGTTCTGGAAGCAGGGGGTGAATGAATTAAGAGGTGAAGACAGAGTACTGTACAACAATCGGCTTCTACATCACGGTCATGGACAGAGGATTTCCAAGGAAACAATGGCCAGGACACCTGCACCATATGTGCACTGTGCTTCAGGAAAGCAATGGCAACCTACCTGATATATGTTTTTTGCCTGTTTAGTGGCAATTTTAGGTATTTAAGGTTAGTTTTTATGTAGGCCTACATTTTTGTGTATTTGGTTATGTTTATGTATTTATATTGAGGTCTGTTGTTTTTGTTTTTCTTATACCCCTGGTGATAAATTGGGCAGAATGGCCAGACCAGGCTGGTGTCCTAAGATTATTTGTGCGAATGTAATGATGATATATACATTTCATTTCCTTTTCTAGCTTTTCTTTTTTCGAGGGTCATCGATGTGTTTAGATATGTGTGCATTATGTTCAAGACGGTTTTAGCCCTGACCTGGTTCTGAGCAGTTGGCCCAGCTTTAAACACTAATGATAATAACTTTAAACACTAGTAATATTAATAACAAATACGTTGACTGTAAGGTGGGATGATAGTGATGACATGGTCTGTTTCTGTATGTGAGGTGTGTTTTGTCATTCAGATGGTGTCCAAACTGATGGTGATCAGCTCCCAAGCCATCCTGATTCTGGACCCCAAGAGTCTGGCTCTGAAGTACCGCATCCCCCTCAACCTGGTCACCAAGATCTCCACTTCACCCTACAAGGACAAACTGGTCGTCTTTCACTTACAAAAGGTGGGTGAAAGAAAAAAAGAGAGAGACAGAGAGAGGGTGTAGTTTGATGTTGGGGGTTGTTTGGATTTTGACTGATGGGGTGGTCAGTTTGCAGACTGGTTTATGAGTGGTGGATGGTTGGTGGGATTTTTTTTTAGGATCATCACACTCAGGGAGGTTACCTTTGAGCTCACCATTTTTTTTTCGTCCCATTTTCTATGCCACCTTATTGGCTACAGAAGCTGGCACAGTTTTTACAATGCAATGATGATAATGTCGATGAGGACAATAATCATGATGATATGGAGTGCTATCTAGGATTGAGACTGTGTGACAGGGCTGTACTCTAGGCTTACTATCACAATATATCCTGGCGTCAACCAGGCCCAAGAGATACAGACACCTGCGGTGCTGGTCAGAAGATTTGAGCAACAGCCTCAATGACGCATCCTTGAAGTGGATGAGACTCGACTGTGTGGTCCCAGTCTTCCCAATGAACCCATATCATGCCCAATTCTGGGTAGGAGTCGGCGAGAGCTGAAAAATCCCACAATGATTTTTGAAGGGACTGACAAGGAAGGAGCCTGTATGTTTAGCAAGCACGTGCACACGCGCGCGCGCGCACACACACACACACGCACACTCTCACACACACACAATGTATGCATGCATGCACACACACACGCACCCACACATACACACACACACCACCCCACACACACACACACACACACACACACACACCTTTTTGTGTCTCTGGTTGATACACTGATCTGAAACAACCTCCCGTAACCCTTTGACTCCCGCAACCTATCCACCAACTTCGATTCCCTCACCCTGTCCACCAATTTCCTGCTGGTGGGTAAGGTGAGGGAATCAAAGGATTAAAAAACGGAGAGTGAAAAAGTGGGGTAGATGAATTTTTTAATGACTTCAGTAAATGTTTCTAATGACTACTGATCCTGTGTTTATCAGCAAGAGAACGGAGACGTGTTGACGAAGAAAGGAGACTTTGTGTTCAGCAACGACAATCTCATCGAGATCGTCGCTAAAGTGGTGATGGTGATACAAACGCTGACCGGCAAACAGCCAGAGGTTCAGGTCTCTCCCCGGTCAGTATCACTCTCACATGCATGTCTTGGGCTTATAAATTCTTGGTGACTTGCAATCATAAACATGGGTGTCAAGGTGTATGTTACTTGTTGAAAATTTCTCTGAGATACTGTGGTCACCCTTTTCTTTTTCCCTGTTTATCTGACACACTTTTTTTTTTCATTCGCCTGTGTGTTTCTGTCTGTTTGCCCCTCCCATTCTCTCTCTGTACACCCCCCCCTCTCTCTCTTCTCTCTCTGTCTGTCTCTCTGTCTCTCACTCTCTTTTTCTCTCTCTCACTCTGTCTCTCTTGTCTCTCTGTTCTCTCTTCCTCTCTCTCTCTCTCTCTCTCTCTCTCTCTCTCTCTCTCTCTCCTCTCTCTCTCTCTCTCTCTCTCTCTCTCCTCTCTCTCTTTCTCTCTCTCTGAGACTCTGCCCCCCTCCTTGCAGACAAACTTCTTAAATGTGAATAATGCATTTTTACATTCACTCATTGTCTCCGTCTTAAAGAAGATTAATTGTTTAAAAACATCTGATCATTTTCTAATACAAACAGAAGACTAGAATGTGCATAAATGCAACATGTGCCGTAGTTTTTGTTTTCATGGTTTTTTTTTTGTTTTGTTTTGTTTTGATTTGTTTTTGCTTTGTATAAACTCGACACAGTTTGTAGGCCTTTACATGTGGAGTTTTAGATCTGTACATTTAAAGGGTTATTATAAATTCATGTCCACTGATGTCAGTACACTTGCTTTAATTAATCACAATCAACGCAGAACAAAACACAACCAAAGAAAATGATAACAATAAGGTCCATCTTATGCTTCAGTAAATATTTTTCTGATTTTACATACTTTTTAGTACAGAGTTGTAAATAGATGTGTTGGCTCAGTGCATTAATAGCAGATCAGACTTTTGCAGACTTTCTTTGTGGATTGTGTTATGAATAATATTTTTATGATATCATGCTTTTCATGAGAAGTCACTTACATTGTTCACATACTTTTCCCTGGAGGTGTTATTATGTCATGTGACTAGGTAGAGGTATGTGAATTTTGACACCTGCCCCCATGGGTATACCAGAGGTTCGTTCAGTATTGATACATTTCCGTACCGCGTAACAAGATCCTCATGACTCGGCTTTCTCTCTCTGTGGACCGTGTCACGAGGATTTCGTGCCCTGAAGAGTAGTTTCAGTGTCGAGTATATTAACAGAAAATGACCGCATTGCTGACGTGAATCCTTTTCCGGCGAAAGGGAGTATACTCTTGTCATTTCCTTTCTTCGTTTACGCGATGTTTGAAGCGTCAAAAATGGCAAAGATATACCTTGTTTTCTGACAATACCCCCTCCGGCCTTTCTCTGTCGTAACATTACTTGGTCAGTTAGTTAGTACAGTGACCTATTTTCTTGGTAGGAAAAGGGTTAATAGTATCCCCCACCCTTGGAAATTCTATGCAAGGAGATTACATCTTTTGTCACTCTCTTGCTTCTTTTCTTTCTATCATGTCTGCCTATCATCTTCTGCCTTGAAGGTCTGTTCACCTTTATGTGTTCTGTAAAGTCCTACATACTTTCTGTTAGGATTGATAATTGGGTAGGCTACATGTCTTGACAGCATTTCTGGCTCTAGGGAACTGTGATGTGCAGAAGCAATTTCAGGTAATACAGGTCAATTTTTATGTTTTAATGTGCTTAGTTATATTCATACATTTGAATTCAGGTTTGTTCTTTTAAACCCAATTGGTGATAAATTGGGTGGTATGGTCAACTTCAGAAGCATAGCCATAGATTGTTTGCAAATGCATTGATATGTGTGCGTGATTTTCTTTTCCTTTTTTTATATTTTGTTTATTTATTTATTTATTTATTTATTTTTATTCATTTATTTAGGGTCAGTGATGTATTGTGTGTGTTCTGAGATAGTTATAGCCATGATAAATCTCTGCTCAGAGGGCTGGGCATAAAATAGTAATAATAGGAATGAGAATAAGAATCAGATTTTGATACCTGTTGTGTAAAATAACAGAGACCCCTAGCGACAAAGGTGATCATGTTGTTTTGTGTGCGTACAGGATGTTTGCAGAGTTCAAGGGTCACACGGTGGAAGTGTCCTTCAAGAACGGGCAGCCAGAGGTGCAGAGCGGCAATGTGAGAATAACACGTAAAGGGAACCGGCTGGACGTCATCCACACCTAAATCTCTCACAAATAGTTCAACCAATCCACACTTCTTTGCACTCCCCTTCCCCCACCCCACCCCCCCACCCCTCACCTTTAAAAGTTTCAAAAACAACTTGTCATTTCTCACCTTGAAGGTTTGTAAGTCCGCTTGCCGAGCTTGCTTTAAAAGTTTTCATCAGACAAACTTCATGCTGAGCAGATTTACAGTCTTTTTACAGTGAGTTGTTACATCTTGTTTTTTAGTGACATGTTGCAAGAGGCAGTCTGTATGCTATGACACACATCAACAGTTGACAGCGCCAGGGAAGAGGGAGGGAGGGGACTGTTGTTTAAGACTTTCGGAAATTGGCATGAAAGATAGGCTGGACATGTTTGTGTCCAACATGGTGACTGATGGTGGGCCTGTTGCTTTGGTTAGGTTCAGGCAGGACAGTGGTAGGGTCATTTATGGTATTGCATGGTATGGTTCAGGTCCTATCTTTATTTCAGGTCGGACAGCGGTACCAGTAGGATCATTTATTGATGGTGTAGTACAGTGGCATCAAATTAATTTATTTTCCGTTGATGGCTTAAGTCTGTTGTGAGCAACAAGTGAGATCTTTACATGACAATGCAAGCAACATGTGAGATCTTTATATGATGGCACAGCAATGATTGATATCTTTTCATGATTATAGAGTATGAAGCTTGAGCGAATGTGAAGAAATGAAATTGGTAAGAACAAACAGAAATTTTTCGGTGAAAGTGTATAGTCATCTGCTGAAAGGTCCGTGGTCCTACTTGCTTGCTGAACATAAACAGGGCAAGAAGCTCAGCATCAGTCACCTGTTCGGCCATCATTGTTGTTATCAGAATATATTGTATCGGGGTGTTATCAGAATATACTGTATCGGGGAAAGAACGGAAGGTTACAGGTTTTGTATATAGTGATATGATTGTAAGTACTTGTTGTTATGAGCAGAACATCACATCAAGGAGTGAAGTCTTTCCTTTGGTGATCAGCATCTCAGGAGCTGTAGGAAACAGGAAGGGGCTGCACGTGGGAAAGGGAGCAGAGTAATGTATTTGAAAATGTCTGTCCAGCTATTTGATGAAAGCCGAAAAGATAGATGTAGTGTGTAAATACTGTGGAATACCAGGTAAAGGTGGTATTGACATTCTGTACGGAATTCATCAAGACATCTTTTACAGTTCTCTGGATGATTTAGTTTCTTACGAGAAAGATAGATTTATCCTTTTTTGACCATTGCTTAGTTCATTTGAGACCAGTTGATTGGTTCATTTGAAACTAGTTGATCAGTTTATATGAGACCAGTTGATTGGTTCATTTGAAATCATTTGATTATTTCACTGCAGATTATTTGATTAATTCAATGGGAATCACTTGATCAGAAATTCAGCACCATTTGTTTGGGAATTTAGCAAACTGATCGGGAGCTTATGAGACACAGTGATTGAAAATTACGTTAGGATGTAAGTCCCTTCTGATTAGGCAGCTCTGTGTTGGTGTGGGAAAGTCCTTTGACTTTGGTTTCTATTGCCGCCAGAAACAAGGCTGCTTAGACGTCTGGGGAATTGAAAAGAGGGCAGTGAAGAAAAAATTGTAAAACACAAGCTCAGTTCTTAATCACAGTCCAATTATTCATTATTATGGATAACAGCATACATATTATCAGAGTCATCATTCAGTTCAGTAGAGTATCCACCACCACCCCCCACCACCCCCCAAGGACGTCAGAGCATATCGACAATGTCCTATGTCTACACCCAATTTGCCAAATCATATTTCAAAAAATAGCAGGAGGTGCCTGTGGTTTTAGGCTAACCCATGAAATATATATGTTGGCAAGATTCTGGTGTTCTCTCTTCAGTAAATCAATGAATAAATCAACCATGTAAATAAAAAGATGACATATTTTCAGATTTAATTTTGCGATAGTGGAATGACTGTGAGGGATTTTAAGTCAGATGCAGAATGAAGGGGTGATGCCAAGCTAAAGCCTGAAAGAAGTTGTTAATAGATCAGGAAAGAGCAAATCATGAAATCCATCGAGTTTTGTAATTGTCAGTTATGTCTATCATTTGAAGAGAATTAATTGCTGATTAATTCCAGGATAGCATCGTTGAGACACAAAACACGCAAAGATTGAGAGACAGAGGAAATTTCCATGAAGAGTCCATAGCTAGCAGGATTCAGTGCAGTCACAGTCAGTATGACCACACAGTTTCTGTAGGATCTCAGGATTGGTCAGCACGGTCTGAATAAATGCTGGCAATCCACACTCCTTTAGAAATATTCCATAGTTGTTAGGGGCCATTTGTAGTCAGAGTAAAAGCAATCTGTGTTTATAACCCATCATTAACATTTCATCTTCAATCCGTAACAGTCAATGGTTATGCAAACTTTGGGAACGAACAAGCATGCAAGCAGGAAAGAGTGTTTCAGTCATATGCAAATGGTGTTTGTGATGGTGTATAGACGAGGAGAACCAGGTGTATTTGTACAGAGCACAGATTGGAAGGACAGGTGTAATGTGAATACTGTATTGGCCAGAGACAGGTGTGAAAACAAAAAAAAGATTGTATGTAAGCCATGATTACATTTGCACGCAAACTCAAACGCAAGCCCAGTTCTTAATTACAGTCCAGTTATTCCTTGTCATGACCATATTTGAGCTGAAACTTCTATCATAATTCGTGTATAGTGTGTACACTGTTCAAGTGTTACTTTTTGGGGTGAAAATGATGTGAAAGAATCACCAGATACTGTTATTGCCAGAGACACATCCATCAGCAAATTCAAAAGCAAAAAAAAAACCAACAACAAAAAGGAAAAAAAAACTGCTCTCTAATGTTGTTGAAATAAAAATGCATATAGCAGGCTACAGTTTTCTCTTTTCCTCTTCAAAATAAAATATACATTTCTAGTGCAATTTTTGTTCCCTTGGAGCGCGTTTGTGTTTAAGTTTGCACACAAATGTTATCACGGCCTCATGGTGCGAACTAGTCTGCGCAAGTTCTGCAGACTTTATGAAAAATGAACGAGTGTGGAGGGGAGAGTGAGAGAGAGAAAGGTGTGAGAGAAATTAGACTTTGTGTCATTTTTTAATCCAGTCACGGCACCTTTTCTTTGCATGATTGCTGCTTGTTTTATGAATTCATTTTGTGATACACCAACAGTCATGTAGTTTGTGAATTTCCTTTCAGATCCAACTTGAAAAGAAAATGAAAGTGGAAAAAAAAAAAGAATGGGAACAGACAGTGTCTTTTTGTTTGTTATTTGTGGTAATGTACGCATCCACATACATGTCCATGTCTTTGCGTTTCACTTGTGTTACTTGATCTGTGTTCTTTGGTCTGCATGGAATTTTCATGAGCACAGGCATACGCAATGTTTTGTATTATGTGTAAAGCTACCGAGATGAATATTTTTGTATGTGTGTAATTAGTTGTTTATATGTAGAGCTGGCTTTGTTCACTATTATTTGTTACTATTTTTGTAAACTTCTCTCAAGCATTGCATAAATGTTATGTTAGCTATCTGCCCTTTTTCTCTCTAAGAAAATATTGACACTCCACACATGTGCATAAATCTTACAGAAATATACACCAGATTACACACCTAGGGCTGTATATGCCTCGTGTTCAAAGCATCAAAACCTAGGGCTGTATATGCCTTGTGTTGAAAGCAGCAAAACCTAGCTTGCATTTAATTGTGAATATTTCTATGCTATTTTTCAGTCAGTTGTGAGAGGGAACCTGACCCTGTTTAGGGTTGGGGAAGATAAAGCAGAGTTTTACACAAAGAAGAAGAAACATCAGGTCGTTTCCTTTATGTCCACAAACTGCTCAACATCAACATATCACATCAAGTCTTACAGAATGCATGCGTTTTTATCATCCAGAGCACATCATGTAGTTCCTGTATGTCCACTACCACACATCTGCTCAACACCGGCGTATCACACCGAGTCTTATAGAATGCATGCTATCATCCAGTTTTTGTACGGTGCCAAATGTCGTGTTGAGTTGATTTTGTTTGGAGTCATCCAGTTGTTTGATTGAATGACACGATCAGTTTAGGCTCTCAGTACTGTGTCTTCTGTTCAGTCATGTTTTGTTTGATACCACAAATATTTTTGGTTGAGACTGACACAGTCTGGCTTTTTTGTGGAAATATACTTGTTTTCAAAATTGTTAACATCGTTTCGCTTTTTCTTTGTATTTAGCTCTGTGTGTGTGTGTATATAGTTTTTCTGTATTAAGATTTTGTTCTTTTGTTGATTTGACTGAGGGGTCATCACAGTTGAAAAGCGTTTTCTGTACTGTTGCTAAGCAATGATTGGTGATACGTGCATTACTATGATTATATTGCCGTTTCATTTGTCTTTGTTGACTTGAGTGGTCTGATTACTTTGTTCATGAATTTTGTACTGTTGGGTTGATTCAATTTCTTTCACATTTTTGTTCTTGAATTTCTGTTCTCTGGGGTTTCTTTTTTTTTTTTTTTTTTTTTTTTAAGGGAAGCTGGGGTGGGAGTCTCCAACTTACAAAACGGTGTGTCTTCTTCTCACTGTAATTAAGATTGACCGGAAACACACATTTTGTTAATAATTCCTGCTCTAGTCATCAAGACAAGTATCACTGACATTGTTCGTACAGTTCCTTCGAGATCTGTATCACACTTTTACTGCATACGCAACAATTTTGTTAGAGTGAGCTTACTTGCACAGGTTAATTGACTAGGGGAGAAGAAAACAAAAGACTGTGGTCATAACTTGGATCATCTTGTTGAGTTGAAGTACTGATCATATCATTTTAATATGATGCCAATTGTATCATCGTTTTTGGAGTGGGGGGAGGCCATTCCATCTACTGGTTCTTTAACTGAAGAAACTATTATCTATTATCACCAATATTTGGATAGGGGGAAGTGTTCAGGTCTGTTAAATAGTTGTACCCCATCTCCATATGCCATATCAGTTTTTCCTGGGGTATGGTTCTCTATAAGCAGCAATTTTTGTCCTCTGAAACCAATCCTACGCATTGTCAGATTTTTTCTGGACAAAATGAGAGTTTTTATTTATCCACAGAAGAAATTTTGATTTATTTGTAGAGTAACTTTTTATTGGTATACAGTTGTTTCTCTTTTTATTTTTACTACTGCACAACATTTTCTTTTCTTTGTTTAATGCCGTAGATCTAGAGTACTATATAATGTGTCGGCAACTTTATTTGTTACAAAGTTCATGACAATGTGTTTTTGTCACAAAGATCATGATAGTTTTGGTTTTGTTTTTGTTTTTTGTCTGAAACACATCATAAGAAGTCAGCAACTTTTTTGTTCAAAGGTCATGTCAGTGCTTTTTTCCCCTGACTTTTTTTGTTTGTTTGTTTGTTTTTGTTTGTTTGTTCTGAAGCACTTTATAAGGAATCAGCAGCTTTTTTGGAACAAACGTTATGGCAATTGCTTTTTTATAAGCGCTCTATAAGGAGTTGACAACGTTTTTGTTACAAACGTTATGATAGTGTGTTTTTCTTGTTTTTTGGCCACATGTTTTCAGTCTGGTAAGAAAGAAGCATGATCTCTTTTCTCCGTGTTTTCTGTTTCGCCATGGGCTTGTCACTGCTGTTGGTCAGATGTCTTTACGTTGGGCATGCTCATCGCTTCACTTAGTTGCCGTTGTTACGCTTCGTGTCACGATCTGGCAAAAGTGCCGTCAGCTCATTCACCGTCATATGTCTTTTTTCCCTGTCTCCCTGTCCATCTAGATTCTGCGTCTTCTGCGACCCTTTGTCTTCGATTCCTGCTGCAACTGAATCGACCTTGACCCTTCCCAAGGCGACCTCTGCGACCCCTTGGCAGAGGATGGTATTTCACACGGAGACAGCTGCTGACTACATCACAATGTTCAATGGTTGTTAGTCGATTCGTTGGGTAGATTTATGGATGTTTCTGTTTCTGGTTCTTTTGTCACTGAGGAAAATTACATTTTGAAACTGTGATGTTTTTTCCCAGGATCTGGTTTCTGATATTTCTTGGAATGTTTTCGTTTTCTTACTAAACAAGGAGACTGTT
Source organism: Monoplex corrugatus (assembly GCA_030674185.1). Classification (NCBI taxonomy): domain Eukaryota; kingdom Metazoa; phylum Mollusca; class Gastropoda; order Littorinimorpha; family Ranellidae; genus Monoplex; species Monoplex corrugatus. The sequence continues at coordinate 9,810,399 of JAPXFY010000023.1, read as the reverse complement.
GATATTAATTGCTGTTTCTGTCTGAAGTATTTCTTACCTTTTCCCTCTGCCCCTTTCCTCACCCTTTTCTGAAGGTATAAAAAAATCTGAGTAGATGAAAAATAATTCAGTGGATCTCAGTGTAACATTATGGCCCTCTTTATTTCCTTTTTTTCCACTTATTTGTAAATTGTACTAAAGGAAAACATGACACAAGTTCTTTATAGTACTGATTATTCCCAACTATAATCAATATTTTCCAACTGTAATCAACTGTAAAGCTATTTCAGACATCTGACTGTTGCGCTAGTGAGCTGCTGTTCAGATTATCATCCTGTGTGTATAAGACAGCTCTATTTTTTTATAATCGCTTGTTCAGCAAGTTGTATACATAAGACTTTCCAGGCTCGTGATGTGGAGACGTCTGTCCACCTGTACAGTTTGGGGACAGAAGGAGGCCAGTCAGCGATCGGTCAACATTCATGCACATCACAGATATTTACACGTCCAGTGACAAGATATCCGGCAACTGGGATGAAGGAACATCTGGCAAGAACTCTCAACAAGTGTCTTGATAAACTACCAGCAACATCTGCCTCAAATCATTCTATGCATACGCCATCAGGAGAGCATGGCAGTGAGTGTGTTAGCAGTGTGTTTTCTTTCTGTAAAGTTTAGTTGTGGAATTCACTTCTGTATCATGCGTATGTGTTTCATGTGATATTTTGATTTCATACCATTCTCAAGGTATTCTTGTGTCAATGAATTTGTGCATTAAAATACGAGCTTTTCTTATTGTTTTTCATCTGTAAGTGCTATGTCACGGATGACCCAAAATATATGTGGCAAATGCTTTGAGTGTGTGCATAAACCATTATTAAAGTTTTTCATGAATATATGAGAAATTGCCATCTATCCGCGGACAGTCAAGAATTGGAATCAATTTTTCTACCAAATGGACAACATAGGGAAATGTTGATTAAGTGTAAATTTGTTTATTTCCAAGTTTTTGACTCATTTTCACTTTCTACAGCTTATGAATTAACATGCAAAAAAAAAAAAAAACAAAATAATTCCCAGTTGAAAATTCAAACATTGCCATAAGATGAAAGAGTAAAAAAAAACATTCATTATTTTCAAAACATGAAATTTCACCTCAGTAAAATTAGTTCTAGGAAAAGCATACTTTTCTACAAAAATAGCAGTGCATGGATTACTCATATAGAGTTTTAAGTGCTCTCTTTGAAGTTTCGTCTTTTATTTTTGATATTATTTGTGAAAATGAATAACTCTTTTAAGATCTTCATAAAAAATAGTGTTTGCTTCATGTAGCTTTACTTTCAGTTCACTGTTTTATCATAGCACATAGGTACATGTTAGATGAAGTTTCACAATAAATTTTGCCATAAAAGATAATCAGATCATTTTATTATGGCAAGTTTCACAATAAATTTTGCCATAAAAGATAATCAGATCATTTTATTATGGCAAGTTTTCACAATAAATTTTTAGCCATAAAAGATAATCAGATCATTTTATTATGGCAATGCCTCTCGGCAGTGCTTCAATGAATTACTTAAATTGGCAATGTACCGCAGCTTGACCCTTACTTAGGTCCAACATTTCATACATCATTTTGAAGCTTGTGACATCAGCTTCTGATTTCTGCACATAGTAATTCAAAATATGCCAATCAGATTTCACAAGAGGTCATTCTTACCATTGTGTAGGAAAATCTGGTGGTAAGCGTTCTCAAATTTTCTCCTCCATTTTCTCAAAACAAAAATTACACATAACATTTCATGTGGCCACAACTCTTTCAGTTTTTTTCTCTGGAAAGTAAAATTTACGCTGTTTTCAAGTATACCAAACACATGAAATCATCAGAATTCGGCTAATGTCCCCCTGTATGAGAATAGGTCAAAATCAGATGTCAAGGTCACAAGGACACAAAATAATGCAAGCTTGAAAAAATTGTTGAAACCAGGTGATTTTTTTTTCTTTTCCAAAAAACAGCATATTTATTTGTTGGGGTATGGGGGGTTGGAGATTTGGGATCAAAAGTGTATCATATGCATTTCTTGACCAATATTCACAAGACTTTTGTTCAGCCATTTGATACAGTGGGTGCACCATTGTTCATATCACCGTTGCAGTGGGTTTATTTACAATATTTTTCGCAACTTCAGCTATGTCATTTTTTTATGAGTGATATCTTTCTGTCATAAATCATTTTCTGTGTATATTATTGTGTCATGCTAATGTTATTATGACTTGTTTGTATGTTTGTTTCATATTTGTGTTGGTTTCAGCAGAGGGTAGGGGGTATACCTTTAAATTAAGGAAGGAAATGAACATAGGCCTACATATTTTGTGTGTGTGCAGTTGTTGCTTTTATTGTTGTTTAATTCATATTGAATTTTTCTTGTGTGAAGTCGGGCTGCCTCCCCAACGAGTACATGTTGTAATAGGCAACACAGATCATGCCAAGTAAATGTACAGGTTTCAAGCCTAAGGGGATGGGTGGAGGTTTCAGGTGTGTCTCAGTGTTCATCACTACTGCCTTTTACACAGCAAGTAACTCATGATCTGCAAGATGTTTTTGTAAACAACTTTTCCATGACACTACTGATTTGGATTAAGAGGGAAGGTCCCATCCTCTCTTTTAGGAGGAAATGCGCATATCAGTGTTCAGTTAGTTTGCAGCTCTTTTTTTTTTTTTTTTCATTAATGTAAAACCTCTTTTGGGAGGAAAAGGTTGCCTTTTCTGTGTGAATACATGTTGCTTATTTGCATCCAGTATAAAATGATCTGAAAAAGAAATACGTGGCTTGCTTTTTTCCCACAAGAACACTATGGACATGACAGTAATATCGATGCATTTCTAATGTTATCTCATTTATAATTTTGATTTAGTTTTGCTTAATGTTGCTTGTTGTTGTGACTGATTCTCTCTCTATTTTGCTGACTGATTTTCTCTCTCTCTCTCTCTCTCTTCTCTCTCTCTCTCTTCTCAGTTCTCTGCTGACCTGTCTCTCTCTCTCATTTGCTACTATTGTCTCTCTCTCTCTCTCTCTCTCTCTCTCTCTCTCTCTCTCTCTCCTCTCTCTCTCTCTCTCTTTCTCTCTCTTTCTCTGTCTGTCCATTTTGCCAAAAGTCTGTGACTGAAAGTAGAATAGATTAATTGTATTGTAACTGTGAAATAAAAACATTGTCTTCTTGCCTTTCTGTTGGTGTTTTATAACATTTTTGTCAACATCAGAACAGGGTGTGTATCATGTGTAACCCATCTGATTCTTCATCTGACAACAAGAAGTGAAGTGTCCTTGTGAACTGAAATCTACATATTTCCATCATGTCAGATGTTTGATTTTTTGATCTGTTGCATCAGTAGCTACATAGTTTTGTCATTATCATGTTCCATCCTACATAATTTGATCAAAAGATGCATGCATTTGTAACAGATAACTTGGTGGTACAATTAGTTTCGTTTATTCATGGGCCATGAGACTGATCAGATTATTTTGTTTTTTTGATCTGTTGTTTCACTGTTTTTTCGCACATAATTTGATGAGTAGTCTGTTTGCGTCTGAATAATGAATAACTTGAATGATATGATGATAATGTTCATAGGTTATTCAGTCGATCTGTTGCGTCTATCAGTAGATTTGATCATATGGTTTGTTCATGTTATTCGATTCTGTTGATTCAGGTGCATCCATTAGTAGTTTTGGGGTATTTTTGTGCATGTTCTTAGATTGTTTTGTTCATAATGATCTGTGTGCATCTGTTCAGCTCTGACTCTGCTTAACCCTTTGACTCCCGCGCCTGTCCACCAACTGCAAAAACCTTACCCTTTGACTCCCTCATCCTGTCTATCAGCTTCCTGCAGGAAGCTGGAGGATAGGTTGTGGAGTCAAAGGGTAAAGTTTTTGCTTTGCAAGCATGGTTGACAATGCTGGATGCTGGTGGACTGGGTGCGGGAGTCGAAGGGTAATTAAACAAATGGATGACAAGAAAAATGTATTTTGTCGGGTTTTTTTTCAAGTTTTGACTGCGTGATATATATTCCATAGACTTTGTTATTTTGGGGTCCACAATTGATGATCTGGAGTTTATATTATGTTGTCAATAATCCTGTATTTTTTGTTTTTTATTTGTTTGTTTTGTTTTGTGGTTTTTATTGTTCGTAAACTTCTGTTGTTTCTTGTGGGCCGTTTTTTTCCCCCTGATGCATAATTCAAAAAACAAAACCTATGATGGTGTTCTCTTTTTCATTTAATAAATCAACTTGGATTTTTAAAAACTGCCTTATTTCTAACACCAAAAAAAAAAGAAGAAGAAAGAAAGAATGAAAAACAGACGTGAGACAACATTTTTTTCTCGAAATAAAACTGAATGCTTTTCTCTTAAAACTAACTTGCTGACACATTTCCAACTTCTTTTTTTTTTTTCAATATTTTTGGGGGAGGGGGTATTGGGTTTTGTTGTTGTTGTTGTTGTGCTGTTAGGTATGTTTTCATGTTCTTTCCAGACTTACAAGTATACCATTAACCAGTACAGGAATTTGTGTTTAATTTGATAATGTCCATGATTACTAGTATCCAGGTAAAGATGACAAATCTTTTTCCAGTACCAGATGATTTTATTGTTGTTGTTGTACTATATAAAGGCACAGCTAACGTATCATAGGGAACAAGAAATTTTTTTTTTTCAAATCCAGATTTTTTTTTTTTTTTTTTTTGCTTGTTTTTACGTAGTTCGTGATTGTAAAGTTTGTGGCTGTTGCTTTCTGTGTGGCTTAAAAATACTACATTGCGATCAAGACCTTTCATGTATGTGGGATGCGCCTGTGTTTTGTTCTATTTATTATGGATATGTATGCAGAAGTAAACGACTTTCTGTATATTCGGGTTTGTGTTTTTTGTGATGGTGATGGAGGGGTGTGTGTGTATGTGTGTGTGTGTGTATGTATGTGTTGTGTATATGTGTGTGTGTGTGTGAGTTGTGTGTATGTGTGTGTAGTGTCTGTGTGTATATGTGTGTGTGGATTACTGGTGTGTGTGTGAGAGTGTATCTGTTGTGTGTGTGTGGCTGTGTGCATGTGTGTGTGTGTGTGAGAGGTTTGTATTGTGTGTGTGTGTGTGTGTGTGTGTGTGTGTGTGTGTGTGTAAGCTTGCATACATAACCATGAAGACTAATTCCTTGACAGATTTTGGTTTTGTCAACCACAAAGGTTGGGATGACAACAGAGGTGGAACAAACGCTTTCCGATCTGACTGCACAGGTTTCAGCCTGGCTCAACAACAAACTTTGTGTACACAGCCTCCAGTCCACCCTGCTTTGAACAGGTACTGACCCTGTTCAGGGTTGAGAAAGATAAAAGCAACAAGAGGGAGGAGATAACTATACTCATTTTTATACTGATCCTATGAAAAGTTCTACCACCACACTCCGTACAGCCTCAGGGTTACGAGACACCTTATACAACCAAAAAGGCCATTAGTCTGACAGCGCTGAATGCAGAGTTAAGAACAGCTGGTAATATATATCTTCAAGTATAAACTCATCATCATCAAGTGCCTTGCCACATGGCGTTGGCGATCATGGCCTCCAATGCATCTGTCCCTTGTTGCCACAAGCACACCTTCCACCCTCTCTGTCCTCAGCCACTCTGCAATCCGTCCAATATTTTTTCCCCTGGTTCTACCTGGTGCTCTCTTTCCCTCCAGATTTCCTGTTATGACCAGGTGCTCCAATTCCCATTTCCTCATAAAATGGCCAATAAATGTTGCCTAACTTTTCCTAAGTATAAACTAAAGATCACAAACTACAAATACACAAAAATAGGATCTGATTGCATATTAAATATAACAAAACAAGAGAAGATATCATTCAAATACATTATTCATCATGGCAAAACAAGACATATTATATAAATTACTGTTATATTCAATAAGTTCTAACTGTATTTTTGCGTTTTTCTGGTTCACATTTGCTTGAACACTGGCATTTTGATTCAGATCTTAACCCTTTAACTCCCGCAACCTATCCACCAACTGCAAAAACTTAACCCTTTACCTCCCTCACCCTATCCACCAGCTTCCTGCAGAAAACTGACGGAAAAGGTAAGGAGTCAACGGATTAAGTTATTGCTTTGCTAGCATGGCTGACAACGCAGGATGCTGTTGGACAGGGTGTGGGAGTCAAAGGGTTAAAAAAAAAAAATTACAAACAGTTCATTCAAGCAGTGCACACAGGCCACAGTCACATTTAACCCTTTGACTCTCACACCCCGTCCACCAGCATCTTGCACTGTCAACCATGCTAGAAAAACAAAAACTTAACCCTTTGACTCCTCACCCTATCCACCAGCTTCCTGCAGGAAGATGGTGGATAGGGTGAGGGAGTCAAAGGGTTAAGTTTTTGCAGTTGGTGGATAGTGTGCGGGAGTCGAAGGGTTAATGCTCAAACTATTCTGGTAAATATCATCTCTGCATGCAAAGTGA
>JAPXFY010000023.1:9721411-9798911 GCA_030674185.1 Monoplex corrugatus | reverse complement strand
CCTTGCCCTTTCCACCACACACACACACGGCGCTATCATGTATGTTCAAAGATCTATAAACGCCACATGTCAATTACAGTCAATGTTTTAACAAAAACAAAAAATATTAACCAATCTAAACAAAAACATACACACAAAAATAAACCCATATGAGGATTTAGGTTAGCTTTAATAACAAACATGAGAAATCAAGAAACTTGGCTCATAGCCAGGTTTTATCCTTTTGGTTTTAGCTGAATCTCCTTTTTCAGAGTAAGTGACTCTTTCCACTATCCATAACACAGGTACCCCCCCCCCCCCCCCCCCCAATATTTTATTTGTATAGCGCAAAATCTTGATAAAATCAAATCTAAGCGCTAAAACAGACACACACGCACGCACGCACACACACGCACGCACGCACGCACGCACACACACACACACACACACACACACACACACACACACACACACACACACGCACACGCACACGGCTATAAATGGGGGAGAAAGAATAAAAGCAATGGAAAATTATTATAGAGAGCATATTATATACAATTATATATTGCAATGTGATTCCCCTCCGAGTGGAGACAGGCTGCAGAGGGGGTTGAGTGAGGTCAGGATTTTATGCAGAGGAGAAAAGATGAGTTTTGAGAGCGGACTTGAAGGAGACAAAAGTAGGTTGCCGACGGACAGAGAGAGGAAGTTTGTTCCAGGAGAGTGGACCAGAAACAGAGAAGGCTCGTGGACCATAGGTATTGAGCTTAGTGCGTGGAAAGCGAAAAGTCAGAGGATCGGAGGCAGAGCGGAGGGTACGTGAGGGAACATAGATCTCAAGTAGGCTTGACAGGTAATCGGGAGCTGCGTTATTGAGGCTTTTGTAGCACATGGTGTCTAGTTTGTACTGTATGCGCTTTGATACAGGGAGCCGAGCCAGTGAAGTTGTGCCAGGAGAGGAGATATGTGGTCAGCTTTTTTCTTTTTTAGTATAAGGCGTGCAGCATTGTTTTGAATGCGCTGCAGGATGTGAATGGTGGAGGCAGGAATACCAGACAGGAGTGAATTGCAATAGTCAGTGCGAAACATTATGAAGGAGAGAACGAGTTTTGCAGTTGTTTCCACAGAGAGATACTTCCTGATCAGGCTTATACGATGGAGGTGATAGTAGCAAGATCTGGCAGTTTGAGAAACAGTTGTTCATGGAGAGGGTAGAGTCAATGCAGACACCAAGGTTTTTAGCTGAATCAGAAATTGGGACTGATGTGTTACATAATGGGAGAGAAAGAGGAGGCAGCTGAGAAAGTTTCTGACGGGTGCCAATGAGGATAGCTTCTGTCTTGTCATCATTAAGCTGAAGTTTGTTGAACGTCATCCAGTTCTTAATGTCCGAGTAACACTCAGTGCAGCTAGTGGTGCGAGTCAAGAGGCACTGTATATTGTCTGGTGTGTCACTGTCTAGAAGTTGGGTGTCATCAGCATAGAAATGGTGTTTTATAGAGTGGGAGTTGATGATGGTGGACAGGGGGGAGTGTAAAGAGTGAAAAGAACAGGGCCAAGGACAGATCCTTGTGGAACACTACAGGTCAGGTATGCAGGTTGAGAGCAAGTGCCATTAATGAGAACAGTTTGTTTTCTGTTTGATAGATATGAAGTGAACCAGGAGAGAGCAATGTCAGAGATGCCAAAAGTATGATGAAGTCTAGAAAGGAGAATACCATGATCAATGGTATCAAAGGCTGCAGACAGATCAAGGAGTGTGAGGAGACAGACTTTGCCAGTATCAGTTGCAAGGAGGAGATTGTTGAGAATGTGTAGCAGGGCAGTTTCAGTGCTATGGCACTGGTGGTAGGCTGACTGGAAAGGATTGAGGAGATTGTTGGCAGACAGGTGAGAGTTCAGCTGGTTGAGGACAACTTTTTCAAGGAGTTTTGACAAGAAAGAGAGATTAGAGATAGGCCGGTAATTTTTCAGTTCATTTGGGTCTAAATTGTATTTCTTGAGGAGAGGGTGAACAATAGCAGACTTGAAAGAATCTGGGACAGTTCCAGTTTGAAGAGAAGTGTTGATGATGTCAGTGATGAATGGGAGGAGAGTAGGGAAACAGTCAGAGTAGAGAGAACCTGGAACAGGATCCAGTTCGCAGGTTTTGAACGACATGGATCTGATTGTGTTGAGAATTTCTTCTTGTGAGACTGGGGTAAAAGTAGTAAGAGGTGTGCCAGAGAAGGAAGAGTCAGGTGGGCATGGTTGACAGGGTGTCCTGTCAAGCCTGTCACGAAGAGTTTGTATTTTGGTGATGAAATACTTGGAGAATACAGATGGGAGTTCTTCATTTGTGTGTTTTGTTGGGAGAGGGAAATCTTTTCGTGTGCCAAGGAGATGATTCATGGTTGTAAAGAGTTCTCTTGAAGAAGAGGCATTCAGGATTTTGGTTTGGAAATAGCTTGTTTTTGCAAATGCAATGAGGGTGGATACTTTTGTTTTAGAGGCTTGGAAAAGTTGCCTATGTACATACACACACATACACACACACAAACAAAATTTTTAATCTGCCTTTAACAGGACAATTTCAGACATTTCACTCAATTCTTTAAAAACATGACATTTTCATTTAGGCTATCAATTTCACTGACTTTTTCACCCACCATCCCCAAACTCCATTAAGTATGATACATATATATGTTTTAATTCGTACAACAGTCCAGAGTGTAAGACACTGGACTTCTAACTGGAAAATCTGGGTTTGATCCTGTCTGGATACACCTTGCCTGATGAATAAAGGGTGAACATTCTTCTGATCTACCAGGTCAACTTGCATGCAGGCCAGTGTTAAGTGTCTAACCCCCTTTGTGTTACTGTTATAATTGTTATTGTTGTTTAAAGCACAACAGACTGCGTAGAACCATATCAAGACTATAACCGCTTCAAATAATACAAAACCTCAACAAGGAAAAAGAAAAGAAAAGGAAATTAAGTACACATATCAATGCATTCACGTATATAATCTAAGAACATGCCCCTGGCGTTGACCATTCTGTCCAATTTATCGTGCAGGGGATTTAAAAAACATGCCTGAATACAAATTTAAACATAATTAAGGACACTAAAACATATGTAAAAACAAGCCTAAATTACCAGAAATTGCTGCAGCATATCTCATATCCCTAGAGCCAAAAACGCACCCAATACATGTACCCAATTATCAATCCTAAGAAAAAGTAGGCTACGTAAGACTTTATCGAACACATACAGGTGAAAGGACAAGCAAGGCAGAAAATGATAGGAAGAAATGACAGAAAGCAATGGAGGAAAAAAGAAACAAAGAAAGTGACAGAAAAGAGGAAATTTCTAGCACAGAATTTCCACAAGGTGTGGACACTACTTATACTGAAAGAGCCTCCGGCATTTCCACAGTGGGATATACCAGGTCAACATGCATGCAGGCTAGTTTTAGGTGTCTAACTCCCTTTGTGTGTTTTCGCACTAAAAACATCAAATAAGCACGCTAAAGATCCTGTAACTCATGTCAATGTCTGGTGACTTATGGCAAACTGTAAACACCCAGCATCCACGCTCATTGAAGATGGAATACATGTATTTAGACTGCAGTAACATACAGCCTGTAGGCCTACATTGTGGGCAAAACAATGTGCATAGCCATATTCAAGAAACATCCAAATGAAACACACACACACGCACACACAACTTTCAATGAATAAAAAAAACTTTTTTGTTTGTTTGTTTTGTATGAAATGGCTGTTCTTCCTGAGAAAAGCATGTTGCCCAAGTATGACACCGTCCACTTTTTTTTTTTTTTTTTTTTTTTCTGCAGGCATGTCTTTAGTTTAGTTAACCTATGAAAGTGATTTTTTTCTACATAGAGGCAACTCTTTGGTTGCCATGGGATCTTTAACATGCACAAAGTCGACACTGCACATGGGGAAGTCGACACTGCACATGGGGCTTTATTTCATCATCTCACTGAGAGACAAGCACTCAAGGTTAGTACAAGGGAGAAAAATACCTACAGGTCCAACTTGAAATCAAACCCAGGTTTCTCACATTCCAAATGGGTACTTTACATACTACACTCCATTCCACAAAGAATGAAACACACTTTGTGGGGAAGCGTTAAGCGGGAGTGGGGGGGGGGGGGGGGGGGGGGGGGATTTCATGGTCATTGTGACTTTGATGAAGCTTTAGTTCATATATAACATGATGTGCATTAAGGATGATGGTAAACTGTCACAACAGTGTAAACAGAATATAAAGTGTCAAATGTTCCTGGGAAAGTTCTGTTTATACATCTTCCTCAAAACGTAATGATTTTAGACAACTTTTTCAGTTCATGTGACCCTGGTCCTGCACATGACTCCCAACTTATGCAATGTTAAAAAAAAATGTCCACAAGTGTTATCCAAATTTGGTAAAGATCCATGAGGAAACAGCTGAGAAAATCTTGTTGACACATTTTTGTCCACACACACACACACACACACCAAATTTGGTAAAGATCCATGAGGAAACAGCTGAGAAAATCTTGCTGACGCATTCTTCTCTCTCTCTCTCTCTCACACACACACACACACGCACACACACACACACACCAAATTTGGTAAAGATCCATGAGGAAACAGCTGAGAAAATCTTGCTGACACATTTTTGTCTCTCACACACACACACACACACACACACACACACACACACACGTCTGGTCAATATGAAAAAAATCTTCAATTACAAAAAAAAAAAAAAGAATGGGTGGAAAGTGGGGAAGATAAAAAACATAAAACAAATAAAAGCAAAATAAAGAAATGTGTATGTTTATATAAAGAAAGAAAATGGCAAACAAAGAAGAAGAAATTAATTACCACAAAACTTCTCATAAGCAAGAGAGTCAGAATACTTATTATGAAGTAAGCTTACTGATTACCTTCCAGGTACTGATTGCATAGATTCAGAACTTAAGCGCATGGAGTGGGATCATGTTCAATAGAGAACATGACAGACTATATGATACAGGTATGTAAATCACAAATGTCTATACGCATCTGGAAGCATGAATATCTATGCATAAGCATGATGGCTGGACAAATGGATCTGGGCTTATGTTCAAAAGCATGTGACCTGGATGGCCGGATAGTTTTGAAAGGGGTCCAGGGGCCGGAAGCGCCCCATATGGGGGTCTGAGGGGCATACTCTGAAGCTTTTTCAAAAAAACGGATTTTCCGTTTCTGACTCTTTTGAAAAAATGGATTCCATCGTCAAACAGTAAAAGTTGCACCCATGTAGTTTGGAATATCTTTCAGTTTGTGTATGAGCAGCCATGCAAGCATATATGCACATGTGAGCGAGTTTGTGCATGCCTACGAGCATTTGCCAGGGAGGGGTTGGGGGGGGGGGGGGGGTTGGTGGGCTTTTTTGATAATTTGGAACATTTTGTGTTGTCAGTGTTTGTGGAATTTTGTGGGTGTATTATATATCATGTGATAAACATTGATATGCCTGCAAGCAGAATTTCCTTGCCATTTTGTGTGACAAATTTATAAGAGTTTGGAGTCTTGACTGAACAACCAACCAATCAACAACTGAGTAACAAACAACACATCAGAATCACAGACTTTCACAGCTCTTTTATTCACTTAATTTAAAATAACAGTCACGTCACTCTGCACAAACAGATAATACACTGTGTCAAACCAAGAACAAGAACTGAATACCTTAACCTATGCTGCACTACAACAAAAGTTATGACAACATAAATCATATCTCAAACTATCCCATAAAGTAATTTTTGACATCATTCTAATTACTCATAAATCATCCAAGCTCACAAGACACAATCTACACACAGTCTGAAAACCTGTACACACTTAATGCATTTTTACACTGATCAATTCATTCTGTACATGTTAAAACACTCTCATGGGCTGACGTACTTTACAAATCATATTAAACACTGTACATGTACACTGTCAATCAACGACACAATCAAATAAACACACACACACATATACATTGACACTTAGTACATAAACATCACATTCACACATACACACACACACTCTCTCTCTTTCTCTCTCTCTCACACACACACACTCTCTCTCTCTCTCTCTCTCTCCACACACACACACACACACACACACACACCTCTCTTTCTCTCTCACACACAGAGTTGCCGTCTTCCAAACACTGGATATTCTTTAGTCCAATCGAAGACACACCACACCTTCCACGTTTTCACTCCAACAAGAACACCCAGGCACGTATCACTCGTCTCCATTGTAACTTTTCAAAGCAACATGGTCATCATTTATTATCTTCCGGAACTTTGTCAAAATCTCCTCCCAGGAAGCGTTCTTGCCGAACAGCGTACATAGAATAAAAGTCTGGGTTTGTGTCAAGGTTATAATTAATTTTTTTCACTTGCATTCAAGTAATAAATTATCTAAACATATAATACTATCAAACAGAACCGTGAAATAACAAGCATGGTAAAAAGATCCAAACTTTTCATTTTCAGTTTCAGTTTCTCAAGATGATGTTTCTGCACTCGGAACAAATTCCATATATATGCACTAACGTCACAGGTGCCATGTGTACGGTGATCATGGCACAAGCCTTAAACCTGCACATAAACCCATGAGCTGGCCAGGTCCTGAGGCCCTACCTAGACTATATTTTACCTAGTCTATATTTTATACTAGTATTTTATCAGCCTACCACTGGAATAATCTTGGTTACATGTAAAAGACATGTGTATCTGTGTAGTTTACCTTCAAAAAAGGAATATACATATAAAGTAAATAAATAAATAATCAAAGGTGTGAATCACAACACAATAAAGCCTGTCCCATAAACCTGCATTTGTTGAGGATTGAGGTGGTAGAGAACCTTTCTTGAACAAGTGAAGCCAGCCTTATCATGAGATTGGTGTACATCTCTTCCCCTGTCTGAATACGGTTAAATAGCCATTCTCGTTGAAGTGGACTGGCAGCTGTACGCAGTTTTCTAATTTATGCATTCAGATTGGAAAGCAAAGAGAACTCTCTATCTCCATATCCACCAGGTCTTGTATTAATATCAACCGACCATTCTGTTTTCATTTAAACTTTCAAATCTATTGATCAATACATCATGTATGTAGTGCATTTAAGTTTTAACTGACTTACTACTTAAGACATTTTTTTTTAATCTCAAGAATGGTGTTCTTGTCCAGATTCTAGTGCATTCAATTAAAATATATACATTTTCTCTAAATGTTTGTAGAAGTCTGCCCTTGATTTTTTAGTGAAATCTTCATTCTAACGTGCTACCAGACCTCACTGGAAACAGTAAAAGTACTAAAACCCATGCATACAAGATGTGTACACACCCAATTACCCACAGAGTACACACACACACATACATGTACACACACACACACACACACACACACACACACACACACACACACACACACTCAAATGTACTAAGTACAAGATATCAATCATACATGATATTCTAAAAAGTATACTATCATTGCAAAATAAATTTCTGAATGTTTGTATTTATCATTTCACAATACAAATTGTATACTGTGCAGGCTGGCCTCTCTCTCTCTCTCTCTCTCTCTCTCTCTCTCTCTCTCTCTCTCTCTCTCTCTCTCTCTTTGCGCTTGCGGCTTTCACATACATGTGATCGAAATCAGAGATCCCAATTTGATCAAGAAGTATTCATTGCATTTGTATGTCCACATGCGCTCCATCCTGATCTGATAGTAATTACAGGGGTTACACCTGGAGATTATCACAAAACTGAAATAAGGAGAGGTCCAGGCATCACCCAGCCCCTGATGGGGGTATAAGGGCAGCGCCCCCATTGGGGAGTTGAGAAGGCTTACCCCTCAAAGCTACACACATTCTAATGAAGTAGTTCAGGCTTAGAAGCATATTCTGCACTTTTACATAAAACTTTCATTTTACAGCCTTTTTCAGGCTTTTGTTAAAATATAAACCTACTCTTCAGCAAGTAATACATGCTGACGACTGATGACACTCTTGCTAATGGCCATACCATGGTGAAAGCAGCAGTTCTCATTAGTCACTCAAGTGCGGTCAGGCGGGTCAGTACTTGGACGGGTGACTGCCTGGGAACACCAAGTGCTGTTGGTATTTCTTTTTTTAAAGCTTGACAAGCACAATGGGTCCAATTTGGTCAGACATTAGTCCAGCAGATGTGATGCAGCATACATGTTCCAAACTCTGCAGTACTTCCATGGCTAGGAGAACTTAACTTTTTCACATCGTAATGCTAGCCTGCTAGAGTTCTCGCGGAGAACCGCAGGCGCCGGAACGCTAGGTATATAGCGTTCAGCAAGCTCGCCGCTGACAACGTAACGCTAGGATTCTAGCGTCTTGCGTTAGAAAATACCTACGTGATGCCAGTTTCGGTCTAAGGGAAAAAACCTCTATCATAGTATCAAGTAACCATTTCTAAATACTGTGAGAGTGATCTCCCGAGTAAAAAGTCTATTTGAAGAATTTTTCGGGCGCGAGAACAATGTCACCCGAACCGCGTGCTTCACTGAAACAAAGGCAAAATGGAGCACCCTGCGAATGCGCGATGTCGCTTTTCACTCAGGATTGTGGAATTTTTGTGTGTGTGTATACATGTGTACTTTTCTGAGCTACTGATCAGATGATACAAGTCATGGGGAATTGGTGTCTCTTTTTTCTGTTTTGTTTACATCTGCTGAATGGATGAAGTGCTTGTCTGAAATGCTCCTCAACCATGATAATCCATTGCACAAATAACCTCAAAGCATGTCTGGACAAACCTTATAAGTTATATTGTACATATCCTAAAAGAGGATTAAATTACCTTTCTAACCATACCCTACATATTGATGTTAGTCATTTGGGGCGCCTGTGAAAATTATTTCAAAGTGGCCTAAAAATGTACGTTTCCAAGGAAAGTAGTCAGTGGCAGTTGCCACGTCTGCAGGGAAGTAGGTCAAATAGCCAGCTGACGATGCCAAAGTGTTAAACTGATGGAACTATACATACATAACAACTGGTATAATCTATTCCCCTTCATGACTGGAAACAACCAGCAATTCCACATCCCCCCCAAATTTGCCACTTTCCATACCAAACAAAACCTTCAAAAGGGGAGAGAGACAAAATGCATTTCTTTCACAGGTATAGGCCTACGCATTTTTCTTCTTTTTTGTTTTTCCTTCTTCTTTTTCTTCTTCTATAATGGATTTTCATCCAGACCACATAAACAAATGGATTTCCATCTGCAGATAAAACCAGTTTAACCCTTGCAATTACCTGAATTACCAGAATGTCAGGGTCTTGAAATGGAGAGGGGTACCAGGAAAGAATCTCCATAAAACATTAAGGTGACCACCCCAGAATAAATATGGAGCATTACGCTGGCCAGCAAACATGCCAGTCTCAGACATGCCTATCCTAAAATACAACCATAACTGCATCAGGAACAGATTCAGTGTTTTTCTCTCTGTCCCTGTTGTAAACATGGCCACAGTTCACTGTATTCTATCCTGACAGTCTGGCAGCATCAATTTCACTGTTTTATAATTTGCAGCGTGGGTTGCACTTATCTTCTTCATCAGTCCAGCACATTCTAATTTGCTTATTATGACTAACCATGTTTTCACTTAAGCATTATCAGCGATATCTGGTTATGGACTTGCACATGAGTATAGTGTTTCAACTAACACTTCCTAAGTTCCTATATTTATTATATGCTGTTAGGTTTGTCTAGCTATGTAAAAGGGTGCCCCCATTTTTCTTTATTGTTATTGTTGTCTTTACCAATGGTAACATCCATAACACACAATCTATGGCCATATCATCTGCAACGGACACTGATATACAATTTTACATTATGAATAGGGCTATTCCAGCACAGCAGGCAACACTGCAGTCTTCGTTTTGCTGGCTAAAATTGAACTGGAAACACTTGAGTCTATAGACAGCATATTTCTATCAAAAGATCCAACCAGCCAGACAGCCCATATAAACCTTAACCCTTTGAATCCCGCACCCTGTCCACCAGCATTCTGCATTGCCAACCATGCTAACAATGCAAAAACTTAACCCTTTGACTCCTTCATCCTATCCACCTGCTTCCTGCAAGAAGCTGGTGGATAAGGTGAGGGAGTCAAAGGGTTAAGATTTAGCAGCCGGTAGATAGGGTGAGGGAGTCAAAGGGTTAACCCCCCAAGGTCAAACAAACAAAACACCAGTGGCCTGTCTGAGGGGCGAACCCAAGACCCCTGTGTTATCAGCATGGCACTCTAACCAACTAAGCTAAAAGGCCACTTCATATGCACAAATGATACAGACAGGATGGTTAAGACAAGTTTACAATCTATGGATCTACCAACTCCACCACAGATACCTGGCTCAGTGGCTGATTTCATAATATTACTATTATTAGTTTCCCATTACACAATTTATCAAATCAAATGCACATTCTGTGATTATGAATGTGGTTCAACATGAAACATTGCCAGCACTTAGGCTACATAAATTTTAAGCATGACACGTATCATTTCTGATGACACTCCCTGTATACTCCTAAATTACATATAATTTATGACTTACTATTACTATTACTATGCCCGTTTTTTTTGTAACTACAAGCCATAATAAGGGCCTACTCACCTTGCCTGAGTAAGCAAGCATATACACGTTAGTTAATATTTAGATTAGACGGTGGTGTGCAGTATCAAAACTCTACACACAACATGCTGTTTGTAAAGTTTACGAAACATGGTCAATTTACCTTGAAAAAATCGAATCGCACTCGCAGCGTGCCGGAGTGTCCTTGGAAATGGATTATGGAAAGGATACAAATCGACAGAACTCCAGCTCCAATCGCAAGACCTGTAATCCAGTTCTTTCGCCTAAGCGCCTTCATATCTTTTGCTCTGTCACGATTCATCTGTTCCAGTTTGCGAACAAAATATTTGTCCGCCTCTGACAGCTTGGAAAACTCTTTGCTCATGTCTACTTTCTCCATTCTGTCGCCGCCTGCCATCTTGCCGAGTGGTTGTACGAAGTCGAAACTAAGGAATAACAGTTGACCAATACTGTCATGCCTAATAACTTGATTTATTACGCTTTGGAATATTCTATACCAGAACATTACAATCATAACTTAGAGATCCAAGAGAAAATTCAACTTATCATATCTCCACATTTGCTTATAATTAAGTTATAAAATAAATTATTCTTTGGTGTAGTTTTGACTGCTGAGGTCACGTGGTGTGATCAGCGATTTGGGAAGCAGCCAGAAGCATCTTTGTTTTGATCTAGGATGAGACTCGAAGGAAAACAAAATTTCATCGGCTGTCGTTGGAAGAGGTGAAACTGGAGGTAAAGAAAAGCAGCACGATCTTTAGCAGACACAATTTAATTGAATCAGTTTGATACCTGAACTTATTGATTGCATGAAAGGAAGGATTATTGGTAGATTTTAATGTTTGTACACCTTCGTTTCTGCAGGAATGTCTGCAGACGGGATGATTGGGCAACTGGTATTGGTAAGCTGTAATGAATTCTGTTGGCGCAGCAGTAGCACTGTTGCTGGTAACGATTTTTGTGCCACAAGATGTTAGTGCAATGGCTTGCCTATCCACGATGCATGCTTAGTTCTCTCGCTCTCTCTTAATTTTCCCCCCTCCTTCCAATTGAAAGTGAGAAACGTGATAGGGGTCTAGGTTTATTACGTGAAATTGCGTCGTCAGTCGTGCTTCAAATTAGCAAACACAGCAGCAGCATTAGCACTGGCAGTTCATGCTGCATGGTTGTTTGTTTGTATGTTTTATTTTGTAAATTCATTGATAAATGCCTGATAATTAATAATCTTTTTAGTTATTTCTCATTATGTATAGCAGTTTACGTTTAGGCTATACTGCCTATAGTATGATGTATAATAGTATAGTTAGGCAAGTTATGTAGGCCAAATGATTGATCACAGAGTATTGCAACATTGTACAAAAGAAATTAAAAAAAATAATTCTAATGGATTTTGTTTGATTGATTATTTTTCTAATTTACATCAGATGTTACTTTAGTTTTCAGGTAATTTAGAAGTCAGTGAATGATATGTATATATATAACACTTGAATTTTAAAAAAACATCAAAACAAATCTCCTATTTAAATTTTAATCATTCATGGACTGCTTCATTTGATTTGTTCAAACAGTTTCACCAGATTTCTCAGCGTTGAAACTGAATGAATGAATAAACAATAACTTAATCATGTTATTCAGTTAAGTTATTAGGTGCATTGATTGCGTAGCACCAACAGGTTCATTCACACCAGCATTTATTATATGTTATGAGGTATGGAAATTACATGCTTGCATGCATTCTTGACAACTGAATAATGTCCAACAGTCTTGGGTGTGGTAGCACACAAACACACATACACAGAGATACATGCATACATACATGCATGCGCGTGCGTACACACACACACACACACACACACACTCACTCACACACACACATGCACACAAACACACATGTAGAGAGAGGGGGAAGAGAAATTTGATACCTAGTAAGTAGTATTGAAAAGATCAATGTTGACATCAAGTATCATACCACTTTTTTCTTTTTTTTCCTTTTTTTTAATCAGTGACAATGTTATTTTGAGTCATTAATTGTTCGTGGCTGAAAAGTGTGATACTAATAAGAAATGGAATGACAGAAAGAGTACTTAAGTACACAGGCAGTGGCCCTATCACATTGAAAATGTCAGTCATTGTCAGAACATTGAAGTTAAATAACATTGGGTCTGTGATTAGTCTGCGGATGGATGATGACCTGGTAATACTAGGGGCTTTTGGCACTCAAATTAATTGTTAGAAAAAATTTAAAGAGGATAATAAAATGTTATATAATACATTGTTAGTAACACTTACAGTCCTGCAGAAAAGCATATACATGAAGTCTATTTTTAATAATTGTCTTTGTCCGCAACAGTGGTACAGAATGCCCCCCCCCCCCCCCCCCCACAAGATCAGTTTGTTTGCTTTGGTACAAATTTTCAGCTTCTAATTTCATGAAAGTCTTTTTGAAGAAGCAGAAAAATCATGTGTGGCACCCAACAGTCAGTTATGTGGGTGAGGGTTTTTTTGTGTTTTTTTTTTTTTGAGTTTCTCAATTTCATTTTTATTCATTCTTACCAAGTTTTAAATTATACAAAAAATAATAATAATTAACAACAAGGAAAAGTTGAATACAAAGAACGGTGATAATTGTCAACTAAATTTAAAGTCAGTTGCATCAAAAGGTTAAACCATATGAAAGTGATCTGTATCTTTAACGGTTGTCAGTTGATCTGCATATCTATACATGACATGTATTCACTATCAACAGCTTGCAGTCACTATCAAGAGGGTAGAAAATACATACATAGGTGGGTGGGTTCATATAAGCATGAAAGCACAATATCATAATGTCTTGTTCTAATTGACACATATGTGAATCATTAAATAATTCATCTGAAACCAGTGGTAGATAAGGCAGCCATTTTTCTCAAAAATTGTGTGAAAGTTTCACACCAATTTTACAGTGTATTCTTTTGTGTAGTATTTTATTGTAAGGTATCTTCTAAAACAAATGGTGTTCATTAGAGTTTTTCCAGTTTGCATTTATGAAAACACATTTTCTTAGGAGGCTTATTAGATAGTGAATCTTTGTGCATATTTATGTGAACATCAAATTGTGGGTTACATTTTTACATTAATTCTGAAAAGGTTTCATTATGATTCAGATAGATACAGCGATTATACCACCCCCACCCACCCCATATTTCAGTCCGAAAGTTTATAGCATTCAAGAGATTGTTTTCTTAGAAAAAAAAAAAAAAGGGGGGGGGGGAGGTGGAAGGGGTACTCTCCTGTATGCTTTTAGTATTATTTTCATTTCTTCTTTCATTGTGTTCTATTACATGCTCACTTGATAATGTTCTGGCGTATAAAGTGCGACAAGCTTGCATTGCATGGACTGTGTACAATATGTAAATGAATTTTTATTAATATTATAATTATTTTTCCACTTTGTCCAGAGTGCTGCAAGCAGTGAGGAGACAGGATGGGAATCTCTTGCACACATCACCAAGGAGATGAAATCTCCACAGAATCACAGCACCAGGAGTTTTATCACAGAATGACAGATGGCAAACGCGGCCAGTTGCTGCACGTCTGTTCTTACGGCAAGTGGACACGTACCCACCATACAATGTGTGGATTCACAGACCGCGCTGATTATACCACACAGCGTGATTCGCACCAACGATACGGTATTTTGGTCAAACCTGACACGACAGAAGGACGATATTTTAGTGTCATGTGGAAATCCAACAATGAAATCCAATTGAAGGAAAAGTCAGTGATGGTCAGTTACACTGTCAAGGTCCCTCGCATCCCTATTTCAAATGAACATATTAGAAGACATGCTTGGTTTCATTCTCGACACAATCGTCGACATCGAGAGTGCAGTGTGGTGGCTTGTCGAGGAAATACAGCGGTGCTCCAGGTGAACTCGGATCGTCATTTTGTGACAGGAAAATTCTACATCATGGACCTCCATAAACAGACGTGCCTTGGTCACTTTCTGGTCCTATACCACACACGACGCTGGTACGAAGTTTACATCTCCCCATCCAAAACGCGTATCCTGTTGCGGCCTGATCACCTGACACGAATTGTGGTGCATCCAGACATTTACGTCATTCAAAACTTACTCCTGTGTAAAGGTGCCAGTGTGATTAACGTCTCCCATATCCCAGGATTTCTGCGGGCTCACGTTCTGACCTTTAACCCCCTTCTGGGTGATGACACCATGATTCTGGGACTTGCTCGTGACATCGAGATACGTTCTTGTATGGGGGACTGGCCAGTGAAAGAGCAGTTCTCGAATCTTAACTTGCCAGCTGACATTCAACAGATCAGAACCAGCAATTCTGGACATTTTCTTGCAGTTCGCTGTGTGCACCCAGTTCACAGTCGAGAGTACTTTACCAACTATGTAGTGGTTCTGAGTTTTCCACAAGTGTCTGTCCTCATGCAGCTGGATGCCAGAGGCTGCTACTGGCCTGTGTCGGAAGTCATCAACCTTCAGGTGTTCCCTCGCTTCTCGCCAAGCGAAGCGTGCATCTCTGTCATGCGTAACTGCCACTACAAGCGTAAGGTTTTTGTCTACAAGCTGCCTCTTCGTGTGGCTACGCTCCAGGAATTGTGTCGTCGTGCTTTGCTGCATCTGGTGAGTGTGCAAGACCTGAGCAAGTTGCCACTGCCCCTCAAGCTTCTGGACTTTATGCAGCATCGCAGGGAACCCAGTGTCAAGCCTGTACTGACTTCGCTGAGTCACAGCGAAGCTTAGGGCATGTAACAACAAGGAAAAACAGGGAACAACTCTTGCTCCCTCTGCTCAGTGAGGCTCAGAATTAAGACAGCTTGTGTTCACAATGCTCAGTGAGGTTTATGATTAAGACAGCAAGTGCAAATTTATGGGGAACTCGGTGTCAGGCTTATGTTCACATTGCTCAGTGAGGCTTGGGATTAAGACAGCTTACCTTCACATTGCTCAGTGAGGCTTGGGATTAAGACAGCTTACCTTCACATTGCTCAGTGAGGCTTAGGATTAAGACAGCTTATGTTCGCATTGCTCAGTGAGGCTTCGGATTAAGATGGTTTATGTTCACATTGCTCAGTGAGGCTTAGGATTAAGACAGCTTATGTTCACATTGCTCAGTGAGGCTTAGGATTAAGACAGCTTATGTTCACATTGCTCAGTGATGGAATGAGGCTTAGGATTAAGACAGCTTATGTTCACATTGCTCAGTGAGGCTTGGAATTAAGACACCTTATGTTCATGTTGCTCATTGTTTAGGATTAAGACAGCTTATGTTCACATTGCTCAGTGAGCTTAGGATTAAGACACCTTTTGTTCATGTTGCTCATTGAGGCTTGGGATTAAGACAGCAAGTATAAACGGGGAACTCAGTGTCAGGCTTGTGTTCACATCGCTCAGTGAGGCTTAGGATTAAAACAGCAAATATAAACGGGGAACTCAGTGTCAGGCTTGTGTTCACATTGCTCAGTGAGGCTTGGGATTAAGTCAGCAAGTGTAAACGAGAACTCAGTGTCAGGCTTGTGCTCACATTGCCTCAGTGAGGTTTAGGATCAAGACAGCAAGTGTAAACGGGAACTCGGTTTCAGCCTTGTGCTTACATGGCTCAGTAAGGCTTACAGAACGTAAGAAAGCAATTATAGTTAGGGAATTGGGCATCAACTTGATCAAGCTGATGCTCATATCGCTCAGTCAGTCTGACTTTAAGGATGTGAAACAATGAGGAAAAGAATGTCTGTTGTGTGCAGTTTGTTTGCAACAGAGCAATAGAGCAGAACAGATAAGCATAGCAGAAAGATGCAGAGAATACATTGTGTGTTTCACCTCAGTTTCCATGTCTTTGATCTTAGTAGAGCTTAGGTCGTAAAGTTCTGTAACTTCAGTTCATTGTAAGACATTTAAGACAAATGCTCATTTAAGTGAGGTAGGTGGTTGCTTTTTGTTTTTTGGATTTTGTTTTGTGTTTTGTTTTGTTTTGGGTTGTTTTTTTGCTGTGTGCGTTTTCATTGTTGTTGTTGCTGTTGTTGTTTGTGGTTTATTTTTGGTTTGGTTTTTGCTGTTGCATTTTCTGTACAGTCTCAATGCCATCGTCTCTGTGCTGCTCATTCAGGCTCCCCAACACACCACCAACCCCATTCAGTTAGTCTCAGTGCTCGTTCTGATCCAACTTACTAAGAACATTGTCAACTAAGCCCCCACTAGTACTAGCAACATTAATCAAAATTCAAATGGTTCTAGTAGAGCTGGACTGAGTGAGAGACCCACCAGTAAGGAGACCAACAATTTAAAGTTTATGTAAATGTAAGTGTTTATGAAATAGACTGTAGTCACAGAAAGTATGCAGATTTAACTTCAGTTCTGTTGTTTACTACAGCAGTGGTATCAACTTTATTGACACCTTACAGGAACCAGAAAAAAATACGAAAAAGGAATTGGTTTATTTTTAGTCCTTTTCTCCCACTGGATGAAGCAACAGGGAAGTTTCAGTCTTTTTTACCTTACAGGAACCAGAAAAAAACAGGAAAAAGGGATTGATTTTTTTAGTCCTTTTCTCCACTGGACGAAGCAACAGGGAAGTTTCAGTCTTTTTCTTCTAATTTTTGTATTTGGTGTTTGTTTGTGACCTTACGACTACGTCTGACAATGGCCAGTTGGCCGAAAATTTGCGCCCATCTTGTCTAGTTGTGTTAAATACACGTTCTGATTCTTTTTTCGTGTTTTTTTTTCTGATTCCTGTTTGCTTGAATGTGGGCAGTCACACTTGTTTGGAGTTCTTGATGCCTTTCAGTTATACGGTGAAATCAAGAGTCATCGTGTGTTCAGCTTTACTGTGTGTCTTAAGGAGGCTTAGGGTTTTATACAGTGAGGAAAACTTGTCAGTGCATGCTGATGTCTGGGCAGAGATCTGGAACAGCGCTGGCTGGTTGGTTCAAGTGGTAGAGCCATGGATTAATGATCTGATTTATTGAATTCAGTTCCAACACTACAACTTATTCAAACTGGCCTGTTTGCTGCCCATCTTAACCTTTTGACCCCCTGTACCCTGTCCACCAGCATCCTGCATTGTCAACCATGCTAGCAAAGCAAAAACTTAACCCTTTGACTCCCTCCCCCTATCCACCAGCTTCCTGCAGGAAGCTGGTGGTTAGGGGAGGGAGTCAAAAGGTTAAGTTTTTGCAGCTGGTGGATAGGGTGTGGGAGTCAAAGGGTTAATGGTCTAATCATTCTGGTGGTACCAGCTTAGTGTTTCAAAGATTTATTCCCCCTCCATCCCCCTCCCAGTTTCAAGACGTTTTGAGTAGGTTCAAGGAGTCTTGACAGATAATCATTGGCAGATTTGGGTGAAGGACATAGTAGAATTCTCTGAGTGCTATGAATCCCTCGTACCCAAACTCCAGACTTGGAACAGAGAAGTGGCTCACTGCAGTAAGAGATATGGCATGCTGCAAAATGAATTCATGACTAGTCGCAGTGAGGACATGTTTGGCATGCTGCAAATTAATTACTACTCTGTCTGTCTCTCCAGCATCCTGCATTGTCAACCATGCTAACAAAGCAAACTCTTAACCCTTTCACTCCCTCCCCCTGTCCACCAGCTTCCTGCAGGAAGCTGGTGAATAGGAGAGGGAGTCAAAAGGTTAAGTTTTTGCAGCTGGTGGATAGTGTGGGGGAGTCAAAGCGTTAATGGTCTAATCATTCTGGTGATATCAGCTTATTGTTTCAAAGGCTTATCCCTCCCCGCCCCCTCCCCCTCCCAGTTTTAAGACCTTATGCCAGTGCATAGGGTACTGAGTAGGCCAAGGAGTCTTGACAGATAATCATTGGCAGGTTTGGGTGAAGGACAGAATAGAACTCTGAGTGCTATGAATCCATCTTACCCAAACTCCAAACTTGGAACAGAGAAATAGTACACTCCAGTAAGAGATATGGCATACTGCTAAATGAATTCATGACTCATCACAGTGAGGACATGTTTTGCGTGCTGCAAAATTAATTACTACTCAGTCTCTCCATAACGGATGACAGTGAAACTGAGACTGTCAAACAAGAATGTCATTATATTATTCTTCACACAAGAATGTCATTATTCTTCACTTCTACGAGTCGGAATGAAAGCACCAACCTAGGCCCCATTTGTATCATAATTATTACAGTTATCTTTATGGTATCGGTTTGAGACTTTAACAAGAATGTCACTATTCTTCACTTCTATGAGTCAGAATGAAAGCTACAACGTACGTCCCATTTGTATCATAATTATAACAATTATCTTTATGGTACTGGCCTCAATGATGACTTACAGTAGAGAATGACAGTAGCAGTCTTGATATGTCTCCAGCTTCCTGAACTTCACTTCTATGATCCAGAAAAAAAACACAAAAGAAGAATATGAACACGTATTTAATACAACAAAACAAGACAGGCGCAAATTTTCGGCCAACTAGCCTTTGTCAAGCGTAAGATTACAAACAAACAAACACTAGATACATTTTTTTTGTACCTGTCTTGTATCTAGTGTTTGTTTGTTTGTAATCTTACACTTGACAAAGGCCAGTTGGCCGAAAATTTGCGCCTGTCTTGTTTTGTTGTATTAAATACGCGTTCATATTCTTCTTTCATGTTTTTTTCTGGTTCCTGTTTGCTTGAACGCGGGCAGTCACACTTGTTTTGGATTTCACTTCTATGAGTCAGAATGAAAGCACCGACTTATTTCCATTTAGTATCATAATCATTATAATTATGTTTATGGTGTCAGCCTCAGTGATGCCTTACAGTAGAAAATGACAGCATCAGTCTTGATTTGTGTCCTGTGTCCTAAGGTATGTTTACAAAGCATGAAAAAATGGCCGGAAGTGGAATGGGAGGCATGTAGAAGTATTCAGCTCACTGGGTTTAAAATGGTAAGAATAAAAATGTCCAATCCATGTCCAGTTCAATCCATATTCAGCTCTGGCATCAGTTGCATTGACAGTGCAAGCTGGCATATTGATCAGATGATTGATCTGTGTTGAGCTGTGTGAGCTATGTGTTAGACAGTGAAAGCAAACATATTGACTGGATTATTGATCTGTGTTCAGCTTCATCAAGCCGCGCCTGAGGCTGAAACATTGACTCAAAAGAGAGTAACAAGCGTATTGATTTCAGTCATCTTGTATTCAGCTTAATCATCTCAGTGATGCAAGAGTGTTCAGCATGTGCTCAACTCGTCAGCCCAGTGAAGCAATACAATGAGAACAAGAATGCTCAGTTTTGGCTCATTTCATCTGCTCAGTGAGACAGCATTGAAGCAGGCCCATGTTCGTCTCACCAGTTTAGTGACACAAATATGATATTGAGAGCAAGAATGTCCAGCTTCTCCTCAACTCATCAGCTCTGTGAGGTTCAACAGCTAAGAGAGCTCAACACTGTGTAATGAGTGGCCAGCCTCTACTCCACCCATCAGCTCAATTATCAGTGAGGCGAACACAGTGCTTGAAATGAGTGCACAGCCTGTAATCAACCCATCAGCTCATGTGGTAAACACAATGAAATCAGTGTACAGTCTTTACTCAGTGGCTCATTGAAGAATTTTTGTTTTAGCTTTCTTATTTTTTATCAAATCGATGCATGTGAACATTTTGTTTCGCCCATGCTGTCCAGATGGCATGTTGCTGCACGATCTGCATTCCCCATTATCTGTGGACATGCATACTGGGCGTGTTAATGTTTCCACAAGCCACTGGGCCATTGACAGGACTTACAGGATTTCTGGTGTGCATATTTGATGCTCTACAACCACATACTTGAAGAGGGTCTGGGCACTAGCAGGACTGCACACAATACCTGAGAGATTGGAAAAAAAATCTTCATCCTTAACCCACCAGGTGAGAAGTACCACAGTGGGATTGAACCATACCTTCCAAGTGGAAATCCGACATCATACCCACTTGACTATTGCACCTGTCAATTCAGACACAATAATTTGAATAAATAGAAGCATGTCAATCTGTGCTCAAAAATCAAATACATAAAATATGTATATTATGTCAGCTGCATTTTGTCAGTGAAAGTAACATCGTCCTTTGTCATTCTCATTTCTATCGGATTATGCTTTCATTGTCATGCATGAGAAAATTGGGAAGACGATTTTGAGCCAGCACAGATTTGAACTTGTCACAGTGAGGTTTCAACAGTTTTGGAGGTTGATAATGTATTAGAAAGTATTGTAAAAAAAATAATGCCAAGCGATGAATGTGTCATACATTTTATTCAAATATTCTACTCAGACAATTGTGAACTCTCTTGAACCTTTTTATTTTGATCACTTTTTGGTTCTTGTTTCTTGTCTGTGTTCGCAAAACTTGTGTATTTATTAATTTGAACAGATAATTATTTGAGTATTAACCAGCATTGTATTTTTCTTACCTTTGCCACAAGCAGTTGTGATGAATTTTATTAACAAAGCCTTTTTAACTGGGAATGTCCTTATTTTACAAAGCACTGTTTTTAGTGTGTAGTAACACATTGTGAGCTGTCGTTTTAATTTATTTTAATAAGTCTGTGTTGTTATTTTAGCCATATTTTGAGTCGCTATATAGTCTGTGACTCATCAGTAACCGAAAAAGACATAATGCAATATTTGGCATGAATGAAATGTGTGTTGAATCCTAATGTTAAGAATACAAGAAGTCAGTTGTGCATGAAGTGGATTTTCAGTTTAGCATTACATTTATGACTAATCTCAGCAATTTACTTCAAATGGCATAGTTAACTTTGAACATGTGATTTCATTCAAAGTTGGTAAATAAGTTGTGTTCAGTAGTTTGACAACATACTCATTACATATATATATAATAATACTCATATTTTATATACACACAATGTACTCTTTTTTTTTTTAATTCATTTTTTGTTTCACAACAGACATCTAATACAATTTGGCAATGCAGAATGACAACAACAAAAACTTTTTACACATTTTAAAAGACAATGTTGACACATAAACTCCACACAGTATACAGAATATACACAATGATATTTTATACATTGGAAGTTAAAAAATAAACATCAAGACTAAGCACATGTCAACATTTCCCAGGAATCCGTTTAAAAAACCTCATTCCTTTGCTGAGCAATAATCAAGCATCATCGAACAATGTGGTAACAGAAATTATATTAATTTATACAAAATACAAATATTGTTCGCATAAGAACAGCCTATAACTTACAGAACATATAAGACAATATTCTAGTCATTAATGGTTTAATTATGTACATCAATTTTCAAGAAACATGTCATGAAGAAATTCTGTTTTCTACAGGGAGAGCATTGGCATATAGTTGTTCCACAGAGTATTAAAAATGGACATGTGAAAGTTTATTTTGGCATTATATTAACAATGTACTCTTTAGTTTGACTGGATGAATTTGCTCAACTTCAGAGTCATCCAAACACGTCTGAAGACTCAAAGAAGAAAAACAAAAAACAAACAACAAATAAACGAAATTTGGTGGGACAAGTTTGGTCAACTTTTGCATCCAAACAATGTAAACGACTCCGGAACAAAGTTTCATCAGTTTCAGATTTCACAAATGTGCAACTAAAGGAAGAGGGGTATTTACAGCTTTTTATTTATAATTATAAATTATAGCTCGAATATCTTGTTTATTTGTTATTATTTTCCCCTCACAAATGAGTCCTCCAAATGCTTCTGAAGATGAAGAACAAAATGGAAGTTCTATAAGTTTTGAATTTCTGCATGTCCAAATGGAAAAAGGGTGTTCATGTTTTAAATTGTAGTATATGGTTTGAATTATATGTCTTATTTATTCATTATGTAAATTAAATGTCTTGTTTATTATTTTTCCCTCATAAATGGATCATGGATCTCACAAAATAAAACCTGAGATTTGACGCAGAGCTTTGACGCTTCAAGATTCCACACAGCTAAAATAACCACAGATTTAGACTGAGTGTGATCAGCAATCTATTGTCTGACTCAGCACAAGTGACCCTTTGACTCCTAGACTGAGTGTGATCATCAATTATTATCTGACTGGCACAAGTGACCCTTTGACTCCTAGACTGAGTGTGATCAGCAATCTATTATCTGACTCAGCACAAGTGACCCTTCGACTTATCCATTGATCTGAGGTGATTCGGCTCCTAACTATTATCCCGATTTGACTCAGCACAAGTAACCCTTTGACTCCCGCACCCTACCAACCAGCATCCTGCCTTGTCAAACATGCTAGCAAAGTAAAAACTAACCCTTTGAGTTTGATTCCCTCACACTGTCTACCAGCTTCCTTCAGGAAGTTGGTGGATAGGGTGAGGGAATCAAAGGGTTAAGTTTTTGCAGTTGGTAAATAGGGTGCAGGAGTCAAAGGGTGAAAAATAGTCCACTTTACTCCTCTTTATATTAGAGAGGGGTTCGATTTTATTTCATTTTATTTGGGTTGGTGGTTTTTTTTACTAACTCTTGCATGGAGATGTGTGATCTGTGTATGTACTGTACATGTTTTGTTATTGTGATAAAACTTGTGAAATTTTCAGTGGTATAAGTATAATAGCAGAAGTTTGTGATTTGTTGAAATAATTTGTACATGTTCAATTTTTTTGCTTCTGAAACATAATTTTTATTGTAAAAAGACACTAATGTTTCCCAATTTTCTGGTGAAAAATTATGTTTATGCTTTTGGAGAGGGGATTGCTATGTATTCTCTGTCAGTGTATGTAGTGTGTGTGTGTGTGTGTGTGTGGTGTGTGTGTGTGGTGTGTGTGTGTGTGTGTGTGGAGTGCACATGCATGCTTGCGTGCGTGTGTGTGTGTGCGTGTACGCGCACAAGCACCACCCCACTCTCAAAAATAAACTTGAAATAATTTCTGAGCTATTGCTCATTTTGTTTTGTTTTGTTTTATTTTAATTGTAATTCATTTGAGGAAATCTTGATTTAATCAGTGAACTTGAAAATGTGTTCTGTTGTCACAGTAATCTGTCAAAATATGTCTTGATATTTATAAACACAAATTACTGCAACAGGTAAGACTGTGATTGCCTTCTTGGAGGAAAAAGAGTGGGGATATTACTTAATTAACTGATCAAGATAAAATTGCACATATCATCAGAGAAAATCAGTATTTACTCTTTATTTATTGACATTTCAGTATTATCATGGGAAATTCAATCTGCTAACAGTAACATTAAATTTGTTTGTTTTTTGTTTGTTTTTGTTTGTTTGTTTTTTTACAAAATTTGTAAAAACTGAGAATTTGTGTTATTAGTATCTGTTCTTTTGCATGCTGAGTAGTGTTGTCTCGGATGAATGTCTGCACATTGTTCTGACTTGTTTGGCCGTCACTGTGCAGGCATTACATTTCTGCATAGTCTGCATATACCTGTCGTCAGTGGGCCATACCTGTTGTTTCTGTTTGCTGTTGTTATGTTGTCATCTGCTTTGCATTGTTGTTGATGATGATGGTGATGATGTCTTTTATTATCTGTGGTATGGTTGCACAGTGTGTAACATAAGGGAACATCAGGAAGGCAGTTAATTTGGAGTGAGATGAGCGGCCACCGAGCCTTCTTTGTGTTTTACACTTTTTATAAAATCTGGGGTTTTGTTTGTTTTTTTTTATTATAGTCTTAAATTCTTCCACTCTAAATGCTCATCCTGGTTCTCTCTCTTTCTCTCTCTCTTTCTCTCTCTCTCTCTCTCTCTCTCTCTCTCTCTCTCTCTCTCTCTCTCTCTCTCTCTCTCTCTCTCTTCTCTCTCTCTCTCTCTTTCTTTTTTTTTTTAAAAGAGAAGAGAGCTCACTTTATATTGACTGGAGAGGGGGGGGGGGGGGGTGTATATGTGTTTTGCTTGTGGAAAAATGTATTCATGAACTAAAATTTTCAGCTGTTTATTGATGGATTTTTTTGTTTTGTTTTTTTTGTGCAAATTTTAGTCAACTAAAGGTGTGGACTATTGGAACTTATGAAAGCATTTAGTTTGACATTTCAGGATCACATGATCAAAAAAGTGCCTAAACTCAGCACTTTTTGAGAAAGGTTTGAGAATAGCCTTATCTTAGGAATTCCTCACACAGTCACAGTATTTCAATTCTTCTTTCACTTTTATGACAGTCTACCATTGTCCTCGATGCCTATTGAGTTTTGTTTCAACCAAAGCTTTTTTCAAGGTCACAGTGACCTTGAGCAGTACAAAATCTGGATTTTCAGTAGATATTTTAGTTATTAAAAGTGAGATTGTTAGAGTGGCTTGACCATCTGTTTGTTTGTTGTTCTTTCAGTGTGTACCACAATCTGTTGGCAAGGGCAGAGAATGAATGAAAAGGAAGGGGCTGAACCAGCATAGGGAGCTGGATTTTCCTGATTTGATAAATGACCCAACTTATTCATTGCATGGCCGAGAACTGTAGTGTAGTTCAGTAATGTAGTGAAATCATGTCTTGAGTTTAGTCTCAGCATGTAACATAAAAACTACCCATTTGATTTACACTGCCCATCTTAATGCTTCGATCGTTGTGGTTTTAGCTTTTGTCCACGGACAGTATATAAATATTTTGTATCAGTAGTGATGGTGTTGAAACGCAAAGTCAGAACAAAATTGAGGCAGCGGAGATGTGGTTTCTTAAGAAAAATTTTGAGAGTTCCATGGACAGCAAAGAAAACAGCAAGACGGTCTTGAAGAGGCAGACACAAGAAGATATCAGTAAAGAAGATTAGGAAAGGGGATTTAGAGCACCTGGTCGCAACAGGAAAGCTGGAGGGAAAGAGAGCATCAGGTAGACCCAGGGAGAAAAGAATGGACGGATTTGAAGAGTGGCTGAGGACAGAAAGGGTGGGAGATGTACTTGCAGCGACAGTGGATAGATTTGTGAGGAAGGCCTTGATCAGCAACGTTATGCGGCAGAGTACATGATAATCATGATGAGTGATGGTGTAGTTGTGGCTATTGTATTATTGCATTACAATTGTTTGTACCTTCAGGTAGTTGGTTATTATTTCACAATGCTTTTATTTAAAAACGATCATTTACGTCTTTATTGTTAATCAGTCAGTCCCTAATGTCCATGTTATTATCACGTTAAAGCTTGATCATGTCTCAAATGTTTAATGAATATTATCTGTCTTTAACTTCAGCTGGCTCCAACCCAGAATTGAGTGTGCTATTGGTGTAATAAGAAGGCACGGACCACACAGTTGAGTCTCATCCACTTCACGGATGCATCATTAAGAGTTCTGCTGAAATTTCCTGACCAACACCACAGTTGGTCGTATCTTCCAGGCTTGGTTGATGCCAGAATATATTATAAAAGTAAGCTTAGACTGCAACCTTGTCAGGCAGTCTTAACCCTTTGACTCCCTCACCCTATCCATTGACTGCAAAAACTTAACCTTCCTCTTTGCCTTCTTTTTCTTCTCTATCTCTGTTTTGCTTTCTTCTTATTCTTCTCCTTCTTCCTCCTCTCCTTCTTCTCCTTCTCCTTATTCTTCTTGTTTTGCTTTCTTCTTATTCTTCTCCTTCCTCCTCCTCTCCTTCTTCTCCTTATTCTTCTTGTTTTGCTTTCTTCTTATTCTTCTCCTTCCTCCTCCTCTCCTTCTTCTCCTTCTCCTTATTCTTCTTGTTTTGCTTTCTTCTTATTCTTCTCCTTCCTCCTCCTCTCCTTCTTCTCCTTCTCCTTATTCTTCTTGTTTTGCTTTCTTCTTATTCTTCTCCTTCTTCCTCCTCTCCTTCTTCTCCTTCTCCTTATTCTTCTTGTTTTGCTTTCTTCTTATTCTTCTCCTTCTTCCTCCTCTCCTTCTCCTTCTCCTTATTCTTCTTGTTTTGCTTTCTTCTTATTCTTCTCCTTCTTCCTCCTCTCCTTCTCCTTCTCCTTATTCTTCTTGTTTTGCTTTCTTCTTATTCTTCTCCTTCTTCCTCCTCTCCTTCTCCTTCTCCTTATTCTTCTTGTTTTGCTTTCTTCTTATTCTTCTCCTTCTTCCTCCTCTCCTTCTCCTTCTCCTTATTCTTCTTGTTTTGCTTTCTTCTTATTCTTCTCCTTCTTCCTCCTCTCCTTCTCCTTCTCCTTATTCTTCTTGTTTTGCTTTCTTCTTATTCTTCTCCTTCCTCCTCTCCTTCTCCTTCTCCTTATTCTTCTTGTTTTGCTTTCTTCTTATTCTTCTCCTTCTTCCTCTCCTTCTCCTTCTCCTTATTCTTCTTGTTTTGCTTTCTTCTTATTCTCCTTCTTCCTCCTCTCCTTCTCCTTCTCCTTATTCTTCTTGTTTTGCTTTCTTCTTATTCTTCTCCTTCTTCCTCTCCTTCTCCTTCTCCTTATTCTTCTTGTTTTGCTTTCTTCTTATTCTTCTCCTTCCTCCTCTCCTTCTCCTTCTCCTTATTCTTCTTGTCCCTCTTCTTCTCCTTATCCTTCTTTTTCGCCTTTTTTTAATTTTTCTTCTTTTTCTCCTTCTAATTCACTTTCTTAGTCTTCTTCTTCTTTTTCTTTTCGCCTTGTTTTCTACTTCTTTTCTTTCTTTTAGTCTATGGAGCTCCAGACCTTTCTCAAGGCCGTTTTTTTTTTTTTTTTTTTTTGAGACTGGCTAAGTAACCCAGTCCACACCAAGTTCCCAAGTGAGCTGTTTTCTAAACCTACATTCACATGCACACAATATCCCCTTTCGCACGCTACACAAAAAACCTCATCATACACCCCCCATGCACACGACACAAAAAACGTGTGCACGCACCACCCTGCGCACATGACACTTTGACTCCATCACCCTATCCACCAGCTTCCTGCAATCACCCTATCCACCAGCTTCCTGCAGGAAGCTGGTATGGTGGATAGGATGATGGAGTCAAAGGGTTAAGTTTTTGTTTTGCTAGCATGGTTGACAATGCAGGATGCTGGTAGACAGAGTGTGGGAGTCAAAGGGTTAATTCACAGTGGACCTCTGTAGCATCATGATTATCATCCCCCATATTCCTAGCATTGTGGAAAATATGCCCCAGATTCAGTGGCCACTAATGTGTAGAAAATGGGACAGTGAAAAGACAACAACAACAACAACAACAAAAATGTGTA
The DNA here is from genome assembly GCA_030674185.1 of Monoplex corrugatus. Taxonomy (NCBI): domain Eukaryota; kingdom Metazoa; phylum Mollusca; class Gastropoda; order Littorinimorpha; family Ranellidae; genus Monoplex; species Monoplex corrugatus. Next base: position 9,771,217 of record JAPXFY010000023.1, on the reverse strand, counting down.
TTATTTGTCTTAGGCATAGTCATGAGGCGATCGAGGGCCTGATGTTGTTTTAATGGGTGTTCCACTTTGTGCAGGCAACGTATGTCAAAACTTTTTTTATGGACTTTAGTTGTGTGCAGGAGATTCATCTCCCCCCCCCCCCCCCCCTGTGTTTTGTTGTTGTTGTTGTTTTTTATATGCAAGGACTCTGCATCCAACCTCATCCCACATGGTTTTTTTAACCCTTTGATTCCCGCATCCTGTCCACCAGCATCTTGCATTGCCAACAGTACTAGCAAAGCAAAAACTTAACTCTTTGAATTCTTCACCCTATCCACCAGCTTCCTGCAGGAAGCTGGTGGATAGGGTGAGGAAATCAAAGGGTTATGTTTTTGCAGTTGGTGGATAGGGTACAGGAGTCAAATGGTTAAACATGTAGAGCTATATGTTCTGCATAGTCCTTCGGCGAGTTTAAAAGAGAAGAGATTTTTTTTTTCCAGAATTTCTTTTAATAATTGTTTGAAAGTAAAAGTACAGATGAACGGATTAGCATGGTAGAAAAGCATAAAGGTTAAAGAGAGGGAAAGAAAAGAAAAGGCTGAAGGAAAAAAGAAAAGGTAGAAACAAACAGAGGGAAAGAAAAGGAGATGTCTAACACATAATGTCTAGAAGATGAAGGAACCACACAGGGAGACCTCTTCAGGGGGTGGGGTCATGAAGGCATCACACTGGGAGACCTCTTCAGGGGGTGGGGTCATGAAGGCATCACACTGGGAGACCTCTTCAGGGGGTGGGGTCTTGAAGGCATCACACTGGGAGACCTCTTCAGGGGGTGGGTGTCCCCATTGTTAAGTGATCACTGAAGAACTTATGCAACCTCTGAAAATTTGTTCATCATTGTCATGCTTTACATTTCAGTCACCATATGTTCTGTGGGGGTAGGTGATGACAGTGGGCCTAGCAGCCACTCTGATCATGGACTGATTTTTTTAAAGACTGATTCGTATGAAATAACAACATGAAAAAAGGTGTAAGAAAGAACAAGAAAAGGTGAAAACAAGCAGCATGTGATAATTGTTAACAAACTGAATATAGATAGTCAGAGTTGGTTTATGCTCTTGCATAAAGTGATATATGTTAATGCATTTTATCATGGACACAGTGAAGAAAATTACTGCATTCTGTTTATGAATAGTGTGGTCAGATATGGTTGTGTTATTTTGATTCTGTTGTGTTGTTGAAAATTAAACTTTTAAAATGTTTGATCTGACCAATTATGAGTTTGGGCTGCAAAGCCTGGAATCTCAGAAAAACTGCGAAAGAACTGAGGCAGCAGAGTCTACTACGTGTCAAATAGACAGACAAAAGAACTAATGAAAGTGTCCTGCAAGAACTTGATACCACCAGAAAATTACTAACATATATCAACAAGAGGAGACTAAAATGCATTGGCTATGTGTCACGTAGCAAGAACACAGACCTCATGGCAACCATTTTTCTGTGAAAAACAGAGGCAAAAAGATAAATTGGATGGAGTGGTCAACGCCAGGGGCATGTCCTTGGATTATATTTCGTGGTTCAGTTGTGAAGTGTTTATATTTCGCTTCTTCATTTTTCAAATGAATATAGTTAATAGCATAAGTGAACATAATTTTAAGTTACTGGCACGGTTTATTGTCTGTGAAGAGCATTTTTGAGTGTGTGTGTGTGTGAGCAATTTGTGTGTGTGTGTGTGTGTGTGAGATTGTGCGTGTGTGTATGTGTGTGTGTCTCTGTGTGTGAGAGAGAGGGAAAGTAGGCCTACAATATAGAATAAGGGTTTGGGGTCTTGCTTTTGGTGTGCATGAATGTGTGTGAGTGCAACTGTGTGTGTTGGAGAAAAAATGAATTGGCAATGTGGCTGGCTTTTGGGCCCATTCACAGGGGAAGCGGCTGCTTCGTGACATTGGAACCAAATCATGGAAATACCAGTTTTGAATTCATCAAATTCCAGTACAGCATCAGTGTTGAATTGATCAAGTTCTATAGCACAGTATCAAAAGTGTGAAATCAAACAGGGTACAGTCATTGGAAAAATGTACAGATCTAGTAGAAAGAAAATGTTGATAGAAAGAAAGTATGTATCATTTGTGCGTGTGTGCATACATGTGTGTGTGTGTGTGCGTGTGTGTGTGTGTGTGTGTGTGTGTGTGTGTGTGTGTTGTGTGTGTGTGTGTGTGTGTGTGTGTGTAAAACTGATAAAAGAATCCCACATCAGGTTGTATTGTATAATATGTATAGTTGCAAATTTCTTTTCATTAACATTTTGTGTCAAGATGACATAGTCATCATCATCATTTTTGCTATGGTATTATCAGCTGGGATTTAACCCTTTGACTCCCGCACCCTGTCCACCAACTGCAAAAATTTAACCCTTTGACTCCTTCACCCTAGCCACCAGCTGGAAGCTGGTAGACAGGGTGAGGGAGTCAAAGGGTTATTAAGCTTTGGCTTTGCTGGCATGGCTGATGATGCAGGACGCTGGTGGACGGAGTGCGGGAGTCAAAGGGTTAAACATGAATATACATAAGAATCTTGTTTGTTATTGGAATTTTTGTTGTTGTTGTTGTTGTTATTATAATACTCTTTCAAAATTATTTTATTAATTTCTTTTGCAATGATACCCATTACATCCAGACAGGAAAAAAAATCGGACTCTTCTAATCAGGAGTTGCATTACTTATTTCTTGTTTCTTGTTTATCTAGATGAATTTAATTTGTTTGAAAGTATTTGTTCACAAGGATTAATTGCATAATCAGGTTCAAAATTGTGTACAGTATGGGTTTTTCCTGTTTTAAAGAAAAGGGAGGTAGTTTTAAAAAATGAAGGAAAAAAAACCAGGAGATTGTTTCATATTGACAGGAGAGAGCTCCTTGTCTGGCTGTCTGTCTGTGTGTTTATGACAGAAATGTGTTAGATGTTTATGACAGAAACGTGTTAGCTGTTTATGACAGAAATGTGTTAGCTGTTTATGACAGAAACGTGTTAGCTGTTTATGACAGAAACATGTTAGCTGTTTATGACAGAAATGTGTTAGCTGTTTATGACAGAAATGTGTAAGCTGTTTATGACAGAAATGTGTTAGCTGTTTATGACAGAAACGTGTAAGCTCTTTATGACAGAAACGTGTAAGCTGTTTATGACAAAAACGTGTTAGCTGTTTATGACAGAAACGTGTTAGCTGTTTATGACAGAAATGTGTTAGCTGTTTATGACCGAAATGTGTTAGCTGTTTATGACAGAAATGTGTTAGCTGTTTATGACAGAAATGTGTTAGCTGTTTATGACAGAAACGTGTTAGCTCTTTATGACAGAAACGTGTAAGCTCTTTATGACAGAAACGTGTAAGCTGTTTATGACAGAAACGTGTTAGCTGTTTATGACAGAAATGTGTTAGCTGTTTATGACAGAAATGTGTAAGCTGTTTATGACAGAAACGTGTTAGCTGTTTATGACAGAAACGTGTTAGCAAGATTTTTTCTCACCTGTTTCTGGATGGCTATTTACCAAACTTGGATCATAGGAGCGTGAAGAATCATGAACATGTAAGGTAAGAAATCATGGCGCCATGTCCAGGTGACATGAACCAGAAAAGTGATTAGATTAGAATCAGCACATTTTCAGGAAGGTGAATGAATAGCGCTTTTTCAAGAATTTCTGACAATATTTATATTCTGTTGTCACTGTTGTGGCAGTTGTACCATTTTCCTTACTTTACATTATTTTATGTTTAATCTGATGTGTGTTCAAGTTCACAGTGACCTTGAGAAGTACAAAATCTGAATTTTCTGTAATAATTTTGTATAAAAAGGGGTATTGTTAGAATGGTTTTACTGAAATTTTTGTATGAAAGGTATACTGTAGAATGGTTTTATTATGAAAGGTATACTGTTAGAATGGTTTTATTATGAAAGGTATACTGTTAGAATGGTTTTATTATGAAAGGTATACTGTTAGAATGGTTTTATTATGAAAGGTATACTGTTAGAATGGTTTTATTATGAAAGGTATACTGTTAGAATGGTTTTATTATGAAAGGTATACTGTTAGAATGGTTTTATTATGAAAGATATACTGTTAGAATGGTTTTATTATGAAAGGTATAACTGTTAGAATGGTTTTATTATGAAAGGTATACTGTTAGAATGGTTTTATTATGAAAGGTATACTGTTAGAATGGTTTTATTATGAAAGGTATACTGTTAGAATGGTTTTATTATGAAAGGTATACTGTTAGAATGGTTTTATTATGAAAGAGTATACTGTTAGAATGGTTTTATTATGAAAGGTATACTGTTAGAATGGTTTTATTATGAAAGGTATACTGTTAGAATGGTTTTATTATGAAAGGTATACTGTTAGGATGGTTTTATTATGAAAGGTATACTGTTAGAATGGTTTTATTGTCTTACTCAGATTTTGCATTTCCGTATGTGAATTTTTATCATTGATGTTATGATGTTTCTTGTTTCTTTCTCCGTCTATTCCCATGTCCCACACATTCATCCCACCTTAAAGACTGTTTAAACATACCGTTTGTTTAATCAAAAGTACATGTCAGTAGGCCTATATAACATGTCCTGTGTACTCATCACCACCACCACCACTTCCCATTTCCAAATTCAGAAACAAATTACAGCACTTGAACAACATTCTTTGATATAACTGTACTTTCTTTTGGTTGTGTATTGTGTTGTACAGAGACGCTCTGATTGAATGTAATAATGCTCATTTGCTCTGTTCTTTGTCATCATAGAACTCATGTGTTATTCTTTCTCCATGATCTGTGGGGGTGGGGGTGGAAATGAAAGGGGAGGGTGGGGGGGAGAGAATGAGTTTCAGTTGTGGGTGTGATTGTGTGCATGTAAATGAATGTGAAGGTGAATGACCAGTAAAAGCAAGGAATTGGGACACACTTGTGTATATATTTTCATTGTTTACAACAACTGCTACCATGATTACAAAAGTCGTAGTTGCAGACATGACACTACATTTATTAAGTAGTGTTGTAACTAATTACAAACGTGACTAGCAGCACTGTAACTAATACAAACGTAGCAGGGAGCATACAAATAAGATAGACTTTAAAAGTTGAAATTGGGTCAGCCTCACTTATTTTCGTGTCTTTCATATGCTTGTGATTTTTTTGTTATTGTGTTTTTAGTTTTTATCTTGTTGATACAGGTCAGCTGTGACTCACATAATTATCATGCTGTACAGATGTCTTTTAATTCAGTTGTTTTTAAAACGGTCATCTTTCCTGTATTTTTCTTATGTTACTTTTTCTCGTATGGATGTGTGCACGTTGTTTTGCCTGCACTACGTAGGCACTATATTGCTGCAGAGTCTGCATGCTCCATCTTCAGTGGGCATACAGCTAAGCGTGTTAGTGTTCCCTTAAACAACATTGCTGAAAGTCTGTGGTCTGGAGATCCAGGAGGTCACCCACAGATGTCTTACTCATGTTACCTGGAGAAAACTTGTGACATCAAGCGTGGTTCCTACCGCCAGTCCTGGCGAGGGAGAGAGATGAGATGAGATGAGATAAGCACAGGATACTGACATGACTTACAGGGTCTTTAATATGTGTGTTTGCGTGTAAAGCACAGGATACTGACATGACTTACAGGATCTTTAACATGTGTGTTTTGCATGTAAAGCACAGGATACTGACATGACTTACAGGATCTTTAATTTGTGTGTTTGCATGTAAAGCACAGGATACTGACATGACTTACATGATCTTTGATATGTGTGTTTGCATGTAAAGCACAGGGTACTGACATGACTTACAGGATCTTTAATTTGTGTGTTTGCATGTAAAGCACAGGATACTGACATGACTTGCAGGATCTTTAATGTGTGTGTTTGCATGTAAAGCACAGGATACTGACATGACTTACAGGATCTTTAATGTGTGTGTTTGCATGTAAAGCACAGGATACTGACATGACTTGCAGGATCTTTAATTTGTGTGTTTGCATGTAAAGCACAGGATACTGACATGACTTGCAGGATCTTTAATGTGTGTGTTTGCATGTAAAGCACAGGATACTGACATGACTTGCAGGATCTTTAATATGTGTGTTTGCATGTAAAGCACAGGATACTGACATGACTTGCATGATCTGTAATATGTGTACTGACATGACTTACAGGATCTTTAATATGTGTGTTTGCATGTAAAGCACAGGATACTGACATGACTTGCAGGATCTTTAATATGTGTGTTTGCATGTAAAGCACAGGATACTGACATGACTTACAGGATCTTTAATATGTGTGTTTGCATGTAAAGCACAGGGTACTGACATGACTTACAGGATCTTTAATATGTGTGTTTGCATGTAAAGCACAGGATACTGACATGACTTACAGGATCTTTAATATGTGTGTTTGCATGTAAAGCACAGGATACTGACATGACTTACAGGATCTTTAATTATGTGTGTTTGCATGTAAAGCACAGGGTACTGACATGACTTACAGGATCTTTAATTTGTGTGTTTGCATGTAAAGCACAGGATACTGACATGACTTACATGATCTTTGATATATGTGTTTGCATGTAAAGCACAGGATACTGACATGACTTGCAGGATCTTTAATATGTGTGTTTGCATGTAAAGCACAGGATACTGACATGACTTACAGGATCTTTAATATGTGTGTTTGCATGTAAAGCACAGGATACTGACATGACTTACAGGATCTTTAATATGTGTGTTTGCATGTAAAGCACAGGATACTGACATGACTTACAGGATCTTTAAATATGTGTGTTTGCATGTAAAGCACAGGATACTGACATGACTTACAGGATCTTTGATATGTGTGTTTGCATGTACACATGACTTACATGATCTTTGATATGTGTGTTTGCATGTAAAGCACAGGATACTGACATGACTTACATGATCTTTGATATGTGTGTTTGCATGTAAAGCACAGGGTACTGACATGACTTACAGGATCTTTGATATGTGTGTTTGCATGTAAAGCACAGGATACTGACATGACTTACAGGATCTTTAATATGTGTGTTTGCATGTTCTGTGTGCATATATTATATACATGAAGGGGATCTAGGCAATGGCACACCTGCGCACATGTTGCCCTGGGAAATGGGAAAAATTTTCACCCTATACCCACCAGGTGGGAGGTAGGATACATAGCTGTGATTGAACCCAGACTTTCTGATTAGACATCTGATGTTTTGCCCTCTTGATTATCACTCCTGTCTGAAATAGAACAAAGTGTTTAGACCAAACGAGTTGAAAACATAAATATCGATGTGTTTTTCAGTTTAGATCTCTGAGTGTCCATCTCCACATTTTATCAGCGTGTGTGTTGAAAATAATTATGTTGATGAAAATTCTACGGCTATTAATGTCGGATGTGTTGTAAATTTGAGTCACATGCTCATCTCAAAGGGAAAAATGACTCACATTGCTGGATCTTTTGTTTGTTTTTTTAAAACTTTTTTTGTTAAATCGTGTTAAATATGACACAGACAAATGCAAAATGGAACAGCAAAGCATAAGTATAATAGCATTATAACAAAAATTCCAGTTCATGCAAAATATCCCCAAATATATACTCGTTTCATGTGGTGCATAATTAATACCATAATAGAAATAAGTAGGCCTATTACATGAACAAAACAAAACAAGCAAAATTAAATTGATATCATATCCAGGTAGATTATTTAGAATATAGACTCATCATCATGTTTTATTACGTACATTGACAATACGTGTATTAGAAATTGGGTAAACAGAATTATATTATGGTTATTATTAATGGTAAATATGGCGACCATTTTGTTTTAAAGGTGTACAAGATCCATATCAGTTTTGCATTGTATGTGATATTTTGTGGCATGATATCTTTTAAAAGAGGTTAGGTTTGGTAAGGTGTTTTCACATTCGCATTTATAAACGAAATTTTTCAGGAAGGATGATTAAATTGAATACTGAATTTGTGTGGATATGTTTCGTAAGTAACAAATAATACCAAATGCTCTGGCAATCTAATATTTACACAGGCGTACTACACATTGCTGGAATTGGTAGGATCCCCCCCCCCCCCCCCCCTTGGGAATGTTGGGGGCTCTTTCAATATAAATAGTATCACCACCTTCTGGAAATTTACTCTTTTCTGTCACTCTCTTCTGCTTTGTTCTTTTGCTTTCTGTCGTTTCTTCTTATCATTTTCTGCCTCGCTGGTCCATTCACCTGTATGTATTTGATAAAGTCTTACATACTTTTTCTTAGGATTGATAATTGGGTACATGTATTAAATGCATTTTTGGCTCTAGGGAGGTGAGATATGCGGAAGTAATTCTAGGTAATTTATGCCCATTTTTATATATGTTTTGGTGTCTTTAGGTGTGCTCAAATTTGTATTCAGGTGTGTTTTTTAAAATATCCTCTGCGATAAATTGGATGGAGTGGTCAACGTTAAGGGCATGTCCTAAGAGTATGTGCATGATTGCATTGACACTTAATTTTCTTTTCTTTTTTTTTTTTCTTGTTGAAGTTTTGTACATTTTGAAGTGGTTATAGCCCTGATATGGCTCTACACAGTCAGCTGGGCTTTAAACAACAATAACAATAACAATAATGATAACAATTGATAGGATGCATTACTTGTATGAGAATGACTGATCTCTGGATACTGAATGTTTATTCAGATTGGCATAGTCCCTTACACAGGTTGTGTTCAAAATATTTAACATAAGTGAACAATATTTAACATGAACACACATATTATACAATTTGTTTTATTGAAAATATATGAGATTTCAAAGGGCTTGAACGCATATATTATACAATTTGTTTTATTGAAAATATATGAGATTTCAACGGGCTTGAACACATATATTATACAATTTGTTTTATTGAAAATATATGAGATTTCAACGGGCTTGAACGCATATATTATACAATTTGTTTTATTGAAAATATATGAGATTTCAACGGGTTTCTCTTGGCCATTGTTATAAAGGGATTTGAAATTATATTTCAATTTGCCTTTCTTCACAGAAAGACATTACTGTAAAACTGTGACAGTGCAATGCTGTTATTTTTAAAGTCAGAATAACAAAGCATTAACACTACTGTCTTATGTGACTAGAGAAGGGAGATGTCTTCTTCTTTTTGTAGGTTTTCTTTTCTGGTTTAATAATTTTTTTTTTTTTTAAATCACCGTCATTGTAAGGTCTGTTTTGTGTATCAGAATCAGTCAGAACATTATGAGGTTGTATGGTATGTTTTTGTTTATTTATTTATCTGTTAATATATTTGATTTTTTATTACCTTTTTGTGTGTGCCTTTTTGTGTGTGTGTGTGTGGCGGGGTGTTTTTGTTTTGTTTTTTTTTGTAATGTTGGAAGTAGACCTAGAACAATAATTTTCATAAACCTATAAACAAAGACTTAACATTTTTGGCAAATTTCCATTGTGGCCGCAAACTCAGAAGATGAGTCACAGAGTATGTGTGTGTGTGTGTGTGTGTGTGTGTGTGTGTGTGTGTGTGTGTGTGTGTGTGTGTGTGTGTGTTTATATTTTTTCCCACCCCACTGTTAGTGTTAGAATCTTATTTTTAGTTCAGTGTTTATTTATCTACGCCTGCTATATCAGGATGGTGGTGGAGTTTTTTGTTTTTGTCGTTGTTTTAATTTCGTTTTTTTATTTGTTTAATGGCCATGAACACAGTATATATACAGATTGATATATTTTCAGTTGATGGTTTTGACCTTGAATGAGATATAAAAGGATGCAACAGGGTAATTTGCATGATGCATTTCTTGTTTTTGATGCCTTTTTGTACCGGTACTGCTTTTTGCTGCGGTGTGTTGTGAATTTGGATAAGGGATGTTTACTGCACTGTTACCAGATATTTATGTTTTTCGTGTTTTTTGTTGATTTTTGTAATAGAGTCATGGACTCAAGATCTGATATCTCGAGTTCAGTCCCAGCCTGCAACATTAAAACCTGGCCTGTTGGCTGCCCATCTTAATGTTTCCATCGTTCTGATGGTGTCAGCTTAGTATTTCATAGGTCCACTGGCCTGTTTGCTGCCCATCTTAATGTTTCCATCGTTCTGATGGTGTCAGCTTAGTATTTCAAAAGCATCCCCCCCCCAAAAAAAATTTCCAAGACCTTGCCAGAGCGCATAGGGTTTTTGCACAGACTCAGGGAATCTGCCAGATAATTCTTTGCAGATTTGGGTGGAGCACATATGGAATTGTCTGAGTGCGATGAATTCCTCTTGAACAAACTCCATACTATGTTTTTCCTTTGACTTGATTTTTGTTGCAGCTGTCGCAAGTTTGAGATGGACTAAAATAGACCCAAAGGAATGTATGGAAAAGGCAGGCTATGAAAGATTTTTTAATAGGCCTACCCTAAATTCAGCAATAACTAACTGAAATGGATTCCACATAAATGTCAGTTAATTAAGATAGTAACCAGAAAAAACACGGAAAAAAAAAAAAGAATAAGAACGCATATTTAATACAAGTCAAGACGGGTGCAAATTTTCGGCCTTTATCAAGAGTAAGATCTCAAACAAACAAACACCACATACAAAAATTAGGAGAAAAAGACTTGAAACTTTTTACCTGCTGTGCTGTCCAGTAGCAGAAAAGGAATCGTTTTTCGTGTTCTTTTTTTCTGGTTCCTGTTTGCTTGAACGCGGGCAGTCACGCTTGTTTTGGATTTCATATTATAGTTAAGATTGTGTTTTCACTGTGCAACTTCATTGCTGGAAGGGGAGATAATTGGTCAAGATTAACGAACCTTATCTCATTTTCTAAGGTTGTGTAATTATTGTCTGAACATTTCAATTGGACTGTTACATATCGATTCTGTTGAATTTTCATTTATTTGCCATCACCCTTCATGCCCTCATTGGACTTAGGATTTGTTAACCCTTTGACTCCTGCACCCTATCCTGCATGTGCAGAAGCTTAACCCTTTGACTCCCTCACCCTATCCACCAGGAAGCTGTTGGATAGGGTGAGGGAGTTAAAGAGTTAATTTTTGCTTTGCTTCTATGGCTGACAATGAAGGATGCTTATAGACAGGTTGCGGGAGTCAAAGGGTTAAACTTTGAACTTTATGTATGTGTGAGTGTAGGCCCCACATGCATGCAGTTGTATACTTTACCAAAGAAAGCCAAACAGTTGAGGGGCTTTCCCTTCCATTGTGTTTGGTTTATTGGTGAGGTTGTTTTTAATTTTTTGTCTTTGTTTTGTATGATAATAAAGCATGTATGAACTGTTGATATCACAGAATGAAAAAGGTCCATTTGCATAATATCAGATTTAATAAACTGAAAGTAAACTGAAGTTTGGAGCAGGTGTTTATTGTCGTTGTTGTTGTTATTGCTCTCTGTCTGTCTGTCTCTGTCTCTCTCTCTCTCTTCCAAAGTATGTATCATCTTAAAAATGTTTGCACGTATTTCATGCTTGCACTTATTTCAAAGGATAATATGGACTTTTTCTCCTACTAACTTTTTACATTTTCTGATTATTTATGTTAACTGAACATAGCTACTGAGAAAGTAGATTGAAGACTGATAGCCAACTCTGCCATTGTCTTGTGTAAACGGTTAATCACTGTGCTGCCTGCATGTGAGTAAATTTCTGTTGTACCGGCATATGAAAACAATTGAAGAAAAAACAGTTCTGTCTCTGTCTTCTTTCCTTGTCTATGTACCAAAATGAGCCATTGAGCATCAGACAACTCCTCCTTGATTGCTGGGACTTGTATGATGCGAGACAAAAGCACACTTGGCGGACTCCTGAAAGGACCCCTTCCGAGATGTCCCTCCTGATTAAATTTTCCTGTTTTTACAAGAGGTCAATAGATTTCACCTGATATGATTTTACGTTTTTCTTTAACTGCATTTTAGACTTGCAAGGTTAACGGTGAGCATGGTTTTAACTGTTGTCTTTTATCTTAACCGGGTTGTCGTTTTTGACGTGGTGTTAGTCCTGATATGGCTCTAGTAGTCAGCTGGGCAGTAAGCAATATGAATTTGAACAAGTAGGCCTACAGTTAATAAACAGTAAGTTAACTGCAAGTCCGTCTCAACCCTCTTTCCCTGTTTACTCACCAAAGTACAGTTAATGAGCCATGACTTATCTGAATGTATAGTATTGACCCATTAACTCCCACACCCTGTCCGCTGGCATCCTGTATTGATAACCATGCTAGCAATGAAAAAAAATTAACCCTTTGATTCCCACACCCTATCCTCCAGGGAATCAAAGGGTTAAGTTTTTGCAATTGGTGGATATAGTGCAGGAATCAAAGGGTTTACATCAAGACTTCAAATCAAGTGAACTTTTTCTTTGTGCTGTTGAAACTCTTTTCTTCTTCTACCTTAACTCTGTGAAGAGTCAATGGGGCACCGCACTAAAGAATGTTCACAAGATTCCTCCAGCTCTGTCGGATGTGTGCCAAAGCCTGGGTCTGTGCGAATGGTTTCTTTCTCCATTCCACAATGTTGTCACTCCATCCTTTTTTCTTTTCTGTCTTCCCCTCCATCTCCCTCACTCGGCAGTTTCCTGGAAGACCGATTTAGCAGGGCCATTGGATCTCGTTACATGGCCATACCAACGTGGTTTTCTTGACCCATGTCAGCAGATCTTCATCTCCAATATGCAATATGCTGCTATAATTAGCCTACTATTTAGTGCATGTATTCATTGGTGGTATGATCAGTGTAGGCCAATCTGATGTTTAGTATCTTGAGATTTTGTCTCACTTCCATGGCTTGGATTAGTTTTTCTAAATCCACTGTGAGAGTCCACATCTCACATGGTTACAGAGACTAAGAGAGATGAATATCCCAATCCATGTTTCAGCCTGGATAGTGCCGTTGTTGTCTTAGCTGCTCTTGAGAATTTCTGGCTTGGATCTCATTTGTAGTGTTGGATCCCAGGTAAGTGAATTGTTTGACAGTTCTTAGGTTTAATCCATGGTTACATCACCAGATGACGAAATCTGTATGCTGAAGTTTGCTATGAACACCGATATTTATAGAACACTGAATACTCATGTAATTCAAGCGATTATGTGTGTGATGAATATGAACATAACTGTAATGTCATAGTTTCAGTTGTTTGTTCTGTTGTTAGTGTATCTTTGCTCCGTTTTGCATAACATGCTGATAAATGTTTTGATGATTATTTTAATTTAGATATGGATTCTAGATCTGAACAGATGACAACTCCCAATTCACTTTTTTTTATGTCAATTGTTTTCTCTGTCCCATCAGCGAGTCAGTACAGCAATTTTAAGTTTTGTAGTAGTTATTTGTATCAACCCTTTTGACTCCCACACCCTGTCCACCAGCGTCTTCATTGTCTACAACGCTAGCAAAGCAAAATCTAAATCCTTTCACTACCTCACCCTATCCACCAGCTTCATGCAGGAAGCTGGTGAATAGGGTGACATAGTCAAAAGGTTAATTTTTGCGGTTGGTGCAGGAATCAAAGGGTTGACCTATTTCAGCAATTGGTCTGTTCAAAAGGTTTGTCAGTCCCTTTATAAAATCATGAGCGCCGAATTGTCCTGAAGTCTGACACTTTATGAAAGCTTTTGTGTCACATAAGGTTTGCTACGTTCATATATGATTTTGCACATTTTGCCAATGAGATGATAAACCATAAAAATGTAAAGGCTAGGAAGTTCTAAAAGACAACCTCAGAAAATGGTCAGGACTTAGGACCTTGGGCTGATTAGGCATTGAGAATGATTATAGTGGATGGCAAGATTGCGATAGTCACTTCATTCTCAAAATTACCACAGATCAGTTCTCTGTAAATGGGCATTTCTGACGATACTGGGAAGATTAGGAAAGCGGAAGTGATTTTTCATAGGGCCTACTTACCATTTTCACAAGTTGTAACCTATGCCCAAATCAAATTTCTTCTCTCCTAACATTTTCATCATTCAATTTACTGAACATTTTTCCACTTCAGAAACTTACTCATTTTTCTAAATATGGCTGCTCTGAGATTTGCTGATTGTTTCTCCAGCCTGGTGGCAAGAAAAACGTGTGAACATACAATTTACCATTTGCTCTATAAACTGTCTTTCAAGTTCTGCGCCTTGGTGCGGAGAGAATGTAAAAAGTGAAATTGCCTTTTTAAATGTGCATCATTTGTTTACTGTCTGAATCAAATGTGTATGTATTGCCAACATTTTGTTTGAAATCCATTTATCACATATTTACAGTTTCAAATAAAGTGGCTCTGATACAAAATTTGGACTTGTTAATGAATTTACCTGTTTGAGGATACGTGTGCAAATGTGTTTAGTAGTGCACATTAATGTTACAGTACCACACTTAATTTAAATCGAAACAGCATTATTTTTGCGAACATATGCTGTTAAAATATCCCTTTGATTCCCGCATATTGTCCACCAGCATCCTGCATTGCCGACTGCTAGCAAACCAAAAACTTCACCCCTTTTATTCCCTCACCCTTTCTACCAGCTTCCTGCAGGAAGCTCATGGAAAGGATGAGGGAATCAAATGGTTAAGATTTTGTAGTTGGTAGATAGGGTGCAGGAGTCAGAGTTAATGGAAATTTAGGCTAGCTCCCCCCCCCCCCCCCCCCCCTTCAACATTTACTTATTTCAAGTCAACTGCCAATTTCAGTATCATAATTTTTGGCCATGCACTTGATCTTTCTCTTCTGAAGGAACTAGCTCTAGTGTTGTTGGTAGTTGGCAAAGTTCATTTTTACCTTTGCTTGCCAGGTTCTCTTCTGAAGAAACTAGCTCTAGTGTTGTTGGTAGTTGGCAAAGTTCATTTTTACCTTTGCTTGCCAGGCTCTCTTCTGAAGGAACTAGCTATAGTGTTGTTGGTAGTTGGCAAAGTTCATTTTTACCATTGCTTGCCAGGCTCTCTTCTGAAGGAACTAGCTATAGTGTTGGTAGTTGGCAAAGTTCATTTTTACCATTGCTTGCCAGGCTCTCTTCTGAAGGAACTAGCTATAGTGTTGGTAGTTGGCAAAGTTCATTTTTACCTTTGCTTGCCAGGCTCTCTTCTGAAGGAATTAGCTCTAGTGTTTCTGGTAGTTGGCAAAGTTCATTTTTACCTTTGCTTGCCAGGCTCTCTTAAAGGGGCAGAGCTTAGTGCCCTGCTGTGCCGAGTTAAGTCTATTGGCCCTCACGCTCAGCATGGACTTTGGACACCAGCAGTGAACAAAGATCAACTTCAGCACATGCAAAAAATAAGCCTACTTGTCCATCACTCATCCGCTACGCTCTTTCACATGTACTCCTCGTGCCCACCCGACTGCTGCCATATCAGGGCAATGACTATTTCAAAACGCACACAAAACAAAACAGAAAAAAAAATCAAGTACATACATCAATGCATTTGGGCACATAATCCAAGGACATGCCATGGCACTGACCACTCCAATCTATCACAGATTTAAAAAACACACCTGAATACAAATTTAAGCCTACCTAAGAACCTCAAAATGTATATAAAAACGAGCATAAATTAGCTACAATTGCTTCTGCAACGAGCATAAATTAGCTACAATTGCTTCTGCATATCTCACTTCTCTAGAGCCAGAAATGTACTTAATACACGTACCTAATTTAAGTCCTATGAAAAAGCATGCCATACTGTATTGCACACATAGCCTACAGGTGAATGGACCAGCAAGGCAGAAAATGATAGCAAGAAATGTCTGAAAGGAAAGGAACAAGACAGAAACAAAAAGAGTGACAGAAAAGAGGAAATTTCGGGCACAGAATTTCCTGGTGGGGGATACTATTTACTGAAAGAGCCCCTGGCATCCCCACACACACACACTTTCCACTCAAAATGCCAACTCGATAAAGACCACAAAACTGGATTGTCTCGATTTTTAATTGTCAAAAAGGAGAAAATCTAATAAATACTTCATATAAATTAAGTATCCAAAAATGGTCCTAAGTTATAAAAACAAAACTGGGAAATCTTAGTTGTGGACTTTAAGGATACAAAATGAGGTAGTATTTCTTCAAACCATCACTCCACATCATTATTTGTTCCCGGCAGGCAAATAGTTCAACACTCGTACAAGCTGGACTGGACTGCACATGCTACTGAAGAGACCCTAGATCTAAAAAGCCAGACTTCCACACTGAATCAGATTTTGTCCGACATACAAGCAATCTTTAGTCTTCACACAATCCTTGCCTTCATCAAAACAAAAATCAGTGTTACCAATGTTTGTACGTTTACCATTGTTACATTTTATTACCAAACATGGAAAACGTTTCAAGTGATTCATGATGATGTTGGAAATGTTTTTTAAAAAAAAAGAAGGGTGTTGGGGGGTGAGCAGAATTTTCTCTAAACTACAACTAGAAATCCAAGACAAGTCCCTTTTTTTTTCCCACGATGCTGACGAACCAGTGGTGGATCTCGGTGTTAGAGGAGAACGATGATTTAATCCACCTCCTCGATGGTGGGTCCAGAGGAACCTCCGCCAGGGGCAGCACCACCAGCTCCAGGAGCTCCAGCGCCAGAGGGATCAAAGTTGGGCATGTTTGCAGAACCTCCCGCAGCCTGGTACAGCTTAGTGATGATAGGGTTACAGATTTTCTCCAGGTCCTTCTGCTTGTCATCAAACTCCTCCTTCTCAGCCAGCTGGTTGGCGTCCAGCCAGGTGATGACATCGTTGCACTTGTCCAGGATCGTCTTCTTGTCGTCTTCACCAATCTTGTCCTTGATCTTCTCATCCTCAATAGTGGACTTCATGTGGAAGGCATAGGACTCAAGTGAGTTCTTTCCCTGGATACGGCTTTTCTGCTTATCATCCTCCTCCTTGTACTTCTCGGCGTCATTCACCATGCGCTCGATCTCCTCTTTGCTCAGACGACCTGTTCAAACACAAAATAAAATCCATCAAATTCAATTTTTATAAGTAGTTGTCATTCTCAACATGAAGCTATCATCAGTTCATCGCCATCTGTGGCCATCATTCTCAAATGTCTGATGCAGTAATGATTTGCCTGATAATTTACAGGTTACTTCATACTGATGTTTTTATTCCGCCTTTACTCAAAAAAATTTTTTATCAATAACAAAACCCCGCCGTTACTAAAAAAAACAAAAAAACTATCAATAACAAAAAAAAGTATCGCTAACAAAGCAAACCTGTACACATTCTAGCACACATGCAGCAACTGCATTTAGCTACCTGAATATGCAGAAACAAAAAACCTCCAGCTTCGTGCCAAAGTTCATGAACATTACCTGTCCTATGAACTGTTGGCAATTATTTTCACACATGCAACATATCCCCTCAAACAACAAATATTTACCCTTATCATTGGTGATGGTAATCTTGTTCTCCTTGCCAGTGCTCTTGTCGGCAGCGGAGACATTCAGGATACCGTTGGCATCGATGTCGAAGGTGACCTCAATCTGGGGCACACCACGAGGGGCAGGAGGGATGCCAGTCAGCTCGAACTTGCCCAGCAAGTTGTTGTCGCGGGTCATGGCACGCTCACCTTCATACACCTGCACATCAACATACAAAACACTGAAATGAAGTCTAATACAACTGGGATGGGTGGTTACCATAAAATCCATTAGGTGCGTATGGAGAGCGATGAATCCCACTAGAATCGACTTAAGATGAAAAACTGAATGCAATGGCTATAAATTACAGACCCATGATCCATGACTGAACAAACCACAGTAATGATTTCACAAAGATCCAATAATCATTTTCCACATTTTGTACCATGGTCAATGTAAATTAACATTAATTCTTCCATTTTATTACAGCTAATGTTTATGTTCCCCTCCCCCTCTCAGAAAATACATCAAGAGGTGTAACAGATGTGGGGAGTAAATGCAAGGAATATAAGAAACTTCTTGCCCAACATGGTGAAAAGAGCTATCATAAACATGTAGAGCCAACCTGCTTGAGCAGCATCAAACGTCATCCCGACTAACAGCATTATTCTTATCGTTAAGAAATGTCCAGCTGACTATGCACAGCCGTATCAAGATTATAACCATTTCAAAATCTACAGAATACCCTGCTGAAAAAAAAATCCAGTAATGAGTTTTGTTTGCTCAGATACGTAAGATTGAAATCATGGGATTTCATTGGATTGACAGATAATGTGCACATCATTGCAAACAAACTACTCCTGTAATAATGCCTATATACAAAGAGTACCGGTAACCTGTAAGCAAGCACAAACTATTCTCCCATGCACCATCACTCTGCAGAGTGACAAATCGAGCAATTACAATATACACTACGCACAAAAAGTTAAGGATCACTATGAGAAAACAGGTGCGTAATAAACTCAGTTCGCTACTGTTACTTATTTCTCAGTACAGCCAAATTGTTATGAATTCTTGTTCAGCTGTAAGTGGGCAATGTTGTGTTAGTGCGAAAATTGCACGGGATTCTCTACTACTGAGCTTGGCCGCAAACGGAAAAGCGGAAACTTGCGAAAAAGGACCTTGTTTTGGACCGTTCTGCCTGAACACATTGCACAAGCCAGATGGAAAAACCATTATGCACGTGCAAGCACTGCTGTTTATGTGTGAGATGCTCTCTTGCTTGGCTTTATAAGAAGACATTCCACCAGTAGTAGGCCTGATCTGACAATGCCTCCACGACGAAAATTGAGCGAGTTTGAGAGGGGACGAGCTGTTGCATGGTTCCAAGATGGTGTTCCCAAGCGAGAAGTGGCCAGGCGACTTCAGGTGTCCATCTCGGTCATTGTCAGACTGATTCAACGCTTCACAGCCACTGGGAGGGTCCATGAAAGACGCAGATCTGGTCGACCGAAGAAGACAAACCCACGTGAAGATCGTCTCATTGAACGACAAGCCCTGCAGACAAGAACAGCCTCTTCCAGCATCATTCGAAGGCAGCTGAGGGTGGCTACTAACATCAACATCAGCCAGCAGACCATACGGAACCGCCTTCATGGGTTTAACCTCCGTTCTCGTCGCCCAGCTGTACGGCCACGCTTAACTCCAGCCAATAGGGCAGCACGCCGCGCCTTCTGCAGACGTCACGTGAGGTGGACACATCAGCAATGGTCCCAGGTCCTGTTCAGTGATGAATCACGCTTCACCATGAACCCACAACGGCCGACTGAGGGTCTGGAGGCGCCCAGGGCAATGCTTTATTGACACCACTGTCCAAGAAAAGGTGGCCTTTGGGGGAGGTTCTGTAATGGTCTGGGGGGCCTTCAGCCTTCACCACAGAACACCCTTGTATCATGTACAGGGTAACCTGACTGGCCTCCGATACCGGGATGAGATCCTTCGACCGCTGGCTGTGCCTACACTGCAGCAGATGGGACCGACGGCTGTCTACCAGGATGACAACGCTCGCCCCCCACAGGGCAAGGGTGGTCAACGACTTCCTGCAGCAGTCTGGAGTCAACAGAATGGAGTGGCCAGCATGCAGTCCCGATCTCAACCCGATTGAGAACCTCTGGGATGAGCTGGATCGCAAAGTGAGGAGCAACCACCCCCCTCCCAGGGATGCCCAACACCTCTACCAGATGCTGCAGGCTGAGTGGCAGGCGCTTCCACAGAGGATCTTCACCAACCTGGTCAACTCGATGAGGACTCGCTGCGTCGAGTGCCAGAACAGCCATGGTGGTTACACGCATTACTGAACTTTTGGGAGCATCAGAATGCCCTGTCTTGTGATTTCAATGACTTTGGGAAATCAAATTTCGATACGTACCCACTTTGATCAAATGTACACACCAAACGATTGCTCGAAATTGAAGGCAATTGTGTATCGTTATCACTAAAGCATGGAATTAAATGTTTGCCAAACTTCCAACGCATTGGCTTTCTTATTTTGAAAGTTATGAATTTTTGTGCAAGTGATCCTTAACTTTTTGTGCGTAGCTTAGATCAGCGGTCTCGTGCAACACACACACATTATTGCCCATGTCACCGCCATTGTTGCCAACACATTACTGTGTATCACCATACAGAATTAGATAATGCTGAATTTGGATTTTTTCACAACACAGGTAACTTCATACGCATTCCACTCAAATCTACCAGCAATTAACTAGCATAACAACTTAGATCTGGCACAAAACCTATTCACGGCCAAGAACTTGAAATGGTGAGGGGAATGGGCTCCATTAAACCTTGACACCATCACAATGATGGGACTGAGCACCAAGATGAAACCAATTTTACACTGTACAGTTATGACTGAACTGGAAATACCAACTAAAATTGCCAGTCTATGCAATATTAAAATGGCTGTTAGTACAGAACTGGATAACCGTTCAAGGCGCTAGGGCCACACGAACATTTTTCCATCCCCCAACCCCGCAAAACTTTGCCAGCAAGTAAGGACTTGCAGATATCTATAAGGTTCATGTGATCATTTGGATTTTATCCATCACAGGGCATCTGCGGTATCTATGCATACGGAATATATTCCTAACATGAAGAATGAGCAACCCGATTGGGGGGGGGGGACAACTAAATCCCAGTCAAGAAACTGTACAAAATTGCAAATTGAAAAAAGTCACTGACCTGGATCAGAACACCTGGCTGGTTGTCGGAGTATGTGGTGAATGTCTGTGTCTGCTTGGTGGGGATGGTGGTGTTGCGCTTGATGAGTGCTGTCATCACACCGCCAGCAGTCTCGATACCCATGGACAGAGGGGCCACGTCCAGCAGCAGCAGGTCCTGAACCTCCTCCGACTTATCTCCATGCAGGATAGCAGCTTGTACAGCTGTACACACAAAACCATCAATTTGAAGTCTAACTTCTACCCTATCAACTGTCTGCCTTCAACCATGCTAATTAAGCACCGACAATTTATCATGAAGGGGTTCAGCTGAATTCAAATTTAACCCTTCGACTCTCGCAACCTATCCATCAACTGCAAAAACTTAACCCTTTTGACTCCCTCACCCTATCCACCACTTCCTGCAGGAAGCTGGTGGACAGAGAGAGGGAATCAAAGGGTTTTAAGTTTTTCCTTTGCTAGCATGATTGGTATTGCAGGGTGTTGGTGGACTGGGTGCGGGAGTCAAAAGGTTAACAGCAAGTGAAAACAGACATAACGGGCCTTTATTACCTAAAACTGTTAACACTTCCTCAGAGCCAAAAATGCAGTTAACACATGCATACAATTACCAATTCAAAAAAGTTATAGAAGATTTTAGAGAACACATTACATGTGAATGGACCATCATGGAAGAAGATGAGATGACAAAAGCAAATGAGCAAGATAGAAACAGGAGTTACAAAAAAGTCGGTATTTCTAGAACAGAATTTCATCGAGGCGACAATATCATTTATATTGAGGAGACCCCTAGTATCCCCACAGAATAAATCATATCAAATAAACAAAACGTTAACCTTTAGTCTGTAAGAATAGTATGAAATATAATGCAAGAATAGTATGAAATATTAACAAACTTTGAAACAAGCGATTTTCAAAAAGTGAAACACAATCTAAGAATGAAGAATAATTAACTACACATCCCCACAAAGGAAATCATATAAAAAATGAACCGTCACAAATCTTTTATTAAAAAAAACAAAAACAAAACTTTGTAAAAGAATTTTTAAGAAAAACTACTAAAACTGAAACAAATCCAATTTATAAGACTGAAACAAATCCAATTTATAAGGACGAAAAATAAATTTGGGCAATCTTGACTGTGGTTCAGACATCCAAGGAAGGATTGGGCCATCAATGAAACAAGAGTTTCTCTGGTGGAAACCGCGAATGTAAGGAAAATCATCATCATAACCACAGATCAGATTGCACAACAAACTACAATAATGCTTCTAAACGCAAGGTTGTCCAGTTATCCTAGCTTTCTTTTTCCATTTGTGAAGCACGTGAAAATAGTCTAGTGCAATCCAACTGAATGAAGAGGCACCTGCAGAGTTTTGCTGGCAGTCTGTCACCCACGATGCAGTCTGGTCTGTGCATGTGCACTAAGGCTTGAAGTACCAAATCGGGTTTTCACTGCAGCACAATGTGCACCAAGCTACACAGTAACAAAACAAAACAAAACAAAAAATGTGCGACCGTATCAAGTTACCTCTGTCTCAATCCACATCTTTAGTATGGCGAAGAAAAACCTAAAAAAATAAATGAAAAAATCTAATACATGACTTACCAGCACCGTAGGCAACAGCTTCATCAGGGTTGATGCTCTTGCACAGCTCCTTGCCATTGAAGAAGTCCTGTAGAAGTTTCTGGATCTTGGGGATACGAGTGGATCCACCCACCAACACAATCTCATGGATGGCCGGCTTGTCCAGCTTGGCATCACGCATGGACTTCTCCACTGGCTCCAGGGTGCCACGGAAAAGATCGGCATTCAATTCCTCAAACCTGGTGGGGGTACAAACCATGATATTGTACATAACAAAAACCATTACTTTTAAAAGTTCTCTATAATACTTGAAAGCCTTCCACCCCTAAAGTTACATTCAATAAACATTTGGCAATTTCTGAGTGCTATGTCCTATAGCTATTATCTACTTCCACCTAGTCACAGAAAGCTCTGCTGCCACCACAGAAATCAAGAAAAGAACACGGACCCTTGTTACTGTAGGTAGCAGTCCAGTGCAAATACGCTCATATTTCTCTTCCTTCGGTATCCATGTTCTGCAACGTCTCCCGATTTATTTTTCTCAGTGAAGTTTTTCACCTTCTCACTTTTAAGCATGATGCCATGTTTATTTTCACAACTTCCCCCCATAACATTTTCAGTACAACCGTTTTGGCATGCCTCCCACCCCCTCCTCTTCAAACTGCTAAACTGTTCAGGAATTCTGCTAGTATTCAGCAAGACTGAAGACTTCAGGAATTTTCATTCTAGTTTTTGACCATTTCTAGCATTAGTGTTAATCTAAGACAGGCAATCATTTTTTGAATTTAGTCTATATCCCTTTCACTCACAAACCCTATCCGCCAGCTGCAAAAACTTGCCCTTTCACTCCCTCAGGAAGATGGATAGGGCGAGGGAGTGGATGGGTCAAGTTTTTTGCTGCCCTCCTAGTTGAAAGCAGGAAGCTGGTGGATATGGTGCGGGAGTTTTCTTACCTCAACAAGTTCTTCGATTATCACAATTCTGAAAACACACACACACACACACACACACACACACACACACACACACACACACACACACACACACACACACACCACAACACACACACCACAACACACACACAACCACATAATCGAGCCCTTCCTTACCTGGCACGAGTGATGCTAGTGTAGAAGTCGATGCCCTCGTACAGGGAGTCGATTTCGATGCTGGCTTGTGTGGAGGAGGACAGTGTTCGCTTGGCACGCTCACAGGCTGTTCTGAGGCGACGCACGGCGCGCTTGTTCTCTGATATATCTTTCTTGTGTTTCCTCTTGAACTCCTGGATAAAGTGGTTGACCATGCGGTTGTCAAAGTCCTCTCCACCAAGGTGAGTGTCTCCGGCTGTGGACTTCACCTCAAAGATGCCGTCTTCAATGGTGAGGATGGACACATCGAAAGTACCACCACCAAGATCAAAGATCAGAACGTTGCGCTCAGCACCCACCTAAAAACAACCACAATCATAGCTACTGCAACAAACTATACTCATCTGAAATGGTAAATGCATTTTTATTTTTCAAGTTCATAGTCAACGTTTAAAATCTCTTGCATAAGCCATTTCACACTTGTGTATATTTGAATTTACATAAATGCACCGGAGGGGACAAGGGTATAGGGAAGGAGGGGTCACTGCCAAGTTTACTTGATATAAGGAATAGATACCTACCAAGTGGAGCAATCTTGCATGTAATGCAAATTGGGTATATCGACACACAAGTCAAGCAGCTGAACTTTTTTGTGTTTAGTGTGTGACTCAGACATCCAAGGAAGGATTGGGCCATCACAGAAACGAGAGCTTCTCTGGTGGAAACCGCGAATGTTAGGAAAATCATCATCATCGTCACACACAAGTTTTTGAACTTGAATATTCAATTTCCCAATTATTGCTCAATATCTTTTCTTAAAGTAGGTATTCCAAAGTGCTCTTCGCGGGCGGCGAAAAGTACGGCAAAGTGCGATTTTTCACTGGTTTTCAACTTGCTCGTTCTCAACGAAATGCAGTGTCAGAAATAAAAAACATAGATCATGTTGATCTGTGATCCTTTAAGCTTTGTTTAAAGTCAAAATAAATCAATAAGTGTAACATTTACCGTTTGAAATATGCTTTTGATGATGGGTACTAAATTGCGATTTTGCTGCAACTGGAACGACGAAATCGGAACGCGGTTTTGACACCTACCTTGAAAACTCGCCTCGCGGAGATCAGCTGGGTCAGATATCAACAAACCATTTACACAGTCAAAAAGACGACTAAACTTGCTTTCATCCGATGTAAAAAGTGAACTGATAGGTTTGCATTTAGTCGGTCGTTTCGTGCGTTAAAAACTTCCGTCGATGATTTCGCAGCCTTACTCAAAACCAATCTCTCCATATTTTCCACTGTGCAAAAGGTCAAGGTTTCAACTTTCAACTTCTGCTAGTTGCATATGGATTCAACCACTGGCTGTCTTCCGCGAGAACTGAGAAAAAGCAACATATTTTCGCTTTCCCTTAGCGTCTGACGCGCAATGGCGGACACGCGCGAAGATCGTTCGGGCGAGCACATGGACGTCGAAGTTTACGTCGACCGCTCCAGCCACGACGAATCAAGCGATCCAACTTATCTAGAGGGTAAGTGAAATATCTTGCAGTTTGTTTACTATTACTTTTCGACATTTTGTTTCCTGATTTTAGAATATAATTGTTTGGAAAGCGCATAGCTGCAGCACCCACAGTATCATGAATATGTTAGAAGGTAGGGGTAGGTGACGGTTTGGGGTGCGGTAATTTTACAGAGAGTGAGATCAGGCATATGATTAAAGGAAAATGTTTACAAAAGATTTTTTTAATAATCCATGCCTTTATTATATTTATTTATAA
The DNA here is from genome assembly GCA_030674185.1 of Monoplex corrugatus. Classification (NCBI taxonomy): domain Eukaryota; kingdom Metazoa; phylum Mollusca; class Gastropoda; order Littorinimorpha; family Ranellidae; genus Monoplex; species Monoplex corrugatus. The sequence goes on along the minus strand of JAPXFY010000023.1, from coordinate 9,746,170 downwards.
TGATGTTAATGAGAGATTAGCGATTTATTGTGGTCACGTGACCAACGCTTTGCTCGATCGATAGTCGAATCGGCCGAGTGACCTCCCTTGACTTCACTCGATCTGGTTCAGTGTCGTTCAATAATTTCACAATGTTACACCTTTTTCTTTTCTGCCTTTGTGTAAACTTCCTGAATGGTACCATTGAAACAAATTTGCATGTTTATCAATCCTATTATTTTTAGGCCCAATATTATTATCACCTAGATCTAGTTCAACAGCTTTAAAAGTTTATTATTATTATTATTAATATTGTTATCATATTTTTGTTGTTATTATTTTACTATCATTATTCATTATTATTTATCATTATTATTATTATTATTATTATCATTATTTCATTATTAGTTTACTATCATTCATTACTATTTATTATCATTATTATTGTCATCAAAAATAATATTTAAACAAAATAAAGTAGGCCTACCAGGTTAATGGGTTGGACACTATGAACCTTCCTAACTAGGCCTATAGTGTTTATGAGATAAATTTTGTTGTGCTGATTTGAGTAGGCCTAAATGTATGGAACATTTTACTTTGCCCACTGCTTTGTGAGTTAGGGTAAGGTATTATAATTTTATTTTCAAAGCTGACAATAATACTGGTAGGCTTCTTACAGCTCCACACCAATCTCTCTCTCTCTCTCTTGATCCTTTCTCTCTTTGACAGGCAGGGAAGTTAATTGAGCAGGGGTACAAAAGTCCTTGTGTTCCTGCACGTTTTATGTTCTTGTTTTTTGGATTTGTTTTTGTTTTGGTCAGTATTTGCCTCTTGCTCTGTATGTATAGGCCTGTTTGTCCCTACAAATGGGATTTTCACATTACGCTACAGGATAGAACAGATAGATGTACTAATACTTTCCCTCTACACTATTTTTCTCACAGATGATCTCTTCATGAGGATGAAGGAGCGATTTCTTAAGACTGGCAGAGGGCGGAGACCTAGTCTTTTGGACAACTTTGACAGCAATGATGATGAACTGCATCTGAACATGTTTTAATTTCCTGTCACTTGTGAAGGGGAATCACTGATCATAGACACTGACAAGTATTTTTTTACATTTCATTACAACATGTTTTTTGTAAAAAGAGATGATTTCTATCTTTTGTGCTTCCAGTTTAAGTTGAAGGCCAGGACAGTTATCTACTGTGATTAAGCAACAGTGAAAGGTCAAGACAATGATGTGGAAGCTTTTGATAATGTTCTACACACAGTTAAGGAACAGTTAAAGGTCAAGAGACATGTTTTAATTGTTGTTTAATGATAAAAAAAACAACAAATTGGCATGTAAAAACTATGAAGATGACTTCTTTGAATGAATGTTGTTGATGTACATGTCTTGTTTGATTCGATATGTAAACAAAACGCATTATTTGTTACTATTATCAGCTGACATTTGTTATAATTTTGTCATCTGATTTTTGTTTACAGAAAGATTGAAACCTAATGTCTTGTTTGTTATACTGACAGATCATAAAAAACTGATCATTTTGGTATATGGTACTTTGCAGTAGGATGAATGTGACAGAAGTTACGGAGTCTTGCAAAAAGCTAAAATACACATTTTTTTCAAAATAGGTATTTTATCCTTACCCAAATATGGTTTGATTAAATATACAGATGTCTGGGGTTGTTTTACATTGAAAGAGTTTGTCATGCTGAGCAATTTGATATCAAAACCATTTTTGTAACTTTAAAGTGAAAAAAGTTATGGTGCACCAAATATGTGTAAAATTCGCCATTTTTTTCACTGTGACAAATCGGCATATTTTGCATTTTTGACATCTGATATCTTTTCAACCAGCTTTCAGATGAAGCTGGAAAAAATTAGGGTTAAATTCCTTAATATGTTTATCATATATGATTCATTTCAGTGTCACTGTATTGTATTTCTTAATGATAATGGAGTTTGAAATTAATGAAAATGGGTCCCTTGCCCAGCTGTTTGGAATGGCGGCGTCCAATTTTGCTATTTTTTGTCATTTTCATAGGTCTGTATTTTTATTGATATGCATTTCTGTCCATATATTTTTTGCACATCAACTTAACAAGTAAAAACCTCCTCAGAAATGATTTTCTGGACTTGTGTGATTTTATATGTGTGTTCAAGGCATGTCTGAATGTGGCCTAAAAAAATGTGCGAAATTTTTCTAAGTCCAAAAAGAAAGGAAAAAATCATAAAAAATTTATTTTTTATCCCACATTAAAAAATAAAGTATGTATGTGTTCAGAATGAAAATCTCTATTTTCCCAGCTGATTTTTATACAGATAAGTTCAAATTTGAAAATCACTTTGGAATACCTACTTAAAGACATGTACATATAAAAAATAAATAACTAAGAATAATATTTTCCCACTGAAGATGGATTTCCAACACTGTAACCTTTGCTTGAGATGGTGCAAGATTCGTATGTCTGACAGATTTAAACCATTTTTCTTGTGTGCACTTAAAGATTAATGGAAGTTTATCCCATTACTGAAACCCTCAGTTTTGTAGCATTCAACTGACATTCTATCATTTACTGCCAATTTCACTCGAGTTTGAACTGACCCAATGCGACCGAGTTCCCAGACCCACACTCTTTTCAAAAAGGCGACTCGCAGGAAGCTTTTCTCAGTGTAGTACCAATTTGTGGCCATTTTTTTCACTCAAGATCAATATTCCCCGTGGAGCAAAAACAAACAAAACCAAAGACATATGCTGTTTGTTGATTTTCTGCAATTTTCTTCAGACAGAACTGTGGTCAAACAACGAACACAATCACACGGCATGGTTTTTTGAGGCCCATTTTCTTCACACTAGGTAGGCAGGTTCTCAACAAAAAAAACCGCTTAGGAATGTGTTGCTTTGTTCCATCTCACACCAGGATAGGTAACCGCCAGGCAACGCTAGAAGCCCCAAGAATCTTCCCAGCAAGGTAATGACGGCTGTTGCTAATAATTTCACACCGCATTCCACCCAATTTTGTTGCATACCACGTTTCACTTTGCCACTTACCTCATCACTTATGCATGACCATGCTAGCAGGTAGGAAACAGGCCCCTAATCAATACCGTCACAGACTAACCACTCCCATACCAAGGTTGATTTTTGGTTTTCTCCTTTCTTCATCTCTTATTTTCTCAAGTTTCAGAGCTTGTTTTAGTTCTCAATCTTCATATCCAGACAATACCCTCTAGCAAATCTGCAAATCATCTGAGGGCCATTTCTCATCTTCGAGCAAATGCACAAAAGCAGCGAGATGGCAAGGGGTAAGGGCAAATAAAAAATCTACAATGTAACGGGATAAAAGTAGTAGATTTCAGCCACCGTTATTTTAATCTTACCGCCAAGATTCCTTCACTACCTCGCCCTACCTCTAGCGAATACCTCATCATTCTTGCCGCAAGATGGATCAGCGTGCACATTACTAGCGTCTCAAAAGAACCCTGCCCAGCTAGCATGAAAGAAACCAGCCTCTCTCTGACTCCCTAAGCTTGCACAAAACCCTATGAACTTGCAGTGTTTTCACAAAAAAAAAGAGGGGGGTAGGGATGCATGAAACAAAACTGTTGTCACCAAAATTATGGTGATAACATTGCAAGCTATGATTAAACTCCATGTATCAGTTCTAGTAGGTAGTCCCAGCCAGCAGAAAGCGCAACTGACTTGCAGAAATCTTAAAAATTGCCGAACTTCGTCATTTTTCACAATCTTTACTCTTACGGACATATTTTATTTTGTGGTGGAATAAAAGTTCTGCTTTTCTTCTGTTGTTCTGTGTTTTTCGTTTTCTTATACGTTTGTTGGTTTTTCCGTACGACTGCGTGAAAGTGGGTAGGGGTACCGCGAATCCGCTCTCGCGCTGACGCGCTGTCCCAGTCTAGCGCGGTAGTTGAAAACGCGCTGTTTACAACACCTTCTCTCTCTCGCTCTACCGCAGCCTGAGAACAGTACACAGCTAAATTTAGACTACACATGCAGACAGACAAAGCTCTCAGCTTTCTCATTGTGTAAGTTTCGTATAGAAACATTTGTCGAAAAACCGTCAAAAAATGAGTAAAAAAATCGCTAACTTTAATGCATAACAGCTTCAGAACCCTTGAAAACTGACAGGGAAACTTATACCGTTGAAAAGAGCAATTCTTCGGCTTCAATTTGAAATCAAAACGAACATCGTATGCTCCAGTCGTAGGTTGCGTCCGTGGGAATTTTGCGAGAACCCCGTAGCGTGTATCGGCTGGCTTTATCAAAATGGCGGCGCCCAACGACCCCATGTGTTCGACGCGTTTTGACGATCTACCTGCATTTTATGTGCGTCTGCGTTCATTTTTGGGTAAGTAACTGCAATGAAATTCATTTTCTTACAGGATTTTGCATACATGAGCAATGATTTGCTAATTTGAGTGGTGTTTCGTAGCAAAATACGATCGATGTGAAATGTGCACTTCTGAGCCTCTCAGTCACGGTCAGTTCAGAAGAGAATAAATTCGTGAAGGAAATACACGCTATAACTATGCAGTCTGTTAATTTTAGCCATTTTCTCAACAAGATAAGTAAAGTTGAGGTTTGATGATTTGTTTTGATGTTATTTTTCTTGTATTGTCTTCTTCAACTGTTGCGATCACAGACCGCAAAAGACACTTCCGGTTCAGCGAAACCTGTGTTGATATTCATTGAAAACAATGTCTCGGTCAGAAATGCACGCTTATTTATTCAATCTTGCTGCGGTTTTTAAGGAGAAAACACCAATTTTATTGATTGAAAAACCCTAAGTGTTCTTTTTCTGGTGATAACTGGTGATAATTGCCTCCAGCAGTTTGTTATATTAGAAGTCTATATTGTCTACTTTCACTTTCAGAATTATCCTGTTTATTTCCACATGGATTCATTGTTCACTTTATTTTTTGTTTGGTTAACATGTATTAACATGTGTTAAAATAGTATTTTCAAAGTGTGTGTGTGTGTGTGTGTCTGTGTGTTTTCCTCAAATTTTGATGAGTGGTGTGATGGTGTTGTGTTTACCTGTGTGTCTGCCTGTTGGTATTATTGCAACTAGGAGAATCTTGCTCAATGTGTGTGTGTGTGTGTGTGTGTGTGTGTGTGTGTGGAAGAATTTTTTTTGTTTTTCTTCCAAGTTTAGTAGTTATTCTTTTCTTGCCAGGAGTCAGTCTTTTTTTTTTTAACATTTTTGTATCTTGTTTGTTTGTTTGTTTGTTTATATCTGTTTACTACAGGCTTTTTTTCTCTTTTTTTCTCTTAACAGAGAACGAGACCTTTGACCGATACAAGAGGCATCTACAAGCTTTGGGTCCTGGCAGTGGAAGGAGCCGTCCATGCAAACTTGAGTCTGTTCCTGTTCTCACCAATCAGCTGTTGCTGCAGTTGGGGTTCTTGCGTTTGACTTTGGGAGTCACTTGGTCAGTAATCATTGATTTTTCCCAGAAATTGCTAAACATTCATCAAAATTTAGATACTTTAGTGATAAGTGTCGAGAAACGCGCAGAGAAACTTGATTTCGATGACCAGAGTGCAGTGTTGCTGTTTCTTAAAGAGGAGAAAGATGTGGTTTTTCCAAAGAAGTCACCCTTTTGTATTCGGTTTAATGTGACACAGGCTTTTTTGCTGAAAGAACCAGGTGCAGTTAGACCACAGCCTCATGATAAACTTCCAAACGGACTCATCATTGAACTTGAGAGATTCAAGCGTGAAAGGAAACTGACTGCAAGTGATGTCTTTGAATGGATACTTGTGCTCTGTCCCAGTGCAACATTAACTTCAAAACACATGAACAAAAAAATCAGTGATCTCATGAAGAAATACAACCAAACCACGAAAGACAGTCGCAAAAACCCAGCTGCATACAATACTCTCCTTGAAGCTGTTTTTCAACTTCACTCGTCTAGTTCAAGAACTTTCACTGCTCAAACCATTTCTATGGATGTTGACGAGACAGTTCTGCCAGGAGAGCTGCATAATGATGATGTTTCTTCAAAACCAAAGTCAAGTTTGGACACTGACCCGTTAAGTGAAACTTCCAGCACGTCAGTTACACCCACTGCCAGCGCTACTAGTACTGCATGTAGGCCTACTGAAAGTGGCACTTGCAGGTCTTGTAGCCAACTGCAGTTGCAACTTCAATGAGTGCAAGCCTGCAGGAGTTTAAAATGCAAGAAGACAAACACTTACACCTGGAGGCAGTAGCAGCAGGACGTTTGGAAGCACTGAACGAAAAAAATGAGAAGATTGCTGCTCTGACTGTTCAAGTTGAGAATCTACAGAAACAGCTGGCAGAAACTGTAGAAAAACAAGCAACAGCAGAACAAACCCTTGCTCACACAAGGAATATGATGGCAGACTTGAAATCTGAAGTAGCCACCCACAAGAAAACTAGCAGTAGGTTGCGTAGAGTTTCTTTGGAGAGAAAGAATAAATATCAAGAGGAACAAGAGAAACAGCGCCAGGAACAAGACAAACTAAAGACTGCAAATGAGAAACTGGAAAGAGATGGTCTACGAGTCGTACGACTGAAAAGCCAAATAAGGGAAAGCAATAAAAAAAAAATGAAGAAAATGGAAAAGTCATTGAGCAAACTAACCAAAGAAAACAGCATCATCCAGGAACAATATCAAGAGGAAACAAAACCTGTCTGTCACACGAAAGAAGACGGAAAATATAGAGACGGTGTTAGGGCATGTGATGGGGAACTTGTAACAGAATTTGATGTTGGAGCTGCCAAAGTGCCACAAATTATTCAGTCGGTTGCTAAGCATGTGTTTGACACAGAGCTTCCATTGTCTGATCTTCCATCAAAGTCAACCGTTTTCAGGTGTGTGGATGAGGCGCATGTCCTGTCAAAGATGCATGTCAGCGAGGAACTGCAAAGTAAACGTTTTGATCTGCACACTGATGGCACAAGCCGTGACAGAAAAAAGTACATTGGACAGCAGGTAACACTTGACAACAAAACAACATTGTCATTAGGTTTTCAGCGTGTGGCCTCTGAAACTGCCTCCTCTTTGACAGATTTGACCATGGCCCTGATACATGAGCTCTCTTCATTGCATGATGATGATCCTGATAAAACAAAAGCAGCTGTTCAAAACACACTGAGAAATCTCACATCTACAATGACAGATCGCGCAAGTGTGATGAAATCCTTCAGCCATCAATTGCAGTCAGCGAAACAAGCTATTGTAGGTACTGACTCAGGATTAGAATTTCTATACTGCAATGCACATTTTCTTTTGGGTCTGAGCAGTGCTGCAGAAAAGGCACTGGGTGAAGTAGAAAGCAGCAAAAGCCTTAAAAAACATCTTGGCCGGGATGTGTTGCCAGCGTTCGCGCATTTCCGAAGTTCTGCATCAGAACCTGCAGCTCTACGTGCCGTCAGGACAACATGTGACATCATTGGTCCACGTGGAGATGACAAGAATGGATGTAGGGAAAGCTGGATTGGATTTTGCCTTCTGAAGGATGTCAAGAGTTATATCAGCAGCTTCAGGGGAAACCGCTTTAACAACACCTTTGAAGGTGCTGCTGCTATACTCCACCATCTTGATGACATTGTCACTTTCATAGGCGACTACCTGGAGGAAGCACCAAATTTGAAAATCCAATGACAAGGTGGTGGTAATGTTGGCTGCTCTTGCAACAGTGTACGTCTGTGTGTCTGGGCCATTCTGGGTGCTGATTAAAAGCAACATCCACTATCTGGACCTCTACATCTACATCCAGAAGATGGAATCGTCACTCAAGTCCATTCTCGAGCATGAAAAGCAGTTTAACCTTGTGATGGAAACACTCCCATCTGTTCTGGACATAGTCATGGAGGAGACACCCATTGTAAAGTCTGTCGTCCAGTTTGTTAAGACTAAAATCCCTGCAAGTGAAACAAATCTGTTTAAAGACTGTGTAAAAGTAATCTGCCAAAGGTTCCTTGACACCATTAAAAATCAGCTGAGCGATTTCCTGCCTGGTGGGAAGTATGGTGCCCCTCCATCTAAGGAAGCTCGCCAGAAGATGGCCCACTGCCAGACCAAACAACCTTCTAGGTGAGGCCTGCATGGGAGATCTTGATTTTTCCCTGAACAAGCGTCGCTATGCTCTATCCTTCTACCACTCAACAGTCAACATGATGAAACGCAACCACTCCCTCTCCAAATGGCTTCCTTCAAAGTCAGAGGCAGATCAAAAGCGGCTGCACAAGATAGCAAGACAGAAAAGCAGTCATCTGAGGGCTTTCTACCGCAAACAGGAGAAAAATGTGGCTGTGCAGGAAAAAGAAAAGTTGTTAGCCAGAGCAGCAGCACGAAAAGAAAAGGAGAAGGAACAATGCAAAAGGCGTTTTAAGATCTTGCAAGACATCAGAGCTTGTCCCATTGGCAGTGCATGTATGACGAGCAAAGATGTTGATACTCTCATAGAATCATACACCACCAAAACAAGCAAAATAGATGCCATGAAGCTGCAGCTTAGGTACTACAGGATCATCATGAACTCCAAAAGTTCACGTCTTGTAGCAGCTGGAAAGACCTTGGAGCAGATGATGTCCGACTCAAAGATGTTCCTGGCAGAGTTCAATCCCACTGGGTCTTCAGCAGCGCCAACATTGGATGACTCTAACCTTCCTGACCCGAATACTTGCGACAATGAACCTCCAAGGAAAAAGCGGCACCTTCAGGCAGAAGAGGATGTTTCTGACACCGACTGTCACACGAGTGAGAGTGATCCTGACCTCAATCTGGATTCTGATGAGGAATTTGCAGAAGTTGACTTCTCTGGCACCTTCCAGCGCCAAGGTCAAACTGTAGCTGTATACTATGAGCAGCAGTGCTTCATTGGAGAGGTGCTTGAAGTCAAGAGTGAGACTAGTGCGTCTGTCACTTTCATGCAGCAGGATGGGTCAAGAAATTCTTTTTTTGGCCTTCTACACTGGACTTGGATCATGATGTCCCTGCACACTTCATCGTACAGTGGGATGTAGAGATGCGGCCTATAGGACTAAACGCTAGAAAGTGGGCTGTAGAAAACTTTGACCAGCTTCAGAGGAGGCATCATATGTTCAAAGTGCAGTTCTGCTCTGCATGCTGAGAACAGGGTATTTATCTACATGTATAAAGATTTGTGCTGTTAATTTTTATCTGTAGGTCTGGTCTGTACTAATTTGACACTAATTTGTGACACTATCTATCACCATAATTTCTTAATGATACTCTCAACCTCATGGTATCCCTGCCCCATGACGGAATAGTGTGCAAGGGTCATTTACAAATTATAAATAAATAAGGTAAATCAAATTAGACAAGGAAGATAACTCCAAGGAAGCTATCAAAATGTAGTGCAGTTCTGTTTAATTCCTTTTTTTTGTTTTTTTGTTTTTGTTTTTGATAATTTTGGTTTTCGGTATGTTATGAATCGATTAATTATGAAATGATTCTTGTATTGAAGGGGTACTGCCAAATGTAATCTTCACAATATCTGTTTATGTATTGGTTCATTGTACATTTCACCCCAAGACAAACATTTTGATAGGTTATAGTTTTCTGTACGACTTCTAGAAAGGAGGATATGAAATTTCAGTCTGACGGAAAATAATGTTAACAAAGTTAACATGAGATTAAACACAAATATGCATATGGAGCTCTGTTTGAGTGTCAATTTCTCAGTTATATTGATACAGACAGACCTGGAAAAAAGTAGACTGATACCTGGCATGTATGAGACTAGAATGTAAGTATCAGAACTGGTACCAGATAATTCTAGTCATTATGGTACCCCTCTAAAAATAAGGATTTAACCCTTGCTTGACTGGTCAACAATGTCAAACGCTTATTTTTTTTAAAGTTTGATGTCATACTGTGTGAACAGGAAACATTTCCCTTTCTTTTCCTTTCTATAATTTTACAATCTACTAACACATATAAGAAAAAATGTAAAAAAAATTGTGGTCACATTGAACATCAGTAGTTTCATGCATTTGAATATGTGGCATTATTACGTATTCCGCAATATCGCGAATTTGTGAAATACATTTTATGCAACAACTCCTAAACTAATAAAGATTTTCATGTGAAATTTTGTGTGGACTCTTAAAATATCATCTGATTCATTAGAAATTGATTTCAGGTATTTCTGACTATTAGAAAAAAATGGCTGGGACTACCTAGTTCTAGCATTCACAGCTATATCAAATAAATGACACAAAAACAAAACAAAAAAGCCCCCAAGGTTGAATCTCACAACGACTGCATTTACGGCATGGCACTTAACTAGTTACTGGGACACTCCTTAAAATCAACTGTGGTCTGCCAATGGGTCAAACCCACAACCACTGCATTATGAGCACAGTACTCCTTAACAACTCAGCTATGGGACACTTACTTTCTGAAACATGCACGCAGGAACCTACCTTCTTGTCCAAGCCATAGGCGATAGCAGCTGCTGTTGGCTCATTGATGATTCGCAATACATTGAGACCAGAAATGGTTCCAGCATCCTTTGTGGCCTGACGCTGTGAGTCATTGAAGTAGGCTGGTACAGTGACAACAGCATCTGTAACGGTCTGAAATAAAATGGAAAGAAAAAATATGATTATAAACGGGCTTAGCTATGATGCACACAGCAATAGGAATATACATCCATGAGAATACGCATATGCGTTTATACAAGCAACTTCTGCATGACTCAAATATCCAAAGAAGGAATGCCATCTTTGAAACGACTTTCTGGTGGAAACCGCCAAGGTAATGTAAACTATCCTCACACATACTGCAGTTTTGATGTTATCCTATCACTCCCCTTTCCATCTCCATCCACTGCAAGATATCCAGAGATGGACATTGTTCTTTAACAAATAGGCCTATGCCAACATAAATTCATACTTTAAAAAAAGTGGTTGGCCTACAATTATTTCAACATTTCCTTCAGTTCTTGTGTTGTCAATTTGGAATACGCACAAAAACAGAAACAATGCCAGTCTAAAGTAATCATTAAGTCACAAAGCAGGAAAACAGTAAGCCTGGTCTTGTTAAGGCATGTAAACTGCTTGGCTGTAAAGCAGCAACAGTTTGGTCTGTATCCATCCCCACCACACTTTAAAAAATTACACACTTGGATGCAAATCTACTGGAAACTGTATTCAACCCCACCTCGCCTTCACATTTGATCTCCTGCAAATACACTAAGCAATCTCTTCGCCACTGTGCACAAAATATTCATTTCCTCAAATACATATAACCAGGCTTAGTAGTCAGTTTCTCTCACCTTTCCCAGATAGGCTTCGGCAGTTTCCTTCATCTTTACAAGCACCATGGATGAGATTTCTTCAGGGAAGAAGGACTTCGAGTCACCCTTGTAATCCACCTTCATTTTGGGCTTGCCAGCATCAGGTTCCACTTCAAATGGCCAGTGCTTCTTGTCTGACTGGACAGCAGGATCGTCGTAGCGACGACCAATCAGACGTTTGGCATCTGCGAAGAACAACAGTCCCCATTACTCTCAAGTTGTAAAAACACGTACAAAGCATTTGTTTATTCAGTGAAAATGGCAACTCAGACAGCCAAGGGAAACTGTATCCTCAAAGAGCCATTTGTCTCAGTAGGAAACCACAGAAACAAAAGTTTCATCATTGTTGCCAGATATGGATTAAAAAAAAAAAAATCAATTACTCGGCCTAAGGGTCAACTAGTGAACAAGCTGAAGAGAATGGGTTAAGCAGCCACAACAGGAATCATCATCCGTATTAACCAGGCTGGGTAAGAGAAGAAGATAGTTTCCTCTGAAAATTGGCCGGGGTCTAGGGGCAACGTCCCTGCTGTGGGATAGCCCCCCAGAAGCTGGTGAATTTCTGTAATTTTGAGGCATTATGGATGCATTTCTGGATGGCAAATACAATAATTCATCAATATTTCCTCTGAAAAAAAATTTTTCCCTCTGAAACTAGGAGTTCATCCACTGAAATTAGTGGATCTGCTGAGTTACCCAACCTGATTAACATGGAATGAGCCTAGAATAACCAATTTCCACTCAAACCAATCTGAAGTTACACCAACACTTACCAAAGATGGTGTTCTCAGGGTTCATGGCCACCTGGTTCTTGGCAGCATCACCAATCAGTCGCTCCGTATCTGTGAAGGCGACGTATGATGGGGTGGTGCGGTTTCCCTGGTCATTGGCAATGATTTCAACTTTGCCATGTTGAAACACACCTACACAGGAGTAGGTTGTGCCCAGATCAATTCCAATTGCAGGAGCTTTGGCCATGTTTTCTTATGTTCCTGCAATTCAGACAAAGATATATGTAAACAGACTACATAAAAGCAACATTTCATTATAGGCCTACTAGTCAACCTGCCAAATTTCAGTCTCACCATAATATTTCAATTATTTCAAATTGTTTGGACAGACATGAACAAGAATGGACAGGTTCCAATGCTGTGCTAGTTTCTGTGGGCCTACAGCTATCCTGTGACCATCCTGTTGTCTGCTTGCATGAGCACCATATAGCTGTGCACTAGCTTTCAAAGGCCAGTGCACAGTACTGCAGTATAACTGGTCGAGCTGTGGCGATATATATTGCAAATCCTTTACATTTTTGGCAAATAAAGTTGACCACAGGGCTCATAATTTTGGTGACTTCTGTTCACATGCTGTCACCCAGCCACAGGTCCTGGGCAAACTTGCTGTCAGCCTTAGTGATTTAACCTTCTGAGCAAAACCAACACCATTAAGGAGGGAGTTCAAAAATAACGATGGTATAACACAGCTACACCAAGGCCTTCCGGGTTTCTGCCCATGTATGCAATTAGCCCACATTTTGGCCAGTGTGCAGGATGCTATCTGGCCAGAAGGGCAATGGTGAATGGGTTAACCAAGAATAGCCTAGATTTCAGATATCCTGAAATACAAATTTCTGGCATTCATCAGTTTTTCCATTCCAGAACTGTGGAATATTACACAACTAGCTTCAATTACAGACAGCCTAGCAAGCCTATAGGCCTAGATCACTAAGTCTACTTATTGTCTACAGAATCTTCACAATGATGAAGGCGCTAGCTAAGGAAAAGTAGTAGTCTATGGATCCTATATCCATGATAAAATTATCAAATTTTCCCCAAAACTACCAACATGCCTAGGCCAAATAAACGAAGGCTACTTAGCCCACAGATTATAACAGAATCTCAAAAGTCTCGAGTCTGGTACTGTAGTCTGTAGGCTATGTGTAGCCTAGGCATAATTAATTTTTAAAAAGGCAGGCCTAGGATCTGTAGAAAATTATAGGCCTATACTTTTCATTCGCCCGGTTTGACTCAGTTCACCGAAATGTTGTACAGACCACAACGTAGGAATTTTTTTTTTTTTTTTTTTTAAAGGCAAGAGATTACAAAATCCAAGAAATTTTCAGACGCCCCTTTCCAACAGTTCCGACTCACTGAAATGTTGAATAGACCATAGCGTAGAAACATCTAGAACTGGTAGACCTAGATCTATATCGATTACGAAATCCAGGTAACTTGCGTCTTTTCGGTTTTATTTTCGCCGACACGTCACCGACGCAATCTAGATCTAGATACCTGGTTAAGTAGCTTTCACACGAACTACAGCTGACCATTAAACAACAACAAAAAAGACCAGGAACTAGAGGTACATCGTGGGCCCCCTACTTAGAAATGACCCCAGAACGGAGCATCGGACGAGCCTAACCATGATGGCGAACTTAGAGAGCACGCGGAAGACTGCCAGGTCACATGGTTTTTGTCTGGCCGTTGCCTGTCGACTTATTCGCTTCTGCCTTTGAACAAACGTTCAACATCGAATTGATCTATAAATTACAAACTCCAAAAAGCAGGCAGTAAGGTGAAGGTCTATGTAGTTTAAAACAAATCATATCTGAAAACGTGGCTGCCCGTGTACGATACCAGTCACCAGGGTTGGCCTATCACATCACGCTAGCCCAATAAATGATAATCGAACCGGGTTGCCGTCTTCATTCCCGGACAAACTTGGATAATTTTTCACAGAAAATGCCCTCAGTGTAGTCTAGATATATCTATCCATTAAACTGTAATGATCACAGAGAAACAAAACAAAAAAATCGACATTTACTTGGGCTACAGCCAATGACTGAACACGCGGACAGACGAGACAACCATTACCAAGGAAAAATATTCCACTGGACCCCCTTAAAAAATGACACGTGACCGGCTCTAGTCTGACCATTGCTAATAACATTTCGATTCTTCAGACAGAAAGAACGACAGAAATGTTGTCTGTATTACATCTTTCAGGATTCCCAACCAGTTACCATCTGTTTTACTACACCGATCAACTCACCTTTGTACCGACGACTGCCCACTGGTCGTGTTTCAATCTAAGTTGTGGCTGTCGTGGATTCTGTCGTCCTTCCTGGGAAACGACTCTTTATCAAGTGCGGTGACCTGGCGTTCAACGGAAATGACGACATGACAACGCCTTCTGGAATGTTCAGTGGAAACAACCAATCAAATCCACATATGCCTTCTGGAATGTTCAGTGACGTCAACCAATCAAATAATCGCTGGACGAAAGCGGAAGAGTAAGTTAGGCGTCGGAAAATTTTACTAGGTCTACTTTCAGTTTCAGTTTCGAAATCTGTGTACTGGTTGTTGTTGTTGTTTAGATCAGAGTTGTTTTCCACAAAGCTTTGTTGGAGAGTACAGGGAATCCTGCTATTTATCTTTTATACAATTCGAAGATGATGAAATTAGATGGACAGAGGTAATGCATGCATTGTTCCTCTCTCTTGTTACACAGTTGTAGTAGTTGTAGAACAACTTACAGACAATACTCAAATTTCCAAGAACCTTGGAACAGAAATTGAAACTTCTAGGCTTGCAATCAGTCTTTGATGCACTTATCATTTCATGATCGTATGCTGACATTGATTCGAAACTTATCTAGCAGTAGCAGACGGGTGTTGCGTTTCATTTTCGATCCGTTAGCCTATTCATTCACCTGTCGCTTTGTTTTATTGAATTGCCTGTTCTCCAGTTGTTAGAGCGTCCTCCATGACAATAACGCTGAAATTGTAAGTTTCACTTTCTGGTGGATTTTTTGTTTTGTTTTGTTTTGGGTTTTTTGTTTTTGTTTTTGTTTTTTGTTTTTTTAAGCACTGATTTGTACCTGGTATAGAGCCGAGGACTCGAGATCTGAAATCTCGAGTTCAGCCCTCGCCCGGAATATCAAAAACTATCATGTTCGCTGCCCATCTAATTTTCATGTTTTCATTACTCTGTTGGGTCGCCATGCAAGCGGCTCAATGTATAGGTCCCTCCCCCTCCCTCCCCCCTCCCCAGCTATATTTCATGATTTTGCCAGCGTATAGGATTTATCGCAGGCTCAGATAGTGTCAATTTATTGCTGGCAGATTTGGGTGGACCACATGTGGAATTGGGCGAACGTGATGAATCCCTCTCTTGAACAAACTCCAATCTACAAAATGTTTTGTTTTGTTTTTTATCTTTCAAAGTTCCGAGTGCTTCGCCTATCATTCATTCATTAATTAACTCTATAGATCAGAGTTGGATCGAGTGAAGACAAAAAAGCTACCCAGTAGCCTACTTAGTACAATCATCATCATCATCATCAGGTGCCTTGCCGCATGGCGTTGGCGATTATGGACTTCCATCTGTCTCCATCTCTTGTTGCCTCTCTTGTTAGTACATTAATGAATTGTATCTCTCACACACGTAGCTTGTTCATTATTTCTCACACTCACACATACACACACGAACAAGCACACAGCGTGAGAGAAGGAGACAGACAGACAGACAGACAGAGAGACCGACAGACTCAAGAGAGAGACAGAGAGAGAGACAAAGAGAGAGAGACAGGAGAGAGAGAGAGAGACAGAGACAGACAGACGGCCAGACAGAGACAACTCTAGAGATTAAAATTCAGTCGTGCGTTGCGCACAACTTCGCTTTCCTCCCTCTTTCAATTAGCGTGAGTTGCCAAAGACCTTCACCTTGACAAACAAAGCGAGACTGATGAAAGGACTGACCATGGCAGGACAAGGACCGCTAAACGTAATCATCGAAAGCTCTGGAATAGACGTGAAAGAGTGCAACAAACGAGGCCTCGCTGAGTCAGAACCGATTCGTGGACAGAGTAAACAAACACACACGCACACGTCTATTGCGTTCTTTTCCTCTCTGGGTATGGGTATGAACACGCGTGTGTGTGTGTGTGTGTGTGCGTGCGTGCGTGCGTGCGTGTGTGCGTGTGTGTGTGTGTGTATGTGTGGTGTGTGTGTGTGCTGTAACTATTCTAATTTCGCAATGTCTTCGTGATCATATTCCTGTTATGTAATGCTAATATCCTTGAGTAATTAAGTGCGTGCTCTCTCTCTCTCTCCTCTCTCTCTCCTCTCTCTCTCTCTCTCTCTCTCCTCTAATTATAGAGGTATATCTTTATTAAGCATGATATCTAAATGTTACACAACAATACTGAACAAGAGATTATACACCTGGTTAGAAGCTAATAATTTGATCTCAGAGAGCCAGGCAGGTTTTCGTAATAGATACTCAACTGTTGATCATATATTCACACTACATGCTATCATTCAGAAATGCATGCACAAGAAAGGGATGAAATTATATGTTGCTTTTGTTGACTTTAAAAAGGCTTTCGATTTGGTCAGACATGATAAACTCCTACATTGTATTAGAAAGGAGGGTGTTAAAGGGAAATTTCTCGCATCATTAATGGCAATGTACAAGTCATTGGTGTCATGTATCCGAGTTAACGATAAATTTTCAGAGATGTTTCAATGTCCGGTTGGAGTAAGACAAGGTTGTGTCTTGAGTCCTACATTGTTTTCGATATTTATAAATCAGTTAGCAAATTGTATGGGTGATAAAGGAAAACATGGCATCCAATTACTACCTGGGATGTTGGAAATATTTGTTTTACTCTTTGCAGATGATGTGGTACTTTTCTCAACTACACCAAATGGTTTACAGAATCAGCTGAACGTTTTAAGTACGTGTTGTAACAACATGAAATTAAAAGTAAATATTGACAAAACGAAGGTCATGGTGTTTAGAAACGGAGGGTTCCTCGGAAAACGTGAAAAATGGTCATATGAAGAAAATAAGTTGGAAGTTGTGAATAATTATTGCTATTTAGGTTTTAATTTCACGACAATGGTAAGGTACTGTCAAGAAAGGTACTGCACATTTAGCAACTAAGGGGAAGAAAGCTGTCATACAGCTAAATAGGGTTCTCCAAAAATTCAAGGAAATGACAATGGATACTTTCTTTAAAATATTTGACGCAAAGGTACAACCCATTCTGTTGTACGCATCAGAAGTATGGGGATTAAAACGAATGGAACACATAGAAAAGGTATATATGATGGCGTGCAAAGGATTTTTAGGCGTGCCTGTTAAGACACCAAACAAGATGGTGTACGCTGATCTGGGAAGATATCCATTATTCGTTAACTCTGTGGTCGCATGCTTAAGATATTGGTTTAAATTGCTACAAATGAGTGCCGAAAGATTTCCGCATAAAGCTTACCAAATGCTTCTGGAATTAGATAGAAATGGAAAGGATTGTTGGGCATCAGAGGTAAGAAAAATCCTGTGTGATACAGGTTTCAACATTGTATGGCTGCAACAGGGAGTTGGGGATGTAAAACTATTTTTAAACATATTTAGACAAAGACTTGTCGATCTGTTTATCCAAGAATACACTAGTATTATTAGAGATGGTGACAGATATGACTGCTATAGATCATTCAAAACAATTTTTGAAAAAGAAAAATATATTTCTGACATGGATACATACTGTCTCAGAGTGGCAATCACACAACTAAGATTTGATGTACTACCGCTGAATAACAATTCACATCGTTATAGTGAGAGTATTCACAAAAGGGCATGCCCTTTTTGCAAAACTCATATCGAAAATGAATATCACCTTATATATGACTGTCCCACTTATACAGATATTAGAGTAAAATTCCTCAAAGATTCAGCTAGAATGCCACTTTATCTACTGCTCAAAGCAGAAAATTCTCATCATAGATACCATGTGTCCAGATTTGTTTTTCATGCCATCAACAGACGCAAAAAAATCATGGGTGAATAGGCTGGCGAAAACAAGTCATCACCAGTACTATATTACTGTATTACATTAGTAATTATACAATGCTGTATAGGTATAATAAATGGTAAAACTATTAACGCTTGTTCCATTATATTTTTGTAGTCATTTCGATATAAACTGTGTACAGACTGTAAATTATGCACAAAAACGCGGGGGTAAAGATAACTTTGAAATTATTGATACTTGTTTTACAAATATTTGGTAAATTGATGACTCATTGATTGACTGCTTAACTGATTGTTTGATTAATTCATTGATTGATTGATGGATGCACTGACTGAATGATTGATCCATTGATTAGTTGCTGACTAAGTACTGATCGGGAAAATGATTTATATGAAACTGATCAAATTGTTCGGTGACTCGCTAACCAGTTTGGTTTATAGATGAGTAACTGTATTAGGCGACAAGCTTAACTGGTAGAGAAACGGTTCAGTATTTTAACTGATCGGATTCAGATGGCTAATTAAATGATAGAATGGCAGTTGATTGATTGATTGATTACCGTTGCCACGGTACACTGAATGTACTAAGTATTTGTTTGATTAGATGGATAAAGTGAAGTATGTTTCGCAAGCAAGGTGATTTACCAATTATTTGTTGATTGTGTGATGATTGTATTACTTGACCGGCTGTTGGCTATACAGAGAGACTAATTGCTTGACCAGTAGATGGAGGAATGTAACGATATATGTATATGTATTAAATATCTTTATGACTTGTTTGATGCCTTAATGCACTGATGAAGCTTAATTATAATCAAGTACTATTTAGTGTATTACTTCATTAAATGTTAGATTTAGTCAGCAAAAGAAAGATCTGTTGACTGTTACACCAACGAAGTATTCAACTGAGGAAAGCGCGGAAAATGTCAATGTTCGACGATGCAATCATACGCATTGCAATATTGGTGTAATCCACAAAAACCCTATCTCCCCCCCCCCCCCTCCCACCGACTATTGTATTGTGGCCTAAGGCCGATGTACATTAAAAAATTCTGAGTTCTGAGTTCTGAGTTCTCTCTCTCTCTCTCTCTCCTCTCTCTCCTCTCTCTCTCTCTCTCTCTCTCTCTCTCTCTCTCTCTCTCTCTCTCTCTCTCTCTCTGTGAGTGTGCGCGTGAGCATATGGTGTGCGTGAGAGAGAGTATGAGTTTCTCTCTCCTCTCTCTCTCTCTCTCTCTCTCTCTCTCTCTCTCTCTCTCTCTCTCTCTCTCTGTGAGTGTGCGCGTGAGCATATGGTGTGCGTGAGAGAGAGTATGAGTACGAATGCGCGCGCCGCGCGCGCGCGCGTGTGTGTGTGTGTGTGTGTAGCTCATATATGCACATACACACAGCATACAACAGGCTGCAGAGTACACACACATACACACACAAACACTCACACACACAAAGACACACACATACACGCACATTTCTGATACACATTTCAGTCTCTTTCACCCCGTGTGTGTGTGTGTGTGTGTGTGTGTGTGTGTGTGTGTGTGTGTGTGGGGTGTGTGTAGCTCATATATGCACATACACACAGCATACAACAGGCTGCAGAGTACACACACATACACACACAAACACACACACAAAGCACACACATACACGCACATGTCTGATACACTTTTCAGTCTCTTTTTCCCCGTGTGTGTGTGTGAGTGCACGCGCGCACGTGTGTGTGTGTGTGTGTGTGCACGCTCGCGCGCGTGAGTATGTGTGTGTGTGAATGTCCGTGAAACACAGACAAAGACAAAGGGAGACACACAGAGAGAGACAAGAGACAGAGAGGCTGTGTGTGTATGAGTCTGTGTGATCAGTATTTCCACATTCAGTAATTCAGATGAGATACTGGAGCAAAAGTTTTGAACAGTACTGCTTCAGTAGCAGGAGACACCGGCGACAGCCAGACAGCACATGATCCTCAGACGAGAAACCTCCGTGAGACAAGTGTTAATATAGCGTAGAAGGTTCCTTCCTTCTACGCTGTATGGTTCCGGGCCGGACCCAGGTGTGTCCCCTGGATGTCCTACTGCCATCGCCGTTATTATTATTGTTATCATCATTATTATTATTATTATTATTATTATCATCATCATCATTATCATCATCATCATCATCATCACCACCACCACATTATCATTATTATTGTATTATGCTCCTTTTTAAAAAAATTTTTTTAAAGGAATTCGGCCTCCAACTCGGTGCTTCATATCTATCGATCCTTGGCACGACAACCAACACGTTCTCTCTGTCTCTCTGTCTCTCTGTCTCTCTCCCTCTTTCTCTCTCTGTCTCTCTCTCTTTCTCTCTCCCCCTCTCTCTCTCTCACTCTCTCTCTCTCTCTCCCTCTCTCTCTCCTCCCTCTCTGTCTCTCCCCTCTCCCCCCCCCCCTCCCCCTCTCTCTGTGTCTCTCTCTGATCCCCTTCCTCTATCTCTCTCGCTTTTGAGATTTCAGGCGTTCAGGCGTCTGCTGCGCGAAACATTCCCGAGTGATGTTAGAGCAGATAGCCTAAGACCTTCACCATGACAAACAAAGCGAGACTTGAAAGGACTGACCAGGACAATGCCCGCTTACTAAACGCTCGAAACCACACTCTTACACCTAACTAAAGATGTCTGTGCTCTGGTAGTTTGGAGTTTAATTAACCCTTTGACTCCCACACCCTGTCCACCAACTGCAAAAACTTAATCCTTTGATTCCCTCACCCTATCCACCAGCTTTGTGCAGGAAGCTGGTGGATAGGGTGAGGGAATCAAAGGGTTAAGTTTTTTGCTTTGCTAGCATGGTTGCCAATGCAGGATGCTAGTGTGCAGGGTGTTGGAGTCAAAGGGTTAAACTTTATTGAAAAGACGATTCATGGCACTCAGACAATAGCCTACCACATGCGCTCCACCAAAATCTGCACAGCGATTATCTGGCATACACCCACCCAGAACCGGAGAAAATATTGGACGGGGGCTTACAGAGTGGCTGAGGACGGAGAGGGTGGGGAGATGTACTTGCAGCAAACAGAACTAAATTAATAGTGCCAACGGTTACATCTCTTTGCTTGCAGCGACAAGAGTTTGGAGTTTGTATGGAGTTTGTTCAAGAAGGATTCATCACACTCGTACAATTCCATACATGCTCCACCCAAATCTGTCAATAATTATCTGGCAGACTCTTTAAGCCTGCACAAAACCCTAAGCACAGGCAAGGTCTTGAAATTGCGGAGAAAGGGGGGGGGGGGGACTTTTGAAGCACTAAGCTGACACCACCGGAATAATGGAAACATTAGGATGAGCAGCCAACAGGCCAGTTTTTGATGTTGCAGGCTGTGGCTGAACTTGAGAAATCAGATCTTGAGTCCACGGCTCTGTCAATAGAACCACCCAGCAGCGATTAGGGATAGATTCGTATGGAGGGCCATGATCGCCAACGCCATGCAGCAGGGTACATGATGATGATGATGATGACCGAGAATCTGTCCCAAACCCAATGTGCTGGCACTACGAAGTCTTGAGACGTGAAGGTGCGAGAGGGATATATGAAACAGTAAGTTGACACCACCACAGAATGATGCAAACATTGTTAAGCGTGATGGGCAGCAAACAGGCCAGTTTATAAAATGTTGCGACTTGGATTTAGCTCAGATATAGATATGAGATGAGGAGTCCATGGCTCCTGGAATATAAGCACACACACACCGCGCGCGCGCGCGCACACACACACACACTGACGCACACACACACACACACACACACAAGCACGCACACACGCGCACACACATACACACACACGTGTGCGCGCGCACACATACATCAGGATTGCATAGATATATACACTATACATACGCACAAGTCCGCTTCTCTTTGAGTGTGCATGTGTGTGCATGTGTGTATGTGTGTGTGTGTGTGTGCGCGCGCGCGTGTAAGTGAGCACGTGTGTTAAGAGCTAAATGGACGATAGTACTTCATATCTATCAACCCGATCAAACACGCACACACACACACACACATACACACACACACACACACACAAAACACACACACACACGCCACACACACACACACATACACACACACACACCATAACACACACACAATACAACACACACATAATACAACACACACACACACTTACTCTCTCTCTCTCTCTCTCTCTCTCTCTCTCACCCCACACACACACACACACACACACACACACACACACACACACAGGTATCTCCTCTCTCGTTGGAGCATCATCATCCACATCTTTCTCGATCTTTCGTGACTGTGCTTTGGCCGCCGAGTCAAGATAAGTGGCCATGACCGAAGGGGTGGGGGTGGAGAAGGGAGAGGAAGGAGGGGGAAGACGGTAGTTTTCCATCAGCTTGGTAGTTTGCTTTTATCACACGTCGAGTGGTGTGACCATCTCAAACGCAGCGGGTCGCAGGTGGCGGATGGCCTTTAGCTAAACATTAGTAGCAAAAGAAGCCAGAACGAAAAACAGTCCTGGACCGATCGGTCTCACCTGTCTCACCACAGACATCTTATAGGTTCGGTGTTGGCCGCTGCACAATTTGACACCACCGTCTCCCTCCAAACCGTTCTGTCTTGACTTGTGTGGACAATTTCTTGATTATATAGGCCACTGATGTTGGTTGTAGTCTCGATGTATGAGACTGGATGTCTGCCTTTCTTCTTTTTTGCCTCTGTTTTTCCCTGAAAGATGGTTGCCATGAGGTCCGTGTTCTTGCTGTGTGACACATGGCCAATGTATTTTAGTTTTCTCTTGTTGTTGTCTGCTAGTAGTTTTCTGGTAGTATCAAGTTCTTTCAGGACACTTTTATTAGTTCTTCTGTATGTCCGTTTGACACGTAGTAGTCTCTGATAAAACCACATCTCTGCTGCCTCAGTTCTTCTGCAATCAGAATTTCTCAGAGTCCAGGCTTCGCAACCATAAATCATGACTGGCCACATCAAGCATTTTAAAAGTCTGACTTTCGTGCCATTTGGTATGCCTGTCTTTCCAGATGTTGTTGAGTTGGACAATATTTTGCTTTGCCATTCCAGTTCTTACTTTGATGTCTTTGGAGCAGGTTCCATCATCAGTTTTACAGAACCAAGATATTTGAAATCCTTAACATTTTCTAGGGAAACTTTGTTAATTAAAATGTCACGACTGTTTTCATTGTCTTTGCCTTTGACATAGAGCACTTTTGTTTTCTTGGCATTCTAAGACCAACGTTTTTGCCCACTGCATCCAACCTGTATATAATTCTTTTTATACTGGTAACGTTGTCTGCTGATAGCACATTATCATCGGCATAGCGCAGGTTTGGAAGTTTTTTTTTTTTTTGCTCCCATCTTTATACCGATGCTTTCTATATCAGCATCTCTCATGACTTGTTCCGTGCAGATATTAAAGAGATCGGCGAGAGGATACAACCTTGTCTGACTCCCCTGTGGATGTTCAAAATTTCACGTTTCTGGTTGTTCCATCTAACTGTAGCCTTTTGGTCTTCATACAATGAGGCAATTAATGAAACGAGATGTTCAGGAAAGCCCATTTTGACCATAACAAATGGCTAAAGATTTTTTTATTTTTATTATCTTTTCTCCCAAGTCAACTATTACAGTGTCTGAACGTACTTCATACTCATAAGCACGTTTAAGATCCTGTTAACCATGTCAGTATTCGGTGGCGTTAGAAAACAAGGTAACAACCAACATGCACACACTCCCAAAACGAAGTCTGCAGACTGAGTAACTACATAACAATCAGTCGCCTGCACACAATGAGCCAAGTAACCTGCATACAGTTAGCGTGAGTTAACATTGCTCTGAATAAGGAAACGAGGAAACAAAGAAACAAAGACAGGGATATAATACCATTTCAAAACAGATAACGTGTGTGTGTGTGTGCGTGTGTGTGTGTGTGTGTGTGTGTGTGTGTGTGTGTGTGTGTGTGTGTGTGTGTGTTCGTTTGTTTGTTTAAATATGTGTATACATCTGTGCAGGGCTCTGTGTGTGTGTGTGTGTGTGTGTGTGTGTGTGTTGGCGTGCGTGTGTGTGTGTGTTTGTTTAAATATGTGTATACGTGTGTACAGGCTGTGTGTGTGTGTGTATGTGTGTTGTGTGTGTTGTGTGTGTACCACAGTGTGTAGTGCGTGTGTGTATGTGTTGTGTGTGTGGTGTGGTGTGTGTGTATGTGTGCGTGCGCGCGAGTGTGTGTATATGTGTGCGGTGTGTGTATGTGTGCAGGCCAGAATGCCTGAGTGTACATGTGTATGCACGCCAGTGTGTGTGTATGTGTGTGTGTGCGTGTGTGTTGTGCGTGCGCGCGCGCGTGTTTGTATATATGTAGAGGCCAGAATGCCTGTGTGTATACATGTGTATGCACGCCAGTGTGTGTGTGTGTGTGTGTGTGTGTGTGTGTGTGTGTGTGTGTGTGTGCGTGCGTGTGTGTGTGCAAGTGTGTAGGCAGTGTGTGTATGTGATGTGTGCGTGTGGGATGGGTGGTGGGCCAGTGTGTGCATGTGTGTGTGTATGAATGTGTGTATGTATATGTATATATCTATGTGCAGACCTATGCGTGTGTGTGTGTGGTGTGTGTGTGTGTGTGTGTGTGTGTGTGG
>JAPXFY010000023.1:9711411-9716411 GCA_030674185.1 Monoplex corrugatus | reverse complement strand
ACACACACACACACACACACACACACACACACACACACACACACACACACACACACACACACACGCATGGCTATAAATGGGGAGAAAGAATAAAAGCAATAAAAGCAAGAATAAAAGCAATGGAAAATTATAGAGAGCATAGCATATACAATTATATATTATAACCATGTGATTCCCCTCCGAGCGGACACAGGCTGCAGAGGTGGGGGGGGGGGGGGTTGAGTGAGGTTAGGATTTTATGCGGAGGAGAAAAGGTGAGTTTTGAGAGCGGACTTGAAGGAGACAAAAGTAGGTTGCTGACGGACTGAGAGAGGAAGTTTGTTCCAGAAGAGTGGACCAGAAACAAAGAAGGCTCGTGGACCATAGGTATTGAGCTTAGTGCGTGGAAAGCGAAAAGTCAGAGGATCGGAGGCAGAGCGGAGGGTACGTGAGGGAAGATAGATCTCAAGTAGGCTTGACAGGTAATCGGGGGCTGCGTTATTGAGGCTTTTGTAGCACATGGTGTCTAGTTTGTACTGTATGCGCTTTGATACAGGGAGCCAGTGAAGTTGTGCCAGGAGAGGAGATATGTGGTCAGCTTTTTTCTTTTTGAGTACAAGGCGTACAGCATTTGTTTTGAATGCGCTGTAGGATGTGAATGGTGGAGGCAGGAAGACCAGACAGGAGTGAATTGCAATAGTCAATGCGAGACATTATGAAGGAGAGAACGAGTTTTGCAGTTGTTTCGACAGAGAGATACTTCCTGATCAGCCTTATACGATGGAGATGATAGTAGCAAGATCTGGCAGTTTGAGAAACAAAGTTGTTCATGGACAGGGTAGAGTCAATGTAGACACCAAGGTTTTTAGCTGAATCAGAAATTGGGACTGATGTGTTACATAATGGGAGAGAAAGAGGAGGCAGCTGAGAAAGTTTCTGACGGGTGCCAATGAGGATAGCTTCTGTCTTGACGTCATTAAGCTGAAGTTTGTTGAACGTCATCCAGTTCTTAATATCCGAGTAACACTCAGTGGTGCGAGTCAACAGGCGCTGTATATTATCAGGTGAGTCACTGTCTTGAAGTTGGGTGTCATCAGCATAGAAGTGGTGTTTTATAGAGTGGGAGTTGATGATGGTGGACAGGGGGGAGGTGTAAAGAGTGAAAAGAACAGGGCCAAGGACAGATCCTTGTGGAACACCACAGGTCAGGTATGCAGGTTGAGAGTAAGTGCCATTGATGAGAACAGTTTGTTTTCTGTTTGATAGGTATGAAGTGAACCAGGACAGAGCAATGTCAGATGCCAAAAGTATGATGAAGTCTAGAAAGGAGAATACCATGGTCAATGGTATCAAAGGCTGCAGACAGATCAAGGAGTGTGAGGAGAGAGACTTTGCCAGTATCAGTTGCAAGGAGGAGATTGTTGAGAATGTGTAGTAGGGCAGTTTCAGTGCTATGGCACTGGCGGTAGGCTGACTGGAAAGGATTGAGGAGATTGTTGGCAGACAGGTGAGAGTTCAGCTGGTTGAGGACGATTTTTTCAAGGAGTTTTGACAAGAAAGAGAGATTAGAGATAGGCCGGTAATTTTTCAGTTCATTTGGTTCTAAATATCATCCAGCGTTCTGAGCTGTAAAGTAGAGTAATAATATAATAATAATAATATAATAATAATAATATATTTTATTTATATAGCGCAAAATCTTGATAAAATCAAATCTAAGCGCTAAGCGTATACATGCATACATACCTACATACATATGAGCGTATACATGCATACATACATGCTTACATACTTACATACATAAATCTAAGCTGAGCGTATACATGCATACATACATACATACATAAATCTAAGCGTATACATACATACATACATACATACATACATACATACATACATACATACATACATACATACGTACGCACATGCATACATAATAATTACAATATTTATATAGCGCAAATCTCGACAAAATCAAATCCAAGCGCCGAAAAGACACACACGCACACACGCACGCACGCACACACACGCACCACACACACACACACACACACACACACACACACACACACACACACACACACACACACACACACACACACACATGCATGGCCACAAATGGGGAGAAAAGAATAAAAGCAATAAAAGCAAGAATAAAAGCAATGGAAAACCACAGAGAGCACATCATATACAATTATATATTAAAACAAAGTGATTCCCCTCCGAGCGGAGACAGGCTGCAGAGGGGGGTTGAGTGAGGTTAGGATTTTATGCGGAGGAGAAAAGGTGAGTTTTGAGAGCGGACTTGAAGGAGGCAAAAGTAGGTTGCTGACGGACTGAGAGAGGAAGTTTGTTCCAGGAGAGTGGACCAGAAACAGAGAAGGCTCGTGGACCATAGGTATTGAGCTTAGTGCGTGGAAAGCGAAAAGTCAGAGGATCGGAGGCAGAGCGGAGGGTACGTGAGGGAAGATAGATCTCAAGTAGGCTTGACAGGTAATCGGGGGCTGCGTTATTGAGGCTTTTGTAGCACATGGTGTCTAGTTTGTACTGTATGCGCTTTGATACAGGGAGCCAGTGAAGTTGTGCCAGGAGAGGAGATATGTGGTCAGCTTTTTTCTTTTTGAGTACAAGGCGTACAGCATTGTTTTGAATGCGCTGTAGGATGTGAATGGTGGAGGCAGGAAGACCAGACAGGAGTGAATTGCAATAGTCAATGCGAGACATTATGAAGGAGAGAACGAGTTTTGCAGTTGTTTCGACAGAGAGATACTTCCTGATCAAGCTTATACGATGGAGATGATAGTAGCAAGATCTGGCAGTTTGAGAAACAAAGTTGTTCATGGACAGGGTAGAGTCAATGCAGACACCAAGGTTTTTAGCTGAATCAGAAATTGGGACTGATGTGTTACATAATGGGAGAGAAAGAGGAGGCAGCTGGGAAAGTTTCTGACGGGTGCCAATGAGGATAGCTTCTGTCTTGTCGTCATTAAGCTGAAGTCTATTGTGTGTCATCCAGTTCTTAATGTCCGAGTAACACTCAGTGGTGCGAGTCAACAGGCGCTGTATATTATCAGGTGAGTCACTGTCTTGAAGTTGGGTGTCATCAGCATAGAAGTGGTGTTTTATAGAGTGGGAGTTGATGATGGTGGACAGGGGGGAGGTATAAAGAGTGAAAAGAACAGGGCCAAGGACAGATCCTTGTGGAACACCACAGGTCAGGTATGCAGGTTGAGAGTAAGTGCCATTGATGAGAACAGTTTGTTTTCTGTTTGATAAATACGAAGTGAAAAAGGAGAGAGCAATGTCAGAGATGCCAAAAGTATGATGAAGTCTAGAAAGGAGAATACCATGGTCAATGGTATCGAAGGCTGCAGACAGATCAAGGAGTGTGAGGAGAGAGACTTTGCCAGTATCAGTTGCAAGGAGGAGATTGTTGAGAATGTGTAGTAGGGCAGTTTCAGTGCTATGGCACTGGCGGTAGGCTGACTGGAAAGGATTGAGGAGATTGTTGGCAGACAGGTGAGAGTTCAGCTGGTTGAGGACGACCTTTTCAAGGAGTTTTGACAAGAAAGAGAGATTAGAGATAGGCCTGTAATTTTTCAGTTCATTTGGGTCTAAATTGTGTTTCTTGAGGAGAGGGTGAACAATAGCAGACTTGAAAGAATCTGGGACAGTTCCAGTTTGAAGAGAAGTGTTGATGATGTCAGTGATGAATGGGAGGAGAGTAGGGAGACAGTCGGAGTAGAGAGAACCTGGAAGAGGATCCAGTTCGCAGGTTTTGAACGACATGGATCTGATTGTGTTGAAAATTTCTTCTTGTGAGACTGGGGTAAAAGTAGTGAGAGGTGTGCCAGAGAAGGAAGGGTCAGGTGGGCATGGTTGACAGGGTGTCCTGTCAAGCCTGTCACGAAGACTTTGTATTTTGGAGGTGAAATACTTGGAGAATACAGATGGGAGTTCTTCATTTGTATGTTTTGTTGGGAGAGGTAAGTCTTTTCGTGTGCCAAGGAGATGATTCATGGTTGTAAAGAGTTCTTTTGAAGAAGAGGCATTCAGGATTTTGGTTTGGAAATAGCTTGTTTTTGCAGATGCAATGAGGGTGAATACTTTTGTTTTAGAGGCTTGGAAAAGTTGCCTGTGTACAGTGAGTTTGGATTTGCGCCAGTGGCGCTCTGCTCTGCGGCGGGCACGTTTTGCACAGGCAATCTCATGAGTGAGCCAGAGGGTAGGGGGGCGGTCAGGTAAAAGACGGGTTGTGGCTGGAGCATGAGTATCCAGAAGATGGTGGAGAGTAGTATAGAATTCATCGGCAAGGTTATGTGACTTTTCAGAAAGGAGACGGGAGGCATCAGATGAAAATGTGGAGAGTGGAAAGGAGTGGAAAGAACTCAGCTCTGGCACAGTCTCAGCCAGGTGCTGGTGAGGTACTGGGGGTGGGTCTCAACAAGCTCAGCATTCTGAAGGTGTTCCTGGCTATTTGGTTACTGGATGAGATGGTTATAGTTTATGTAATCAGTTTTGTTTTGTTGTTCAGTTCTAATGTCGTAGTTTTTGACTCTCTTGCAGAGATACAAAACAAAACCAAAAACAAAAAAAACCAAACAAACAAAAAAACAAACAACCCCCCCCCCAAAAAAAAAAAAAAAAAAAAATGGAGAGAGAGAGGAGAGAGAGAGGGGAGAGAGAGAGAGAGAGAGAGAGAGAGAGAGAGAGAGAGTCACTTCCAAAACTTTTGATGTCAGTGACACCAACGAGGTTGGCTTTAGTACAGACACTTCCAGTTTCTATGTTGAGATAGTTCTTGATCTCATTGTCTGTTCTTCCATTATCTGACAGTGCTGCCTAGATAAGTGAACTCTTTAATTAACATTAAGTCTGTTCCGTCAACTTGGATTGGTGAGGGTTTGGTATGTTCAGTGTCATCACCTCTGTTTTCTTCTTACAGATCTTAAGGCCTATTTGTTGTGCAGAGATGATAAGATGGGATGTTTTCTCCTGCATTTATTGGAGAGTGCGGGAAA
>JAPXFY010000023.1:9686411-9706411 GCA_030674185.1 Monoplex corrugatus | reverse complement strand
AATAGCAATGAAGCTGTGAAGACCTTTCTGCCGAGATACATCACAGGCCAACGCATTGACAAGGACTGGTGGCATCTTGTGGGCCAGCTGCAAATGGGAGGGGAGAAAAGGTATCCTCATTTGTGTCAACTGGTCAGTGCACTGCTGAGCATCTTCACTGGTCCTCTTGCAGAAGGAACATTCAATATCATGGATGATGTGATTGAGGCTGATCGAAGTGCACTGACAAACTATGAGGCTATCGCTCTGATCAAATATGCATTGAAAGCTGAAAAGAAAACCAGCTCCACCATGGAAATTTCTCACAGGATGAGAACTATGTGTACATCTGCATATAGTTCCTACAAAGAATTTTTAGAAACGAACAAGACACGACTTGAAGTTCTAAAGCAAAATAGAATCGAAGCTGCTCTTCAGAACCTCCACAAAAACTCCCAGACAGAATCAAAATCAAACCCAAAGAGAGTGCAGAAGTGCCCAGCTGTGTCAAAGAAGCTGAACCATGGTGTTGGCAGTACATCTCATCAGTCTACACCACAGTCAAAGCGATATGTTATCCCCAGGATCCATTCTGTCAATGAAAGTGCCTCCAAACAGAACATTCCACCAGCTTCCTGCCACCCCACCTCCATCTCTGCCATTACTGATAGACAAGAGTATTTCCAGACAGCGTTTCAGCTTGTCAGCAGCGCTTCTCATTCATTTGAGGAGCTTCGCACCGTTGCACAGGAGGTTGAAAGAGAACTCCACAAGTGGCCTGTGAACTGCATGCAGGGACTTGAAGCTTATCCCAAGGACAAAAAAGCAGCTGATCTGTATTCTACAGATGCCCCTACCCTGGTTCCCATCGCTATCACTGGAGATGGGAACTGTTTTAGGTGCTTATCAGTACTGAGTTCTGGAAATGAAGATGCCCATTTAGAAATGCGGGTGCGCATGGCTGTTGAGCTAGCAGCACATGAAGATTATTATCTGTCAGACATTAACTTGCAAAAGGGGCACACCAATTCTACCACCTCCCCCATTCCATGGTCTTCTTTGTATGCATCATATTCCAGCCACTTTGATCAAGAGGAGCTTAATACCCAAGGCATTCAAGCTGTCTTTAGGAAAGAGGCATTACAGACAAGTGTGTCTGGATCATACTTGGGTGTATGGCATCTCCATGCTGCTGCTAGCATTCTGCACACTACCATCCAGATTGTATACCCATAGTATGGGGGTCACACAGCACGCAGTCATTTGCAGCGGAGGATTGGTGCAAGAAATCCCTCAACACCTAGTTCTGCACTCCCAACCATCATGTGGACTCATATCTTGGGAAGGGACATTTCAGAATAAGTGTGGCAGCCCAACCATTTTGTGATTTGCCTCCAACCCCAAGAACAGAGTCAGCAGATGAAAAGAAAAGCTGCTCCGTCAGACATCAGAAGCTTCTTTGCAAAGAAAACAAGAAACTAAGGAACACAATCTCTAACAAATTTCCACCTCCAGTCTTGCTGCATAACAACTGGGAAATAAGGACAAATTACTACAACCCAAAACAAGAAGGATATTTGCCAGGAGATGGATCATTACCAACATATCATTTGCATGGTTCGCAGGTTATATTGATAGCCTTGCTGGCCATAAACTTGCTGACCTTGTTGATAGACTTGCTACATCCATTGACATTTTATTTAAGATGTCTTACTGTAGACAGACATGATTGATAGTACCTGTTCCACTGCTGTTATTGATTTTAATCAAGATTTCCAACCCAACCTCAAGTCCATTAGTTTCTACAGAACTGTACCAATCTCAGACTTCACCCCAGTATTGAAATGAACTTGCACACAGTAAACTGATTGAAATTTGACAACAGTTGGTGATTACACAGGTGAGATTTTTGTTTTGTTTTTGTTTTATAATTTATTCTTTACACAGCTTTCTATTTTCCTTTGGTTCTATGAGTGATCATGAGATGTGTTCCCCCTTTTACTTAACATGACCAGATCATTGTGATTGTACAATTATCACAGAGACAATTTGCCATATTCAAGCTTTTTGAAAATAAGTGTTTTAAGATGCAACGAGAAGGCTCTGAAGCGACCGGGCATATTAATTTTTCTTCAGCATATGGGGGGCGTTGCCCCCCAGACCCCCTAGCGGGGCATTGCCCCTGCACCCCACCAGGGGCCTCCGCCGGCCCCTGGACCCTGGCTTCACTTTTTCAGTATAGCAAAAAAAATTTGCTCCCACCCATGTATATCCTTGAGTTCAGTCCCAGCCTGCAACATAGGAAATAGCCTGTTTACTCTTATCTTGATGTTCTAGTTGTTCTAGTGATGTCAGCTTGCCCTTATGGATCTTCCCTCTTCTGTTTCCATTTCAAAACCTTGCCAGCATGTAGGGTTTTGTGTTTGAGTCCTGCTAAATCATCACTGGCAGATTTGAGCGGAGCACATGTGGAACTGTCCTAATGCAATAAATCTCACTTGAAGACTCGCACTCAGATTCAGATTACTGTGTGAATTTCAGATGTCCCTGACTGCCGACTGTTCTTCACCTCTGATGGCTCAAAACCAAATCCGTTCCAGCGAAAAGTCGGTGGGCGTGAAGTGACGTTCAGATATTACGCCCCCTTTACCCTCAAACCTGGGAAGCGAATCATCAGAGCTGTGGCCGTGTCCAAGTATGTTACTATCTGAATAAAAGCAAATGAACAAAACAGACATATACATATACAAAACAAACATGCATCCAAATATATGGGCGCACATACAAACATGCACCTATGCACACACATACAAATGGACATGCTCATGTGCACACTCACATTCACGTATGCACACCTATACCCATCCACTTTAATACCTGCTTGCATGTGGCGCATGTGTATGGGCTTGTGTGTGTGTGTGTGTGTGTGTGTGTGTGTGTGTGTGTGTGTGTGTGTGTGAATGTGTTTGTGAGTGTGTGTTTTTCTTGCACTGTGTTTGTGTTTTTGCGTGTTTGTGTTTTGGTGTTTGTGTGTGTGTGTGTGTGTGTGTGTGTGTGTGCTCATGCAGTGTGTGTTGTATGTTCTTTGTGTGTTCCTGCACATGTGTGTGTTCGTACACATTGTGTGTGTATTTATGTGTGTGTTTTTATGCAGTTTGTGTGTGTGTATTTGTGTGTGTGTTCCTCGTGCATTCGGGGGCATGTATGTTTTGTGCGTTTATTCAGTATGTGTGTGTGTGTTTACTTTGTTCAGCGACATATGTGCTTTGTGTGTGTGTGTGTGTGTGTGTGTGTGTGTGTGTGTGTGTGTGTGTGTGTGTGTGTGTGTGTGTGTGTGTGTGTTCATGCCGTATGTGTGTATTTGTGTGTGTTAGTTGTGTGCCTGTGCATATGTGTGTGTATGTGTGTTTCATGGAATTGCATATGTGTGTGTATGTGTGTTTCATGGAATATCTCATTATATGAATATTGTATGTATAATGATTGAGTCTTATCATGGAAGGATTGAATTTTATGAGGGATAAGCCTGACTGTTTTGTTAGGGAATATTTTTGCAGGCCTGTGATGTTCCCATATATTCATCTGGGTTAAATTAATGCAAAATTCAGACAGCAATCTTCCCTCCCCCCCTCCAAAAGACCTTAAGTAGCAGTATAGGTTCTAGTCTTTTAGATGAGAACTAATTCTAGATTCCAAATATATATTTTCATCGGTGAACAATAATATGCATACAGAAAAACAGACAAGAAATGATGGCACCATTGTCTTGTAAAATGCTTTCTTTGAGAAGAATAACAAACTTTTCGTGCTGAAAAAATCTTGTGACAAACAAACAAACAAAAACACACAAACAAACAAAAAAACAAACCCAAATCAGTCAGTTCCACATAAGTTCAGTTCAG
Source organism: Monoplex corrugatus (assembly GCA_030674185.1). Lineage (NCBI taxonomy): Eukaryota > Metazoa > Mollusca > Gastropoda > Littorinimorpha > Ranellidae > Monoplex > Monoplex corrugatus. The sequence goes on along the minus strand of JAPXFY010000023.1, from coordinate 9,702,530 downwards.
TTCATATTGCTTATAGTGTATCTGTATTTTTTACTTGAACACAATGAACATTGAGTTTGTTCAGAACAAGATCAACACTATGACAGACCCACAGGAACCACTTGTCGCAGCAATTAAGTGACCCAAGCTTAGTAATATCACCTGCCATGACAGGCTGTACCAGACTATTGGTCATGGTGCCTTGGATGGAAGGAGGCTGCTGTCAGTATCAACAGATGAAGAGTTGGGAAGTGAAGATCAAAGGCTGGACCATTGTCAGCAGGCCTGACCTGCTAACTGCTGCACTCCAGAGACGGTGGGCTGTATTTGCTGCAGCATTTCATCAGTCCGCTCCCTCCCCCTTGACCACTTTGGTTACAGGATGAGATGGTTATGGTGATTATTATCAGTTATATTTTGTTGTCCAGTTCTAACGTCACTGCTTTTGACTCTTTTGCAGAGATAAAAAACAAGAGAGTGCAGTCATCTCCAAAACTTTTAACGTCAGTGATGCCACTGAGGTTGGCTTTAGTACAGATACTTCCAGTTTCTTCGACACAACCGACGTCACTACAGACACCGACACATCCACCACCACTGCCACCTCTAGGTCAAATTCCAGGACGAGAAGGAAAAAGGTTTGTTATCTTAAAAAAAAGTTGTAGAATTTGTTAATGCTGCTATTTGATTGTTGTTTGTTTGCATTAGGTTTGGAACCTCAAAAAAACAACAAAAAACAACAAAAAAAACACACAAAAAAACAACCAAAATCTGCAGAATGTCTGGAGAAGAATTTTATAGATAATGGTTTTATGGATAATCTTACTCACTTGTTCAGCTGTATTGAATTTTTTGAGCTTATCCAATTAAGGAAATAACCGTTCAGCACTTCTGCTGAGGCTGCTGACTTGCTCTGGTGTTCACCTCTCAAGTTTTGATATTTTCAGTGCACAATTTAAAGATGGATTGCAAGATGAAATTCAGACATAGGTTGGAATCTGATGAAGGGAAGTAACTGGTTAAATACAGCCTGAATTGATAAACATGGCCTGAATTAAGAAATTATGGCTGATGACAAGTTTTGAACTCAAGAGTTTGGTGTTGAGTATACTTCGAAGTTGGTGCTCAGTAACACATCGCTATTCCGAGTTATCTCTGATTTTGTCTGCGACAAGTTTGTTGTTGTTGTTGTTGATGGTTTTTGTTGATACTGGTGTGATGATATACATATGTGTGTGTGTATGTGTGTCTGTGTGTCTGTGTTGAACATTTTTGAGCCAACATTTTCTTTGATTTTCATTTCTAGGATAATTTTAGAACGGCAAGGTCCAATTTTTCAGACTGCTAATTTGGAATGAGGTTTTATAATGATTTCTGGTGTTTTCCTGGTAAATAGTTTAGCAGTAATCACACAAGCACATACCCACACTGCTGCGCGCGCGCCACAACACACACACACACACACAACACACACACCAACACACACACACACACACAAACAACACCACACCACACACACACACACACCACACACACACACACACACACACACACACCACACACACACACACACACACACACACACACACACACACACACACACACACACACACACACACACACACACACACACACACACACACACACACACACACACACACCACAACACACACACACACACACACACACACACACACACACACACACACACACACACACACACACACACACACACACACACACACACACACACACACACACACACACACACACACACACACACACACACACACACACACACACACACACACACACACCACACACACACCACACACACACACACACACACACACACACACACACACACACACCACACACACACACACACACACACACACACACACACACACACACACACACACACACACACACACACACACACACCACACACACACAGTGATCCCATTTCAGGGAAAGTCAAAGTGCTTCCGCGAAAGAAAAAAAAAAGTAAAAAAAAAAAAAAAAAAAAAAAAACCAAGTTCTGTAAGGGAATAGTATAGAGAGCTCTCTTAAGTTGAACCTCCAGTACGCCTTGACATTAAGAATTATTGCATGAATACAAAAAAATTGTGTTTAGAATGACTTTCTAAAACCAAGTGCTATATATGTCATGTGGTTTCAGAAAGTTACTCTAAACACAAATTGATCCATTGATTTGTTAATTTTTTGTGAACTAAAAATTACCCAGTTTGCTGCCAGGATAGGCCCTCTGATTGGCTTCAAAATGTCATATTTTCAATTTTCGGCGGGGGGCTTTGCCCCCCTGCACCCCCCACCAGGGCATTGCCCCTGGACCCCACCAGGGCCTGGGCGGCCCCTGGACCCCAGCCAATTTTCAGGGAAAAACAGATTTTACCACTAACAGCCCTGTATATATATGCACACATGCGCACACACACACACGCATACACACACACACACACACACACACATATATATGCACACATGCACACACACATACACACACAGACACACACACATATATGCACACACACACACATGCACACGCACACACACTCACACGCGTGTACACACGCGCACACACACACATACACACACACACACACACACACACACACATATATATGCACACATGCACACACACACACACACACACACACACACACACACACACACACACATATATATGCACACATGCACACACACACACACACACACATATATATGCACACATGCACACACACACACACACACACACACACACACACACACACACACACACACACACACACACACACACATATATATATGCACACATGCACACACACATACCAGCTGTGATTTGATTAAAAAATAATGAAAAAAGAGAAATGGAAGTGTTACCATTACCTTTTTCTTTCATTGTTGCCTTGGTTCTCAGTCAAATGACAGGTGCTAGGGCCTTTTTCTCACTGCAAAAACTGATGAGGTTAATGGCAAATTATACTATTAATATTGAGGAGTGTTTTGAGCTTACGGTTTTTGTGCTTTGTATCTGCTTCTATGCTAGCTGAATCAGTAACGCAAACTGTGTTGGATTTGAGAAGTTCTGCAATATGGGAGATAATTCCTACATGACTCTCAAGAGTTATGTTCTTTGATTAATATACTATTAATAGTGTAGAAATCCATTCATGTTTAGTGCTGTTTATGGCTGGTTTTCATATATCGTCGTTTGCATGAAGCACAGATGAAACGTTTCAAGTTTACTCATGTGTTTGATGTATTTCAGTCTCCTGTTCGAAAGGGCGAGCTACTCCAAAGGAAGCTTGGGCGAGCACGGGTAGTTCCCCTTATGGACTGGGATCTGGAGCTGACGAAGAGCGTGAGTTAACCCACTGACTCATGCACCTATCCACCAACTACAAAAACTTAACCTTTTGACTCCCTTACCCTATCCACCAGATTCCTGCAGGAATCTGGTGGATATGGTGAGGAAGTCAAAGGGTTAGGTTTTTGCTTTGCTATCATGGTTAACAATGCAGAATGCTGGTGGACGGGGATGTGCACACACACAAACACGCACACACGCCAGCACGCACCGCACGCCGCACGCACGCACCACGCACGCACGCACGCACGCACGCACGCACGCACCAGCACACACACACCACACACACACACACACACACACACACACACACAGTGCTACACACACCACTCAACGACTCAGTCACACACACATGGCTACACACACACACACATACACACACACACACACACACACACACACACACACACACACACACACACACACACACACACACACACACACACACCACACACACACACACACACACACACACACACACACACACACACACACACACACACACACACACACACACACACACACACACACACACACACACACACACACACACACACACACACACACACACACACACCAACACAACACACACACACACACACACACACACACACACACACACACACACACACACACACACACACACAAATAGATAAACTGTTTGGATTCTTTGGACCTTGGATAGTTTATCACCATAAAGCTCAGCTAGGAGAGAATTGCAGTGGTCTAGTTGAGATAGAAAGAAAGACACTCACACATTGTGACATCAGCAGAAAGAAATAAGTATATTTTGCTTATTCTGTGTTTATTGATATATATTATTGATATAATATATATACAAATACTTTCCTTTGATGTTTATATGAACAAAAACTATTTTATATTCTGTAGTGTCAGAACTAAGACACAAACTGTAAAGAGTAAAGCTGAAAATTAAATTGATATTTTACATCGGGATTTATCATGTTTTTATTCTGTTGCATCAGAACTATGAAAAAACTGTAAAGTGTAAAGCTTAAAGTGAAATTAATATCTTTACCACAGATTTAATCATGTTTTTATTACACTTTTTTTGTGTGTTTATCTCAGATTTTTCAATATTTACATTAACACACAGCAGCCCAGTGAATGTTTCTAGTCTGCTTCTCTCTCCCCCCCCCCCCCCCTCCCCCAGTAATTTTTTTTTCTTTTATCTGTACACTTGTACCATCCTGGGTGTCGTGGAGAGAAAGAGTTGATGGTCAGCAGTGAGGTGGAGGGCTTGAAATAGAGAAATGCCATGTTATATCAGCCACAATAACAACAGCTGTAAAATCTCACAATATGGTGACATTATTGTATGATTCTCACAATATGTGACATTATTGTATGATTCTCACAATATGGTGACATTATTGTATGATTTCACAATATGGTGACATTATTGTATGATTCTCACAATATGGTGACATTATTGTATGATTCTCACAATTTTGGTGACATTATTGTATGATTCTCACAATATGGTGACATTATTGTATGATTCTCACGATATGGTGACATTATTGTATGATTTCTCACAATATGGTGACATTATTGTATGATTCTCACAATATGGGACATTATTGTAGATTCTCACAATAGTGGTGACATTATTGTATGATTCTCACAATATGGTGACTTATTGTTGTGTTTTCCAGATTGGTGTCATTATTGTATGATTCTCACGATGAGTGAATGTTTGTTGTTCTCCGATTTGGTGTCTTATTGTCATTGTATGTGTCGACAATATGGTGCATAGTGATTGTGTATGATTCCACAATATGTGACATAGTGTAGATTCTCACAATATGGTGACATTATTGTATGATTTATTCTAAACAGCCCCACCCACCACCGAACCAGTCCGTTCAAATTCCTGATGGTCCTTTCAACCCCACCAACTACTCGGGCACGCAGATCAATGTTTGGGGTGCACCACCAGGTGGTGTCTGGCCCACTGGGTCGGGGATGTCCGTCTTCGGTAATGGGCCGCCCGCTCCTCAGTATCCTGTGCAGTATGGGTTTCTTACTGAACAGATGATTGAGGTGAGAAGGAGTGGGAGAGATGGAGTGAGAATAGGGTTGGGATGAGTGTGTGATTGTGTGTGTGTGTGTGTGTGTGTGTGTGTGTGTGTGTGTGTGTGTGTGTGTGTATGTGTGTGTGTGTGTGTTTGTGTGTGTGTTTGTGTGTTTGGTGTTGTGTGTGTTGTGTGTGTGTGTGTGTGTGTGTGTGTGTGAGTGATGTGTGTGTGTGTGTGTGTGTGTGTCGAACTGGAGTTGATTTGCTTGGTGTGGTTATGGCAATGTGTATTGAGTGACTTGTTGTTGTGTGTGTGTGTGTGTGTGTATGTGTGTATTTGTTGTGTGTGTGTGTGTATGTGTGTGTGTATGTGTGTTTGTGTGTATTGTGTGTGTGTGTGTGTGTGTGTGTGTGTGTGTGTGTGTGTATGTGTATGTGTGTGTGTGTGTGTGTGTGTATGTGTGTGTGTATGTGTGTTTGTGTGTATTTGTTTGTGTGTGTGTGTGTATGTGTATGTGTGTGAGGAGTGTGTGTGTGTGAGAGATGAGAGAGAGTGTGTGTTGGTGTGTGTGTGTGTTTATTGTGTGTGTGTGTGTGTGTGTGTTGTGTGTGTGTGTGTGTGGTGTTGTGTGTGTGTGTGTGTGTGTGTGTGTGTGTGTGTGTGTTTGTGTGTGTGTGTGTGTGTGTGTGTTGTGTGTGTGTGTGTGTGGTGTGTGTTTGTTGTGTGTGTGTGTGTGTGTGTGTTGTGTGTGTGTGTGTGTGTGTGTGTGTGTGTGTGTGTGTGTGTGTGTTGTGTGTGTGTGTGTGTGTGTGTGTGTGTGTGTGTGTGTGTGTGTGTTGTGTGTGTGTGTGTTGTGTGTTGTGTGTGTGTGTGTGTGTGTGTGTGTTGTGTGTGTGTGTGTGTGTTGTGTGTGTGTGTGTGTGTGTGTGTGTGTTGTGTGTGTGTGTGTGTGTGTTGTGTGTGTGTGTGTGTGTGTGTGTGTGTGTGTGTGTGTGTGTGTGTGTGTGTGTGTGTGTGTGTGTGTGTGTGTGTGTGTGTGTGTGTGTGTGTGTGTGTGTGTGTGTGTGTGTTGTGTGTGTGTGTGTGTGTGTGTGTGTGTGTGTGTGTGTGTGTGTGTGTGTGTGTGTGTGTGTGTGTGTGTGTGTGTGTGTGTGTGTGTGTGTGTGTGTGTGTGTGTGTGTGTGTGTGTGTGTGTGTGTGTGTGTGTGTGTAACTCAGAACACATGTATTTGCCATAAGAATACAAAATAGGGCTACAAACTGATACAAATTGGCTGTAACAAACTAATGTAACTTTGTATAGTGTGTGTGTGTGTATGTGTGTGTGTGTGTGTGTGTGTGTGTGTGTGTGTGTGTGTGTGTGTGTGTGTGTGTGTGTGTGTGTGTGTGTGTGTGTGTGTGTGTGTGTGTGTGGTGTGTGAACTGAGAGCGTCAGTTGGCATAAGTTGACGTAACAATGCATGTGTGTGAGAGCGTAACTCTTGTGTGTGAATGTAGACACATGATTGAATGAGTACATATGAGAAAGAGACAGACTCTTTTTATGAGTGCTTGAATTTGTAATGGTATGTGTGTGTGTGTGTGTGTGTGTGTGTGTGTGTGTGTGTGTGTGTGTGTGTGTGTGTGTGTGTGTGTGTGTGTGTGTGTGTGTGTGTGTGTGTGGTGTGTGTGCGTGCATGCGTGTGTGCGTGCGTGCATGCGTGTGTGTGTGTGTGTGTATACATGTGCTTGCATTCACAAGACAAGAGACTCCTCACAGTATTGTTCTCTTCCCATCATCATAACCCATGATTTCCAACATTACCGTTCTTTTTTTTCACATCTTTAGGGCCTGCGCCCCAAGGAGAAGCCACAGACAGAAAAATCCCTGACTGTAGCAGATCTTAAAAAGCTGATGGCAGAGACGAGGAAGGAGATACCACCACCACCACCACCTGCCATAGAGTACAAACCTACATACATGGACCCTCCACTGAATCCAATCAGCCCTGGAAAGGGTGAGTAGATATGATGTGTGTGTCTGGGATGAAATTTATTATTTGCTGCTCTCATCTTTCACACTGCCTGTGTGTTATTGCTGACATGCCACCCATTTTGGTTCTCCAACACTCCTCAAAAAGTGGCATTGGTTTTCTAGTGGTAGACTACTCGCTTGGCTTGGATTCAAGCCTGAGGCTGGTTGATTCTTTTAAAAGAGTCATGGACTCAAGATCTGATATCTCGAGTTCAGTCCCAGCCTGCAATATTAAAACCTGGCCTGTTGGCTGCCCATCTTAATGTTTCCATCATTCTGGTGGTGTCAGCTTAGTGTTTCAAAAGTCCCCCCCCTACACACACACTCCTCCCCAATTTTAAGACCTTGCCAGTGTGTAGTGTTTTGCGCAGGCTTAGGGAGTCTGCCAGATAATTGTTGGCAGACTTGGGTGGAGCACATATGGAATTGTCCGAGTGCAATGTATCCCTCTTGAACAAACTCCAAACTTGGATTCAATTTCTGGTTGATGCATTGTTTATAGCAGACTGGTTGTCTTCCACCCCTTTGATCCATTTCAAAACTTTGTCAGCGTGTACAGATTGGCGCAGACTCAAGGATAACGCTGTGTAAAAGACGGCTGATTGGGTAGAGCATATATGGAATTATATGAATGCGATGAGTCCTTGAATAAACTCCAAACTCCAAAACTCACAACCTACCAAAACCGACGTCGTCATAAGTGTGGAAAGTGAAGGGCCATAGTACTGTGATTATATTTCAGAATGAGGATGATAGCATTGGACGACTTGCAGAGTGGCTGAAGACAAAGAGGGTGGAAGAGGTGCTTGAGGCAACAAGGGATAGAAACAGATGGAAGGCCATGATTGCCAGCGCCATGAGGCAAGGCACTTGATGATGATGAGGATGATTAGTAATGAAATTATGGAATTCTATTCTGGACTGAGACTGTGTGACCTCCATTCTCATACATCGAGAACATAACCAACATCAGTGGCCTAAATATTCAAGAAATTGTCCACAAAAATCAAGACAGAGCGGCCTGGAGGGAGATGGTGTGTCGAAATGTGCAGCAGCCAACACCAAATCCGGTGACGCTGATAGGTGGGACTGTGTGACGCTGCTGCACATTAACGCTTTTATAATGTATCGTGTTGTCAGCAAGCTATGAGAGATAACAGACACCTGTGATGTTGATCAGGAAATTTGAGCAACACCGTCTGTGACACAATCGTGAAGGGGGTGAGACACGATTGTATGGTCCCAGTCTTCCCACCGAGCTCGTAGCATACTCTGTTATGGGTAGGAGCCAGTTGGGACTGAAATGTCCCACATGATTTGACACAATTGATGCGATTTGAACACACAACTTCCTAATCATTAGTCTGTTTCAGTAGTCACCTAACCATGGCTGCTGGTGGGTGTTCAGATAATTGTCAAATTGCTTATCTGTCTGTTATGTGTTATCATCATTCAGAGTGTCTTACCTGCCTCACTTGTGGGTGTCACTGGGTTTGGTGTTGGCCGCTGCACTGTTTGACACCACCGCCTTCCTCCAGGCCGCTCTGTCTTGACTTTTGTGGACAATGTTTTGAATACTAAGGCCACTGATGTTGGTTATGTTCTCAGTGTATGAGATTGGAGGTCTGCCTTTCTTCCTTTTTGCCGCTGTTTTTCTTTGAAAGGTGGCTGCCTTGAGGTCTCTTTGTTCTTGCTTTCTGGTGCCCTGTATAGAATTCTTTTTATGCTGGTAACATTCAGAATAACATAAGAATAAAAAGTGGGTTTGTACTTGATGTTAGGCTAAATACGTTGGATACTGTATATATGCAGCATTGGTCAGGAAATGAAATTGAGCAACAGTCAGTGATGCATGTGTTAACCCTTTTGCATTCGCACTGCTAGATGTAAAGCTAGCTCCTAGTATTCGCATTTTTCTGACATTTTTTCATCCGAGTACAGTCATGCTGATAAACATACTGCCATTCACTTGTTTGAAAGTACAGAAGAAAGATTTTTTGCACACATATACACAAGTGTCCATAGTTTGATTTGCATGTGGTTTTGTGTGTCCTGGGTCTAGTGTGCGTGTCCCTGTCACCAAAGATGTCACAGACAGAGGTATTTTTATGGTGACAATACAATGGTTAGCATACAAACAAGCTCTATTGTCTAAAAACAACATTTGTTAGTTGTACACACAACACCTGTCCTACCTGACGCTGTCTCTGCTACTCCAGTATAGTATCCAATACACAGGCACAACACAAATGTCAGAAAAGAATTGTCACGATGTCACCAAAATGAACATAAACAGAAAGAAACAGAAATGTTTTCGAAAGATATTTGGTACATGTTCGTCTACAGATTTCATTCCTTATACACTATTTACACATATGTGCCTATATACAGCAACGTTGCAGCTACTGTGATGATGGTGAGATATTGTTGTCATCGTCACTGTGATTGTCACCGTCATTGTCAGTGGCAGTGTCACAGTGGTGTCACAAGCGCTGGTTGTAGCCTGTGTCGAGGTGTTTAGCGCATGATAGTCCCGGAAACAGTCCCGGACAGAAAGTTGACCAGTAGCACCATAGACGCGACTGATGTTTTAGCCCCATCATGATGAGAATAGACAGGTATGCCCTGATTTCATCAGCTGTCGTCTCTTTCCAAAGTGGGTCAGGTTGCCCCTTTGCCGCAATCTTCTGACCAGCGTAGTTGTTGGTCTCTTCAGCAGCACTGACAAAAAATTCTAGTGGCAGAAACAAAAAAAAAATAGTCTATTGGTTTCGCATCAGCGGGCAGCGAATGTTTAGGCCCAACAACTTGTGAAAATTCCCTGACTTCACTGCCACGTGTCACCGGTTGCCATGCCTGCACCAGTGCAGCCAGCGGTACATCGTCGTCTATGTCACTGTCATTTCCATCTTCACCATCACCACCTACTTCAACATCCGACTCTACATCTTCCTTTTCTTCTTCATCTTCTTCTTCAATTTCTAAACGATCTATTTCTCTAAAAATTTCCTGCAACTCTGCTTCAGTGTAATCCACAAATTCGTCTTCGCTGAAACTCGCCATCTTTCCCACGCTCACAGTTGTGAATGAAACTGAAAGCACGTACCACAGCATCAGTAACTAAGTCTTTCAGTAGGCCTAGTGAATGGAAAGTTCCTTGCATCCCAGAATGCTCGTACTATTTCTAGAACATTCAACGTGGGACTGACCAAGATTCTAACCACATGTGCGATAAGACAGCAAGGCCAGTAGTGATGGAAATTCCCCACACGTGTGCCGGAAAAGGTAGGGCGATCTCGACCGCTATGAACGGATCAGCACATTTTTTCCGCAGGGCGGTTACGGGCCTTGTGAACAGCTAAGGGTTAAGTGGAGGAGACTTCACTGTGTAATCCCAGTCTTCCCATTGAGCCCACGTTATTTGCTTCTTGATTCCATCAGCTTAAAAAGATTTATCATGCGAACTATGTTAGATCAGGTCAGGTCAAGTCACACCACATTATATTTATAATGTTATGGTGTGGTGTGATATATGCATACATATGATGTATGTGATATAATATCATATATGATGATCACACTACATTATATTATACAATATTATGTAATATATGATATGATATGATATAATATATGACATGTGTGATATGATATGATATGTGATTTGATATGTTTTGTTGCTTTTCTTCAGGAGACTTCAAGGAGAACTTGCTACACATCTATGCCCACATGGTCGAGTATGCGAAATCTAATGGAGATTTTCGACTCAAAGTTTCGGAACCCAAGATGGGAAAGGTGAGTGAGAGGGAGAAAGACATAAAGTCAGTTTGCCTATATGCACACACACTCTGTCTCTCTAGCTAATATAGGAAATAAGTGAGGGAGGAGAAAGAGAATATGTCTGCACCACACACACACACACCACACACACACACACACACACACACACACACACACACACACACACACACACACACACACACACACACACACACACAACATACACACACACACACACACATAACAACACACACACACACACACACACACACACACACACAAACACACACACAACACACACACACACACACAAACACACACACACACACACACACACAAACACACACACACAAAACACACACACACACACACACACACACACACACACAAACACACACACACAAAACACACACACAAACACACATACACCCCGCTTCTCTCTCTCTTCCTTTGTCAGTCTGTCTTTGTCTCTTAAAGGTTTTGTCTGTTTGTCTGCACAGATGCTTGAAGCCAAGTTTGAAGATGAAGGAGATGGTTATCGTATCAACTTACTCATGGCCAAACCAGGAATTCCTCGTGAGTACCGAAATAATTATCCCTCATCTTCAGAGCATGCCAAATCTTTCATGTTTGAATTCTGAATTTCAAAGCGCTCTCAAGTACTCGTGTTTGTTTTGACAGAATACAGAAAATACATGTGTCAGATCTTATTAAGCGCTCAGCTGTGTTGATGGTCTGTAGTGTATGTTATGACATCATGGTCGTCAATATGTTGTTTATACATGTCAAACATTCGATAAAGTAGTGATAGTGTTTTGTTCAGCATTACGGAAATGTAAGCCGCTAAGTTACAAGATTTAACTCTTCAGGAGACTTCAGAGAACTTTTGCTACACATCTATACCCGCATGGTTGAGTATGTGAATTCTAACGGAGCTCTTTCTTCCCTGAGTATGGCAATCTCAGTGGTGTGTGTGTGTGTGTGTGTGTGTGCGTGTGTGTGTGTGAGAGAGAGAGAGAGAGAGAGAGAGAGAGAGAGAGGAGGATGTGTGTGTGGGAGAGTATATGTTTTCTTTTCCAGTATCCTTGCCCTGTTTGTGTGTGTGTGTGTGTGTGTGTGGGGTGTGAGAGAGAGAGAGAGAGAGAGAGAGAGAGAGAGAGAGAGAGAGAGGGGAGAAGAAGAGAGAGAGAGGCATTTCAAGAATATTGTATGACAGTCTGATTCAATATTGACAAATTATGTTGTTACAAAAAGGGTCTTTATTCATTGCTGATTCATTTCATTTATGTACATATATTAGTTTTAGAGATAGGAATGAACAAAACCCATAAACATAGATTTTCAGTTTTTGTTGAATATGTCTCAACATACACTGTAGCCAAAAGCATTAGCAACAAAAAGGTTAATAACTTCTGTATAACTATTTATTTTAGAGTAAATATCTTATTTAGACCTGAGAACAACTTTCAGTTTATGTGACTAAAGGTCGATGAATATGGAAATAATCAAAAGGTATAAGGCAGGTTCTGGCCAGTTCAGTCTGACCATTTCAGTACTACCAAGTGGCCGTTTACTACTGGCCAGTTGTGGATGTTTTAGATATAAAAGGGTTTGTTTGTCTCTCTGACTCACATGAATTCCACCCTTTACCTTGTGTGAGTCCATTTCATCGTGCATTTATCTCATTTCTCTTTTCTGTTTTTATCACCTTGCCCCCTCTCCCCTTTTCTATGCAATGCTTGACAAAACTATACGCTCCTTTTCATAATATATCCTGTCATCAGCCAAGCCTGAGAAATACAGACACCTGCAGTGTTAGTCAGGAAATTTAAGCAGTACTCGCAGTAATGTGTTCTTGATGTGGACAGCTGATGAGCCTTGACTGTTTAGTTCCAGTCTTTCTAATAAGCCCATAGCATGCTCAATTCTGGGTTCGCACTTGTTGAGGCTCAGAAATCCCACAATGATATTTATGAATTAACGGAGGTTCAGACTTCCAGCCTGTCAGTTATCAGTCTGTTGCACTAACAAAACTCATGTCAGTTTCAATTTTCTTTTTTTTCTTTTTTCTTTGCAGTTTGTGTAATTAACAATTAACAGTGAACACCCCTATTCCCAATTCTTCTCTCTCTGTATCCATTGTTATGAGCATCTATTGCATCTCAGTTTCTCTAATTACCTTTCTTTTCCCTCCCTGCTTTCTGTGTTAGCCCTGATATGGCTCTAGTAGTCAGCTGGGCAATAAGCAATATGAATTTGAACTCTCTTTGTGTCCAGGAGGCTCGGTGAGAAAAGTAGCCAAGCCCCCTCCTTCACCCCCCAAAAAGAAAAATGGATCTGGCTCCGAGACAGAGAAGAAAAAGAAGAAACCAGCAACACCCCCCAAGAAATCGGACCCGTACTATGAGATGGAGACAGAGAATTTGAACGTAAGATTGTTTGTGGAGAGTGATGGTAATATGTATACGCCAGAGAAGATCATTGAGTTATGTGAAGAAAATGCATCTATGTGATTCATCAGCACAGATTTTTAGCTAAATCGATTTTGGTGTGTTTTAAGATATATAAATTTTCGAAATCTGCAATTTTTTGGTTGTGGTTTTGAATTAATTGAATGTCATGAGTTGAAAAAGGTGAAAACTGTGGCCTTTCGAAATATCGTATCCTCTGGACAGTTTTGAGAAAGCATTGTCTGAAGGTTTCACTTGTACATCACATTTTCCTCAGCAGCCTCAGTTCCATTTAGTAGTAAGGCTATCATAAGTGACTCACACAGCACAAGAAAGCCAAGACAAAAGACCTTTCCTGCGAAGGTTACACAACATATGTGATCTCGTCAAAACAATGACCAAATGTTGACTGTGTAAAATGAATAATAGCTTGATTTTGAATGATTTAATGACACTTTTAAGCTCATCTTGTGCACTCATATAAAAGTTTGGTGTCTAAGGATTGCATTTCTGTTGAAAACTGAAAACCATCTAGATTGGCCGTCAGTAGCAAGAAACTTGGGGAGAGTTGAACAGCAGAAGGACCTTAGAAGAGAAGCTCCCCACCCCCCTCCTTTACGTACTTCAAGCAGGCATTTCAGTCCTAACTTTCTTATACTCTAAGGGGTTCAGGCCGCATCCAGGTCATGACTCCTGGATGCCCTTCCTCTAATTTTTCCCAATTTGGAGTCCAGCACACGCCTCCAGGGTGGTTGAGCATCTCAAGGCCAAGTCACCTGTGTGACCAATGTCTGAATCTCTTAGATGGTGGACACTTGCTGTATAGATGAAAATTTCAAGCCTTGTGAAGTTCACTTTTATTCCTCCTTAACCAGGTCCAGGTGAAATGCTTTTCGGCTGCTTCTGCCATTGTCTTTAGGGCTCCGGTCCTCTCCTTTCCAGAAATTGAGAGCTGTTTCATGAGGTCATGGGCAGATGTGTCCAGCCCCCTTGCTCCAACCTCTACAGTGAGGACTTTGGCTTGAAAGCCAGTTTTCTGTAGTTGCTGGCTAGACTGGCATACTTTGCATACTTGTAGAAATGGACTTCATTCTACTTTCATGTGGCTCAGTGAGTTTTGACACGACCATTTGTTGTGATGAATGGGAGCAGAGTACTTTATTTGGTCTTACGCCACTCATGCTGGGTGGTTTTTTTTTATTCTGAATGATCTGCTGTGCACTCCCAGTCATCTGCTCTATCCAGTAGACCCAACTTCCATGGTGTGGGTGTCACAGCTTTTTCAGGCCACAGTTTGCTGCCTCCTGCCGTGTAGAAGGTTGCTGGATTTGTGGTGGCCTGGTTTCTTACCTGGTATTACTGATTTATTGTGAAATCTTTTTATGCACTTGATTGTGTCTCATTGTGTACCATGTTTGGGTTAAACTACTTTACACAAGCTCAGGACATGTTCCACTGTTTGTTTACCCTGGCAGAGCAGGCATGCAGGGTCAGCTGATTTCATCCATTTCACAAGATTTGCATTCAAGGGCAGAAAGTCACATGCAGATTTGAGGAAGAAACTGATCCTGAAAAGGGCCATATGCCACATATTTCAGCTGAGACTTCCTTTAAGTAATCTATCCCATGTTGCCCATCGCCTCTGCTGGCTGTGGACCATGGTGTGAATTTCTTTTTTGCATCCTGTTCTTTTTCAGTCTCTTGTGTATCACCATGTCTCTCTTTGCTTTTCCTGTGGCCTTTTGATCACCATTCCGTTTTTGCTGATCGCACTCCTTACCTATTGGTTTGTGTGTGATCTCTTATTCCTCTGACTTTTAAGCTTTCCTTTGCTGCATCTGCTGTCTCCTGGAATTTCATTTTCTGCCAGCCTTCAGCTTGGAGTGGATTGATCTCACAACCTTGTTTCCCAGGGAGAACAGTGGCAGAATGGTTCAGACATTCGCCTGCCAATAATTAAACTCGAGGTTCCAGGGTTTGCTCCCCGCAGAGGCCTCAACTTTTCTCTTCAGTTTGACCGGAAAATCAAACTGAAGGTCTAGTCCTTCGGAAAGGGATGAGAAACGAATCGGACCCATGTGCCTTCTGGCTGCGTACACTTAAGATCCCACGGCAGCTGAAAATCGTGAAGAGCAGGGCATTGCCCGGCTGCCTTGGTAAAAAACATTGGAGAGATAGGTTGATTTCCCAGGTCCCACCCCATGAATACCAATTAGCGTTCTTGCTTATCTGAAGTCTTGGTAAAAAAATGTGAATATAAAAATGAATTTGAAGCAAGGGAGAGGGGTTGCTGGCCCCCATGAAAAGTTGAGGTCTCTTCCACCTCTCTCCTCTACAACCTCAGGGTTATGAAATTATTCAGGTTGGACCTCAGGACCTGGCCAGCTCGGTGGTTTATGTGCAGGCTTAAGGCATGTGCTGTGATCATTCTGGATTTTCTCCATCACATGGCACCTTGTGACG
>JAPXFY010000023.1:9673911-9676411 GCA_030674185.1 Monoplex corrugatus | reverse complement strand
TTGTTTCATTTTCATTTTCAGTTTCAGTTTTAATTTCAGTTTTAGTTTCAGTTTCTCAAAATGGTGTCTCTGCTCTTGGAATAAATTCCATATATTTAAGGGTAAGGGTATTGCTCAATCTTTTGACCAGCACCACAGGTGTCTGTATCTCTTGGGCCTGGTTGATGCCAGGATATATTATGATAGTAAGCGTAGAGTACATCCCTGTCACGTAGTCTCAATCCTACATGGAACTCCATAGCATTGTGATTATCATCCTCATCAACATCGTCATCATTGCATTGTAAAAAAAGTGTGCCAGCTTCTGTGGCCGTTAAGGTGGCGTAGACAAAATGGGACCAAAAAAAAAAAAAAAAAAGGTGAGCACAAAGGTAACCTCTCTGAGTGTAATGATCCTTAAAAAAAAAAAAAAAAAAATTCATATACATTGACGCCACAGAGATGCCATAGATGCCATGTGATGGATGTCAGAATGGTCATGGTATAAGCCATGAGCCTGTGCATAAAATTTTGTGGTTTACCTGGCATGTGGGTTGTATGTCTGTCCTTGTCATTGAAGTAACTTAGATTATATTGTCATGAAGTGAAGTGTATATTCATCTGCAGTGTCCCATGAAGTGTGAAAAACAAAACAGACAGACAGAAACCCAAACTGTGGAAATGGATGAAAAAACGCATTTGGTCCCACAGTGTGAACGGACTGCACCATTGCTCACACAGCTGTGTCATAGAGACCTATCCCCAGACAACACAACACATGGTCCCGACTGCTTACCAGCACATTTATCATCCCGTCACCCTCATTCTCTCAACCCATTGTCCACCCCTGATACAAACACGTACACACACACACACACACACACACACACATACAACATGTACACACACACATACAAACACACACACACACTCACACAACTGACCAAACACACACACACATACACACACACTCACACACACAACTGAACACACACACACACACACACACACACACACACACACACACACACACACACACACACACACACACACACAACCGACCAAACACACACACACACACACACATACACACACACTAACACACACAACTGAACAAACACACACACAAAAAAAAAACCTTACCACCACCACCCCCCACCCCCACCCCCACCACCCACCCCCCCCCCCCCCCCCCCCCCCCTTGCACGTATTCTACACACCATATTCTTCTTCACTGTCACTCTGATTGCCTTTTCCATTTAAATTTCTTTGATCTCTGATTTGGGAAAACCGCAAACACTCTTCATTTCACGTTGTAGGAGTCTGTGTTGTGTTACTTTGAGACAGTGTCAGTGTTTATCTGATAATTGATGGCTCTTGTTTGTCTGGTCTATGCCATCATTAAAAAAAAAAGCAGCAACCTGTCATTGATTTACAGTGAATGTGTTTAAGTTAGACTGAGTATAGGGCAGAGTTTGTGCAAATATAGGTGATTATTGTTTTTTCAAAAAGGCAGCAATGTTCATGTTTGTCTCCTTTTCACTTGTGCAGAGTTCAACAAAGAGTTGGAGAAAGACATCATCGGAGACACGTCGGGTGATTTCAAGAAATTGCTGGTGGGACTTGTACAGGCCAATCGCAGTGACAGTCAGGAGGTAACTATAGCAATGATACGAGTAATGACAGTGAAGGAATCTTTTACCCTCAAGGTCAAGAAGTTGGCATTGAGTCTTTGTGAGATTTTCTTCAGCTAAAAGCAACTACTCACTCTGTGTGATCAAAACCTTCCAAGGAGACTGAAAGTTTGAAGCAGCTTGAATCAGTGAAACAAGAAAGCTGGAGGGAAAGAGAGCACCAGGTAGACCCAGAGAGAAAATATTGGATGGACTTGCAGGGTGGCTAAGGACAGAGAGGGTGGAATATGTGCTTGTGGCAACAAGGGATAGATACATATGGAGGGCCATGATCTCCAATGCCATGCAGCAGGGCACTTGATGATGATGATGATGAATCAGTGAACCTTGAGGATGAGAGATTTCTTTATTGTTTTCAGTGGCAAGGTCAGCAAACAATCTTTGTGTTAACGGGCGTGATAATCAAGTGGGAAAATGTCAGATTTCCAGTCGCAGGGTCCTGGGTTCAATCATCAGATGGGTAAAGGATGGAGAGTTTTCTGATCTCCCAAGTCAGCTTGTGTGCAGACCTGCCGGTGCCAAAACTCCTTTTGTGTGTACGTGCATGCAGAATATGAAACATGCATGCTAAAGATCCTGTAAGTGGCTGGTTTATGGAAACATGAAAACGCCCTGCCTGTATGCCCACCAAAGATGCAGACTGTACAAGAACATGGTGGAATGTGGTCAACTCACTTAACTCTTTGACTCCCTTGCCCTGTCTGCCAGCATTCCGCATTGTCAACCTTTCTAGCAAAGCAAAAACTTAACCCTTTGACTTCTGCACCCTGTTTGCCAGCATTCCGCATTATCAACCATTCTAGCAAAGCAAAAACTTAACCCTTTGA
>JAPXFY010000023.1:9666411-9668911 GCA_030674185.1 Monoplex corrugatus | reverse complement strand
AAGGAAAATTGTAACAGCAATTCTGTCGCACTACTCAAGGCCTTACCAACATATGAGGTGCGTGTGTAGGTTTATGGCTTATACCATGGTCATTTTGGATCCATCACATGGCATTTTAGGCATTCGTGTGTATGGAATTCATTCTGAGCGTAGAGACACTGTCTTGAAAAAAACTGAAATGAAAACTGCAGACTGTCTTTTACAAATGATCAGTATGTCCTTGTCAGCCCAATTTTAGGAAAAACGTTGGTCAGTAATTCATCAAAAATGATGGAGTTGTAGATTTGTGGTCAAAGCTAAATTACCCTGCCTGACTAGGATGCCAGAAGTCTTGGGTTTGAAGCCCAGGGATTTTCTTCCCCTCTCAACTAGACCTGGATTGTTCATTGTCACAACTCTTTTGCTCAACATATGGAAGCATGCTACACTTAACTTTTCATAGACTTAGAATTTAGATGCTCCTTTGTCATGTGACACATGAAGCTGCAAGCAAATTCCAATGGGCTTGGTCAGCAGAGAGACTCAGGGTATCACTCCAGTGTCTATCCACCAGTTTTAGGTTTCTGTCAAACATCTGATGCTAATTCGTTTTTTTTTTCTCAAACTAATTTAAAAAAATCTTTTTTGACAAAACACAAATAAATAAATGTTTGCTTAACATTATTACAACATCATTGAAAAAATGAACAATATGTGTATACAATGGATTGAGCAAAAATCATATACATGCGCCATATCTATTAGTCTGTTATGTTTTCTTAAACAATGTAAGGTTGTTTAATTTATACAGTTTTAGATTTTAGTTGTTGCTGGTGGTGTTTGTTTGTTTGTTTGTGTTTTATTTGTATTCTCTCTCAGCAAAAGGTCAACAATAAACTAGCATTAGCAAAGCAAGATTATCCATGTGAGACCCAAAGTTCAGAACACATGCAAAACGCCTACATCTTCAATAAAGGTTCTATGTGCATGAATTTACAGTCATTTTCAGTTATATGTAAGACAAACATTCAAATACAAACAGGCAGATCGTACAGAAACCAGGCATACATCTCGTAAAGAAGCTAAATATCATATCAAACTTCATCTGAAAGTCACATCAAACTTCATGTGAAACCAGGGACATATATGGCAGCCATTTTTCTTTAAAAGCGTGTGAATTTGACCAGAGTCCATCACTCAACAGCAGTGCTTTGTAACTGCTGCGATCTTTCGGAGGGACTGAGTGTAGGAAGTGACTGATACTGGCACAGAGTAGGCCTACTCGAATCTAGGTCAATCTGTAAGCCTATACGTCAGTGTGTGCCTGTGCCTCGCCACGGGATGGGTGAGGGTGGTGTGGAGAGTGGAAGGGGAAGAACAGATGTGCGCTGTTAATTAACTGGCAGTGCAGAACCAACAATAGTGGCCAGCTAAGGTGTCTCGGATTTGGGCGCCTTGGCGTGAGTGTGTGTGTGTGTGTGTGTTGTGTGCGTGTGTTTCTTCGCTTCCCTGGATGACCGACGAATTTGTCTTTTATGATGTTGAATATTGTTATTGTTGTGAAGTGTTGAGTGTGATTGTATGCATAGCCAGAACATTTTCCTTGCGTCTGTGCACTGGGCTAAATAAAATCTTGTTGTTATCTTGTTAATTCCAGCTCAGTTTTGCATTATATTTTTAGTCTTCCCTTCCTTAACTATCCTCCTGGGTTCCAGTTTAGAGCTTGGTCGGCAGGACTGAAAGATGGCAATCTAGCGGCATAGCCCAGACAACTCCGTAAATGCTTGCAGATGACGTTGATAATGTGATCTGTTTGCTTCTTGATCTTACTTCATTGATTGTCACCAAATCTTTCCATTTGATGCCCAAGGTCTTGCAATAGGCATCATATGGTCAAAGGAGTCAAGCTTCTTCCCCTGGCTTATTTTCAGGTGCCATGTATCAAATCTTTCCATTTGATGCCCAAGATCTTAAATAGACATTACGGTCAAAGGAGTCAAGCTTCTTCCCCTGGCTTTTTTTCATTTGCCATGTTTCACAGCTGTATCATAGTCAGTGTTGCACTGTGTGGGGTAAAAGGGGTCTGATTTTTGGAACGAAGCAGATGCATGTGACTGTGAGATACCGTGCTGTGTGTGTTTGCAGGACGACACAAGCGGGGACTACCGCAATGCTTTGCTGGCGCTTGTTGTAGGGGGTCCTCCACCAGAGATGGCTGCCAAGTGTAAGGATTTGTGTTTTTTTGTTTTTGGCATTGAAATATGTTTGGTTTTATTTCATTCGAGAAATAGTCTTTGAATTAGTTATAGTGATGATGATGTGGTGGTGGTGGTGGTGGTCTTCATTCGCTTCTTTATGGTGGGGTGGTGGTGGTGGTGATGATCGATGATTGTTGAATGATGATGATGGTGGTGGTGATGATGATGATGATGATTGGTGATGATGATGATTGATGATTGCTTTTCTTCTTCTTCATCTTCATCATCACCAATCGTCATCATCCCAGTCATCACCGTCACCA
>JAPXFY010000023.1:9573911-9661411 GCA_030674185.1 Monoplex corrugatus | reverse complement strand
AAAGGAAATTTTCCTTCTAAAATTACGTTTAATCTAAGTTCTTTTATAGATTCATATAGTTTTGACACAGCACTAAAATCTGTTGAAGTAGGTGACTGTGAGCATCTATTCGTTTTAAAATTGAAAATGTTTTTACTGCAATAATTAGTTTGGTGTTAACTTCATGCTTTGTTTTCCCAATGTTTTGTTCTCATGATTTCTGTCACTTTCAGGATCAAAACCTCTGTCCCATCCAACACATATGTCTGTAAGAAGTGTTTGGCAGTGGACTGTTGTCTGGTGGCCAAGGTTGTTGGAAAAAAGAAATCTGCATATAAAGGGCAAAAAAACAAAACAAAAAACCCCCCAACAAACTTCATAGTGCTAGTGTTTCGTTGGAAGAAAAGGAAAGAGGTTAGCAAGAATTGTGCCTCTTCTGTAATGGTTTCCATATAGTCTACAGTACAGACAAGCAGTTTAAAAGAATGATATTCATTGCCTGAGCAGGATGTGCTGGGAATGGTTGTGTGTCTGTATTATTAGGCGGAATGTTCATGTAGCCAGCTGAAACACATGCATTTGTTTGTGTTGTGGCATTGGAATCAACATGACTGCCAACGTTCAAGTAAATGGAAATCAGACGTTCATGAAAAGAGATCTAAGGTATGTATTCAATTAACAGAACAAGTCAGGTGTGAATTTTCAGCCAGTAGGTCTCCCAAGTGTTGGATGGAATGACAGGACAGCAAATTAACATACTTCTTTAATTTCAGCAGGCTGGTTCTTCATACAGAGCCATGGACTCATGATCTCGCATCTTGAGTTCAATCCCATCCCGCATCATAAAGGTTGGCTTGTTTACTACTGCAGTCATTCTGATGGTGCGAGCATTTTGTGTTCATAGCTCCAGTTCCCCTCCACATTTCAGGCCTTGCTAGTGCATCAGGTTTTGTGCAGGCCCATAGAGTTTGCTAAGTTGCTAAGTAATTGCTGGCAGGTTTGGGTAGAGCGTGTATGGAATTGTCCAAGTGCGATAAATCCCTCTTGAACAGACTCCATACTCTGAATCAGTTGAGCTAGAGACAGCTAGTTCTCAAAGGATCATAGAATTGGAGACAGTTTGTGCCTGTCTTGTTTTGCCATTTATGTATCTTATTTTCTTTTCATCTGGCTACCTGTTACCCCTCCAATTGCATCAGCCTTGTTGTGGCGGGGGAGCTTGTGTGTCCTTACGATCCCAGGAGCTATGCCGGCGGGGACTTCGTGGGCCCTGGCAGCTTCAAGCAAGCCGGACAGGTCGCTGGGGGAGGGGCCAGACTAAGGGGTGCATACAAACAAGTCCTGGCAGCAGGGGATGGGTGAAAAAGAGGGTAAAGAAGATACACTTTTCATATATGGCTTCTTTTTCAATGTCGTGAGCAGATGATTTCTTCGAAGGAACAATGGTCAGGATCTCAGCACTGTAAGTGCACTGCGCGGCAAGAAGGCACCTGCAAACTACTTGCTTGTACTTTTGCTAATTATTGCATATGATGAACTTACAAAATGGAAAACGTTATAGTTCTGTGTCCTCTGAGTCCCCCAGGGGGACCTGAACTCAATGGCTACTGGGGAGGGAGAGTCCGTGTCTGTGAAAGGTAGCTGTGATGACGGTAATGGATTACCCGACGGAGGTTATTGGAAGCGGACATGTAGAAACTCCTCAAAAATGCAAAATCACAAAAAGAAAAAAATGCAAAAAAAGGATTTGAATATAGGGACATGGAATGTACAGACTATGTTAGAATTAGGAAAGCTCTACCTACTAGTCAAAGAATTAGAAAGGAGCAAGATGAACATAACAGGGCTCTGTGAGGTTAGATGGAGTGGGCAGGGACTTTTTACTGTAGGAGAGCATACAGTTGTATATAGTGGAAATGAAAAAGGTGGCTCAAGAGGAGTAGCAATTGTGCTGGACAAAAAGCATGCTGGAGCTCTGAAAAGCTATAATCCAATTAATGACAGATTTCTCACTGTCAAAATAAATACCAAATATGCTGTTTTGAACATAGTTCAAGCTTATGCTCCAACATCCACTAGCTCAGAAGAAGAAATAGAAAATTTTTACAATGACCTCCAAACTATCAGAGACAAAATTCCCAAAAAGGAAATATGCATTGTGATGGGTGACTTCAACGCTAAAGTTGGAGAGGGGGCTGACACAGAATGTGGAATAGGACCATATGGTTTAGGAGAACGAAATGAGAGAGGTGACATGCTGGCTCTGTTTTGTCAGGCAAATGAGATGAACATCACAAATACTTTCTTCCAACAACCACTGCGCAGAAGATACACATGGATCTCTCCAGGAGACAGGTGTCGTAATCAGATTGATTATATTATCATTGACAGATCCTGGAAATCAACTGTCCTCAATGCAAAAACAAAGCCTGGAACAGACTGCGACACGGATCACATTCTTGTGACAACCAAATTAAGAATGAAAATATTGAAGAAGCCTAAAACCAAATCGACGCCAAAGTTCGACATATCAAAATTAGAAAACCCTGAGCTGGCGTTAGAATTTAGTATAGAAACAAGTAATCGTTTCTTAAAGTTACTTGAAGTTTGGGATGAAAATGACTCATATCCTGATGAAATCTGGACAGACATAAAAAACACACTGACCAAAATCTCTGAAGAAAAACTAGGAAAAGAAGAGAAAAGGAAAAAAGCTAAGCCCTACATAAGTCAGGAAGTGATAGATCTGGCAGAAAAGAAAAGTCAAGCTCGAAAGCAGGGAGAGCGGGAAAAATACTCAGCACTGAAAAGGGAAATAAAAAGCAAAGTCAGAAGAGATAAAGCAAATTGGCTGGCACAAGAATGCAGTAAAATCAATGAACACAACGAAAACAGGAAGTCGAGGGAGCTCTTCAAACAAATAAAAAAAGTGAAAAAAACAAATTTCAAAGCAACAAACCAATGCATCAACAACAAGGATGGTCACACTCTGACTGAACCAGATGATGTCTTGGATAGGTGGAACGAATATGGCACATCACTTTTTGGCAAGCCTGACAGCCATGAAAATAATTTAGAGCCAAATTTGGAATTGACCCCTGGAGATACGGAACCTGAACCTCTACTCAGCGAAGTTGAATCTGCCATTAAAGATCTAAAATGCAGAAAGTCTCCTGGTCTTGACAATATTCCTGGAGAGTTGTTGAAACACTCAGGTGATGGTGGACTCAAAGTAATGCATCACTTATGCTGCAAGATATGGAAGACTTGTCAGTGGCCTACAGACTGGAAGCTCCAAGAATTTGTCATGTTACATAAGAGTGGAAATGTCAAAGACTGCAACAATTATAGAACAATTGCACTGATCAGTCATGCCAGTAAAATACTGCTGATAATAATTTTAAACAGGTTAAAGCCAAAAGTAGAGGAAGAGCTATCCGACTGTCAGGCAGGCTATAGGAAAAACAGGGGAACAATAGATATGCTGTTTGTACTCCAGATATTGATAGAAAAGATTAGAAACACAGACCAAGAGATGTTCATCGTTTTCATTGACTACAGCAAAGCGTTTGATAGCGTGATTCACCAAAGTCTTTTCCACTTCATGATCAAAATGGGTTTTCCAAGACATCTGGTTTCCCTCATAGCTTCATTATATAATGATCAAAAAGCAACAATCAGATGGAATAATCAAAACTGCAAATTTTTTAACATCACTAAAGGGGTAAGGCAAGGTTGCATCCTGTCTCCACATCTCTTCAGCATATACACTGAACATATCATGAGAGAAGCAGACATAGAAGACATGGGAGTAAATATTGGTGGTAGAAACCTGTCAAATTTACGCTACGCAGATGACACAGGATTACTGGCAGACAACATTACAGGCTCTAGGAGGATCCTGTACAGGGTAGACCGGGTTGGAAAGGCAGCTGGGCTGTACTTAAATTCAAAGAAGACAAAGGTTATGCATGTTGCAGGCAAATATAACACTAGACAGGACCAGATCATGCTAAACCAAGTCCCTCTAGAAAATGTCAAGGACTTTAGATATTTAGGTTCAGTCAAGACACACGATGGAACATGCTCAAAAGACATAAAGATGAGAATTGGAATGGCCAAGAACAGTATGGTTCAATTGAACAATATTTGGAAAGACCACAGCATAACAGCAGACCTTAAGATAAAACTCTTAAAATGTCTTGTCTGGCCAGTGATGTTATACGGCTGCGAGGCATGGACAATGAAGAAAGAGGATGAAAGACGAGTGGAAGCAGCAGAGCTGTGGTTTTACCGAAGACTGCTGAGGGTCAAATGGACGGATAGGCGCTCAAATGAAAGCATACTGAATGAGTTGGGTACTACACGCAAGCTTCTAGTACTCATACAACGGAGGAAACTGAAATATGTTGGACACGCAATCCGTAATGAGAGAACAGACTTGATGTCCACTGTCCTCCAAGGTAAAGTGGAAGGAAAGAGAAACAGAGGACGGCCACCTGCATCACTTGCTAGAAACATCACAAACATCAGTGGCAAGAAACTCCAGGAGGTGGTCAGACTTAGCCAAGATCGAGAGTGCTGGAGGCAACTTGTGAGGACATCATGTGCAGCGGCCAACACTGTTCCCGGTGACGCCGACAGGTGAGACAGGTGAGACCTGTTAGTGGGATGACCATGCTCAGCCGGGAGGGTGCAGGCGGCAAATGGTGGATGGCTTTTAGACATGGAGATTAGCTGTAAAATAAACCAGGCTTGCCTGGACAAATAGGTAGACCTGGACCAACTTGTGAATGTTTCTATCAGGATGGGGCAGGTAGCATTTGGCAAGCTAGAAAATAACCTTGTGTTTTGATGGAGCCATCAGAGTCGCCAAAAGCTGTAGTCCCTTACACTCACAGGGTTGGTGTTGTAGCCATAAGTAAAGGGGGAAGGAGGATATCCCCTATAGAAAACTGAGAATGCTGAAATCCAGGACTTCAGGTGCCTTTAAACAAACCATGGTATGCTGCTCACCTCATCTCACCTCACCTCTCTCCCTCACCAGGATTGGTGGTAGTAGCCATGCACGACATCACAAGTTTTCTCCACGTCACAAGATTGAGACATCTGTGGGTCTCCAGACCACAGACTTCAGTGATGTTGAAATAGGAGGCGTGCGGTAGTCCCTTTCTTCTCCATGCCTCAACTTTCCCCTGCAGGATTGTTGATGTCAGATCACTCATGTAGACAGCGAATGTGTTCATGTATTTCAGCTATTTTGTGGTAGCTATATGTCAGCTCTTCTCCAGAATAGAGTGGGCCATGGGTTTGTTTGTGGTACTCTAGCAGACATCAACAAGAGAAGACTAAAATATGTTGGCCATGTGTCACGCAACAAGAATACGGACCTCATGGCAACCATTTTTCAAGGAAAAACAGTGGCAAAAAAGAAGAAAGGCAGACCTCCAATCTCATACATCGAGAACTTAACCAACATCAGTGGCCTAAATATTCAAGAAATTGTCCACAAAATATTCAAGAAATTGTCCACAAAAGTCAAGACAGAGTGGCCTGGAGGGAGGTGGTGGTGTCCAGATGTACAGTGGCCAGCGCCGAACCTGTTGATGCGGATAGGTGGGACAAGTGAGACTCCTGTCAATCCATGCTTTTGGGTAGAAGCACATACTGTGTGTAAATGACTGTGTATGATTGTGAACAGTGAATGGTGGTTTGTACAGGATCTTGGGAAAGAACTGTCCAGTGAACTGAGTGGAAACTTCAAGACGCTGTGTGTGGAAATGTTATTGGGGCCGGCTGAATTTGATGCTAAACAGATTCACAAAGCTGTTAAGGTAAGCAGGTAGTTTGCTGGTTTTGTATGTGTGTGTGTGTGTGTGTGTGTGTGTGTGTGTGTGCGTGTGTGTGTGTGTGTGTGTGTGTGTGTGTGTGTGTGTGTGTGTGTGTGTGTGTGTGTGCAGATATGTGTGTTTATGTGCAGGTATGTGTGTTTATGTGCAGGTATGTGTGTATGCCTGTGTTTATATGCAGATGTATTTTTGTGTATGTTTATGTGCATGTTGTGCGTGCATATGCAGATTTTGTGTGTGTGTGTGTGTGTATGTGTGTGTGTGTTGTGTGTGTGTGTGTGTGTGTGTGTGTGTGTGTGTGTGTGTGTCTCTGTCTGTGTGTCTGTGTGTGTGTTTAGAGCTCTATTTTATGTGTGTTTATGTACAGATATGTCTCTTGTGTCCAGAATGAAGGGGTGTATTTCATGATGATGGCGATATGCAGATGTGTGTGTATGTGTTTTATGTGCAGATATGTTGGTGTTTATGTGCATGTGTTTTTGTGTATGTTTATGCGCATGTTGTACGTGCATATGCAGGTGTGTGTGTGTGTGTGTGTGTGTGTGTGTGTGTGTGTGTGTGTGTGTTGTGTTTTGAGAAAAGTATGAGATCTTTACGGTTGTTGATAGATACAGTTGTTATCAAACTTAGTCCAGTGATCAATTATAAATGCTTACTTTTATTTCAGGTGGAGGGGTGGGAATTGAAAAGAACGGAACTCAGACAACAAAGAAATGTACCTGCCAAAAAAGATACAAAGTCATACACACAGAGAGAAGAAATGTAATTTGATTGTCATTGTGTTTTATACAGGGACTAGGGACTGATGAGAGAGCGTTGATTGAAATCATCTGTACGCGTACCAATGCTCAGCTGACTGCCATGAAGGAGGCTTACAAAAGCAGTAAGTGTATTATTGTGTCTGAAAGTCTTTGACATCCACGATGATGACAACGATGGTGATTAACCCTTTGACTCCCGTACCCTATCTACCAACTGCAAAAACTTCACCCCTTGATTCTCTCATCCTTTCCACCAGCTTCCTGTAGGAAGCTGGTGGAAAGGGTGAGGGAATCAAAGGATGAAGTTTTTGCTTCGCTAGCATGGTCGGCAATGCAGGAAGCTGGTGGACAGGGTGCAGGAGTCAGAGGGTTAAATTAAGCAATGTGCTCATTGGATTTTTTTGTCCCATTTTCTCTGTCACCTTGGTGGCCACAAAAATACAAAAAGAAAATGTTGGGACATTTCTTACAAAATGCTATGATGACGATGAGGATGTTAATCATCATGCAATGGAGTTCCTAAGGATTGAGACTTTGTGACGTGGCTGTACCCTACGCATGCAGTTATAATATATCCTGGCGTCAGTCAGGCCCAAGAGATACAGAACCTGCGGTGTTAGAAGGTTTGAACAATGTCCTCAAAGACACATTCATGAAGTAGATGAGGCTCATGTTTTTGGTCCCGGTCTTCCCATTGATCCCATTGTATGCTCTACGCTTGGTAGGAGCTGGTTGGGGCCAAAAAATCCCACAATGATTTTGAAAGGACTGATGGGGTTTGAACCTGCAGCCTTTCAGTTGGTAGTCCGTTGCGCTAACCCCTATACCACAGCAATTGGTAATACTACTGATGATGATGATGATAGAAGGAAGCGTACTAGGCCAGTGAGTGCATTGCTGTGTATAAAACGTTTTAACCCTTTGACTCCCGCACCCTGTCCACCAGCTTCCTTGATTTTCAACCATGCTAGCAAAGCAAAAATTCCATGCTAGCAAAGCAAAAACTTAACTCCTCGACTCCCTCATCCTATCCACCAGCTTCATGCAGGAAACTAGTAGTTAATGTGATGGAGTCAAACGGTTAAATGTTTGCAATTGATGGATAGGGTGTGGGGGTCAGAGGGTTAAAGATGATGTTAATGAAAGATATGGCCTTATAGTTAAAGCGTCTAATTAAGAAATAAGAAACTTAGGTTTGATTCCTGGTTGGACCGTTTTTTTTTGTCTGTCCCCTCTTAAGTGATGGGGTGAGCGCTATGTTGTGTCCATCAGTCTAGTTAAATAGCAGATGAAATGTATCCCAGCATGCAGTTGTCTACAGTTGCTAAGTCATGCCCCAGAATGCAGTACGGCATCGGCCAAGCAGCGTGAGCGATGATATCACCTGAACATTTGTTGTTGTATCTTTTGGGTTAATACATTTATTTTCCTCATGAGTTGTGTTTGTGGTCTGGTTTCTGGTGTGTGTGTTTAACAAGGACACAATATCTAGTGTCAAGGATGTTTCTGAACTGGTTTTTATTTTTTTTTACGAATTTACATGCCATGTTTCAGTTGTTGAATTGACATTGTAACAAATGTACTGTCTCTTGTTTCAGATTTTTGTGATCTAGATCTTTTCAGTATTTTTTATATTTATTTTACTCTCAAGGTAATGTCTCTACCTCCATTTGAGCGTTTCATATATCACGGACAAGAAGCCTCTGCAGAACTGAATGGAGAGTCTGGGTGGACAAAGTAGAAAATCTGCTGTGCAGTCTCTTATCAGTCACCACCAAGGGTGTATTCATTTGTTTGTGTAGTCACAAATGTCAGGAAGGATTTCTTAGCTGTTTATGGCAGTTTAGGTCATGTCTTATAACTTGACAGTGTTGTTTATTTTCATTTTAATAATAATAATATCATTATTATCATCATTATCATTGCTATTTGTGTGCAGTGTATCAAAAAGAGGCGGAGGCAGACATTGCGGGTGACACATCTGGAGATTTCAAGCGGCTGCTGGTTGGCTGTTTGCAGGCAAATCGTCCTGAAGGACAAGAGTTTGACCGTAACAAGGCCAAGCAAGACGCACAAGGTACCGGTTGATTGTTCAGGTGCTGTTGTTTAATGTTTGCCTGCAAGTAGATGGTATAGTCTGTGAGGGGCCACCAAAAGACAGGACAGATCCTCTCTTGTTCTTGCTGTTGATGACTCAGAAGACAGAGCAATGGTTCTACGTCTTTACTGGAACATACTGTGATTCTGAACTGACACGTTACAATGAACAGTAATCTGTTCACATTTACATGATCAGTTCTTTTTTACGTGATCAGTTCACATTTACATGAATATCATGCCATGCTGCTATCTACACGAATATCATCCTATGCTGCGAATATCATGCCATGCTGCTGTCTACACGAATATCATGCCATGCTGCTGTCTACACGAATATCATGCCATGCTGCTGTCTACACGAATATCATGCCATGCTGCTGTCTACACGAATATCATGCCATGCTGCTGTCTACACGAATATCATGCCATGCTGCTGTCTACACGAATATCATGCCATGCTGCTGTCTACACGAATATCATGCCATGCTGCTGTCTACACGAATATCATGCCATGCTGCTGTCTACACGAATATCATGCCATGCTGCTGTCTACACGAATATCATCCCATGCAGCTGTCTACACGAATATCATGCCATGCTGCTGTCTACACGAATATCATGCCATGCTGCTGTCTACACGAATATCATGCCATGCTGCTGTCTACACGAATATCATGCCATGCTGCTGTCTACACGAATATCATGCCATGCTGCTGTCTACACGAATATCATGCCATGCTGCTGTCTACACGAATATCATGCCATGCTGCTGTCTACACGAATATCATGCCATGCTGCTGTCTACACGAATATCATGCCATGCTGCTGTCTACACGAATATCATGCCATGCTGCTGTCTACACGAATATCATGCCATGCTGCTGTCTACACAAATATCATCCCATGCTGCTGTCAGCAGGCTGATTACAGTTAACACATGTCACAGATCCTCACCTCACTTGTGTGTTCCCTACATTCAGTGGCTGGGGCGGGCCACATGGCCCTTCACTCAACTAATAATAATAATAATAATTACAATATTTATATAGCGCAAAATCTCGATAAAAATCAAATCTAAGCGCTGAACATACACTTACGCACGTGCGCACACACACGCACACACACACATACACATGGCTATAAATGGGGAAAAAGAATAAAAGCAATGGAAAATTATAGAGAGCATATTATATACAAATATATATTACAATGTGATTCCCCTCCGAGTGGAGACAGGCTACAGAGGGGGGATGAGTGAGGTCAGGATTTTATGCAGAGGAGAAAAGGTGAGTTTTGAGAGCGGACTTGAAGGAGACAAAAGTAGGTTGCTGACGGACAGAGAGAGGAAGTTTTTCCCAGGAAAGTGGACCAGAAACAGAGAAGGCTCGTGGACCATAGGTATTGAGCTTGGTGCGTGGAAAGCGAAAAGTCAGAGGATCGGAGGCAGAGCGGAGGGTACGTGAGGGAACATAGATCTCAAGTAGGCTTGACAGGTAATCGGGGGCTGCATTATTGAGGCTTTTGTAGCACATGGTGTCTAGTTTGTACTGTATGCGCTTTGATACAGGGAGCCAGTGAAGTTGTGCCAGGAGAGGAGATATGTGGTCAGCTTTTTTCTTTTTGAGTACAAGGCGTGCAGCATTGTTTTGAATGCGCTGTAGGATGTGAATGGTGGAGGCAGGAAGACCAGACAGGAGTGAATTGCAATAGTCAATGCGAGACATTATGAAGGAGAGAACGAGTTTTGCAATTGTTTCCACAGAGAGATACTTCCTGATCAAGCTTATACGATGGAGGTGATAGTAACAAGATCTGGCAGTTTGAGAAACAAAGTTGTTCATGGAGAGGGTAGAGTCAATGCAGACACCAAGGTTTTTAGCTGAATCAGAAATTGGGACTGATGTGTTACATAATGGGAGAGAAAGAGGAGGCAGCTGAGAAAGTTTCTGACGGGTGCCAATGAGGATAGCTTCTGTCTTGTCATCATTAAGCTGAAGTTTGTTGAACGTCATCCAGTTCTTAATGTCCGAGTAACACTCAGTGGTGCGAGTCAAGAGGCTCTGTATATTGTCTGGTGTGTCACTGTCTAGAAGTTGGGTGTCATCAGCATAGAAGTGGTATTTTATAGAGTGGGAGTTGATGATGGTGGACAGGGGGGAGGTGTAAAGAGTGAAAAGAACAGGGCCAAGGACAGATCCTTGTGGAACACCACAGGTCAGGCATGCAGGTTGAGAGTAAGTGCCATTAATGAGAACAGTTTGTTTTCTGTTTGACAGATATGAAGTGAAAAAGGAGAGAGCAATGTCAGAGATGCCAAAAGTATGATGAAGTCTAGAAAGGAGAATACCATGATCAATGGTATCAAAGGCTGCAGACAGATCAAGGAGT
Organism: Monoplex corrugatus; assembly: GCA_030674185.1. Taxonomy (NCBI): domain Eukaryota; kingdom Metazoa; phylum Mollusca; class Gastropoda; order Littorinimorpha; family Ranellidae; genus Monoplex; species Monoplex corrugatus. Next base: position 9,650,334 of record JAPXFY010000023.1, on the reverse strand, counting down.
GTGAGGAGAGAGACTTTGCCAGTATCAGCTGCAAGGAGGAGATTGTTGAGAATGTGTAGCAGGGCAGTTTCAGTGCTATGGCATTGGCGGTAGGCTGACTGGAAAGGATTGAGAAGATTGTTGGCAGATAGGTGAGAGTTCAGCTGGTTGAGGACAACTTTTTCGATGAGTTTTGACAAGAAAGAGAGATTAGAGATAGGCCGGTAAATTTTCAGTTCATTTGGGTCTAAATTGTATTTCTTGAGGAGAGGGTGAACAATAGCAGACTTGAAAGAATCTGGGACAGTTCCAGTTTGAAGAGAAGTGTTGATGATGTCAGTGATGAATGGGAGGAGAGTAGGGAGACAGTCAGAGTAGAGAGAACCTGGAAGAGGATCCAGTTCGCAGGTTTTGAACGACATGGATCTGATTGTGTTGAGAATTTCTTCTTGTGAGACTGGGGTAAAAGTAGTAAGAGGTGTGCCAGAGAAGGAAGGGTCAGGTGGGCATGGTTGACAGGGTGTCCTGATGAAGAATTGAGAGGGTTGCACTCCTCTGTTAATGGCAAGCAATGCTTCTGCCAGTCATTATCAGCTGGGAGGAGAGTGCACCGACTGGAATCCTCCCTGGCTCCTGATGCCTCTTCAGCAAATGGCTGTGAGGGGATCAGGTATGCCATAAGGCGTTACCTCCCTTGCCTGTCTTTTGCGACCTACCCCCACCTGTTGACAAAGGGGTGGGAGATAATCTCGTACTGACATATCCCCAGTCTTTGGTGGATTGACCATGAGGGTTGACTGTGGTTGAGGGTGTTGTGGGCACTTATGAACCCACTCAGTATGTCTGCTGGTGGAGTGGGGACACACCTTGCCCGATAGGTTGGGTGCGTCTCATTGAGGTGTGCACCGGGATTGACAGAGTCTCCGGGCAAGTCTGTGACCTGAAGTTGCCCCGGTTCTGTTCACCAGGTGCTCCTCATGCCATCTGATGGTGACATGTTGGTTCTCCCTACAGTGGTCCCACACTCGTTTGATTCCTCTTTGTTTCAGAAAGACAGTGAATTCAGGTGAGATCTAGTGTCACAAGTGCCATAAGATGTAGCAGTGATTTCAGTGTCAATTTCTTAAGATGACGTCTCCGCGCTCAGACCGAATTCCATATGCACTAACATTACAGGTGCCATGTGTATGGTGATCATGGCACAAGCCTTAAGCCAGCACATGAACCCATGAGCTGGCCAATATCTGAGGGCCCTACCTAGACTATGTTTTACCTAGTCTATATTTCATACTGGTGTTTTATCAGCCATTAGCAGTGGAGTGTGTGTCAATTCCAACTCCTGAACTAGTAATTGGTAGCTTCATGTTCTTCTTACAATCATTTAGAGTGACACCATCTTTACTTTTGTACTCTGATTTTATGGTTGAAATTTGATTGTGTGCAGTTTTCTTATTTGTTCTGACATCCCCTTTGATTTTCTTGTGTCATTATGTGTGATTTTGGTTTCTTCTTTCTCTTGTTTTTCTGCATAGTTTTGGATCGGCAGTTTCTGTTCAGATTCGTTTCATTACCTTTCCACAAATCATTTGATGTTTTTTATTAAATGACCATTTTTCTAGTAGGGCCAAAAACAAAAAAGCAAAAAAACAAAAACAAAAACAAAAACAAAAAACAAACAAACAACAAACAAACAAAACAAACAAACAAACAAACAAACAAACAAACAAACAGATTGTCAATTTCAATTTGGAAAGCGGCAGTGGTTTCTTGATATTTGAATTTGTCAAATTTGGTTTGTTGTTTTGCCCTGTTTTGCTTGTGTGCTTTAACTTTAGTTTTGTGGTCAGCAGTATATAGTCCCCCCCTACCAATGCCCAAAATGTAGTTTGCTAAAATATTCTTTATACATTACTCAATGCTGGGGAATGCTTGAGTCCCCCTGTGCAATACTCAGACCAACATCCCCTGCCTCATCCACAAAGCATCACCACCAATCCCCTTACTTTTAAGTTGGTTTTGGAATTGAGCATCAGTACCTTTCATTTTTCTTATTTTCTAGTCTAATCTTTTTTTTTTTTTGTGCTGCCCCATCTTTTGCACATTCCTATGTCACTACCAACGTACCACTCATTTTGACTGTCCAGTACACCTTGGAACACACTGAAATTGAGGTCACTGTATGAGCAGGGTATGAAGGGTGTGACAGGCTTAAAGAATTGTTTTTATAATGCTTTGATGATTAGAATGGGGATGATAGTGATGTGTATTTTGTTCCATTTTGGATTGAGACAATATGACCGGGCAGTGCTTTATGCTTGTTTCGTAATATATCCAGTATCAACCAGGCCTGAGAGGTACAGGCATGTGCAATGTTAGTAAAGAAATTTGAGCAACAGCCTAAATTACACTTTTGTCAGGGGATGAGACTTGGCTTTTTTGTTCCAGTCTTCCCAACAACTCAGTTCTGAGAAGGAACAGACAGGGCTGAAAATTTTAGTATTGATCTTTTTCCCATTGATGGGGATTCGAACCCTCAGCTTCCCAGTCAGTAGTCTGTTGTGCTAACTGTTTCACCTTGTTGAATGGTGGTCTGTCTTAACTCTTTCACCCCAAACATACTCTGGAGCGTAGGTGACGTGCACATTGCTTCAGCCCGAGCATGAGGCCGAGCGTAGCTGATTTTTCGGAATTTTTGTAGGAAAGGGTCAAGGTTGGATGCGAAACTAAATATGCTGGCTCCCTTGTATAACATATCAAGAGTATGTGTGTACCCTTCCCGAGTGCTGGTGACCTTTGCTCATCGGTTGAGGCGAGGTCAAAGTGAGTGACTCGGTGCTCGAATTCACCGTGTGGTCGTGTGGGGTCAACATGGCATCGAGTCAAACACCGGCTAGCTGTGCACAGCGAATAAATGCAGGACTCCCAAACTTGAAATACACACTAACCAATCATAAATACACAAAATAAAAGAATTTTGGAGTGTATCAAACAAAAATTGTGATTTTTTTTTGTTCTTTGAGTATTATGATACCCCTTTGCGCGATTTTTTCAAAAAATCAAATTTTTGAAAAAATTGAATAATTTCATTATTTCACATACAAACACTTTCAAACTTGCACACAAGTTAGTTTATTCTAATGACAACATCTCCACAAAATTTCATTCCTCTATCTTTACAAGTTATTTTTGTACAAATTTATTAGTGACTATACAATTTGGCCAGCGGGGAGAGGTTGTGAGAATGAGCACTCGGCCAGGGTGGAGTGAGTTAAATTGCTGTAGTGACTGGCATTATTGTTATCTTCATTTTTAGGTCCCTTCATTGTAGCACCCTTTTTTCTTTCATCGTGATCAATTTTTCATGTTTGAAACATATGGTAGATGTTGCAGTATATTAATGATCGCCTTTTCAAAATGTTTTTACCTGACAGCATTGCTGGATGCGGGAGAGAAGAAGTGGGGAACGGATGAGTCTCGTTTCAACGTGATCCTGGTGTCAAGGAGTTATCCCCAGCTGCGCGCAACTTTCCAGGAGTACGCCAAACTGGCCAACAAGGACATTGAGGATTCCATCAGTAGCGAGATGTCTGGTGATTTGAAGAATGGCATGCTTAGTGTTGGTGAGTTTGTGTGTGTGTGTTTGTGTTTGTGTTAGAGTGTGTGTATGTGTTTTGGTGTGTGTGTGTGTGTTTTTTGGTGTGTGTGTGTGTGTGTGTGTGTGTGTGTGTGTGTGTGTTGTGTGTGTGTGTGTGTGTGTGTGTTGTGTTGTGTGTGGTGTGGTGTGTGTGTGTGTGTGTTTCATCAAATGGTTTATGTTTGTTCACTCACAAGTTAATTTCAAACTATCAGCAACAATTATTATCATATAAACCATTACTCAAATGAAAAAAAAAATCGACTGGTTTTGAATGAATGCTTCTGTCTTGATAACTTAAGCACCTTTTTTTTTCTCAAGTAAAAATCTCAGTGAAGCAGTGATGAGTGGGATGACAGTTTTTTACATTCAAGCCACAGACAAAAGCATTTTTATGAAAATATTGACTTGTGTTTTTATGTAGTATTCATACAGTTTATGAGAGTTTTTATGCTTTGAGCGTGAAGTTTATGAGTGTTGGCAGTCATTTTGATTCAAATTTTCATTTTCAGTAAATGTCGGAAGAGTTTTGAATTTTAATGATTTCATTTTTACGTGAGATGAATTGCACTAGGAATTTCGAATCAGATTTTGATTTCCGTTTGACCACAAACACTACAAGCCACTGTGCTTTTAGTTTGTTATGGTTTTCATTTTCAGTGCGAGTTATTCGGTCAAAAGCCACACACTTTGCGAACGAGTTGCACCGTTCCATGAAAGGTTTGGGAACGGACGATGACACCCTGGTGAGGGTGGTGGCATCACGCTGTGAGGTTGACATGGTACAGATCAAGGAGGAGTTCCAGCGCAACTTCAAACAGTCCCTCTATTCCTTTATTGTGGTGGGTTACAGTTTTATTCTTATTGTTTGTGTGCTGTTACTTGACTACTGTGGTCAGTTGGACTGCTAAAAGTTGTTTGTTTATTTACTTAGCTTTGTTCTGCTGATTTCAAGATTTTTTAATGCTTTATTTTATGATGAGAATTCTATATCGAGTAGATGCTGCAGGAAATAAGACAGGACTGAAACTGAATGCCAAAAAGACCAAAGTCATGCACATAGAAGGATCAGCTAACCAGCCACAGCACAGCATACCAATAGATAAAACAGAGCTGGAAAACGTGGACGACTTCAAGTACTTGGGCTGTCAAAACCAACACAGGATCTTGCAGCAAGGACATCAGATCAAGAAAGGTATGGCCAAGCAAAGAATGGTCCAATTGAACAACAGAAAGACAGGCTTACCAACGAAACTGAAAATAAGAATTTTAGGCTGCTTAATTTGGCCTGTTGTCATGTTCAGATGTGAAGCTTGGACTTTGAAGAAAGATGATGAAGATTAAATAAACGCACCTGAGACGTGGTTCTACAGGCATCTTCTCAGAATAAAATGGACAGACAGAACCAACGAAAGTGTGTTAAAGGAATTAGCTGTCCAATGTTAAGTGCTCCCAGAGATCAACAAAAGAAAATTGAAGTATATCGGGCACATGAACAGACACACAAGAACCGACTTGATGACATCAGTCCTGCAGGGGAGAGTCGACGCAAAGAGAAAACAAGGAAGGCCAGCAAAATCCTTCATGGATAATATTGCTGACGCCTGCAAACTGGGGCTCCATGACATCATACACAGGAGCAGAGACCGTGTCGCTTGGCAATCCTTCGTGACAAAGAGTGGAGCTCCCACCATCGTCCACCTGCCTCCTGCCCGACGCCACTTTTCGTCTCCTGCTTCTTCTTCGTCTCCTCCACTGCCCCTGCCCTCGACCTCGCTGCTGCAATCTTCGTCTCCTCCTCTGCCATCTTCGCCTTCACCTTCTGTCCGGTTAGTACCGCCTTCACCTTCTGTCCCGCCGGTGCCGCCTTCACCTTCTGTCCCGTCGGTGCCGCCTTCGTCGCCACCCCGGCCACCACCATATGACTGTGATAAACTAAAATTATGCCTTTTTAATGCTCAGTCAACATGCAAGGATGGCAAAGCCGAAGTCATTGCCGATTTTATCGCAGATGAACGTGTTGACATTGCTTTTATCACAGAGACATGGCTTAACCCCCTTGGTCACGAACCTATACATGCTAGCCTCACTCCGAGTGGTTACAGGCTTGCTTCTTTCCATTGCTCATCCCGAGGTGGCGGTATCGCCATCCTCTACAATGACTCACTCCATTCCCGCCTATCTTTCTCGCAGTCTCTGCCTTTCTCCCATCCTTCTTTTGAGCACGTTGAAGTATCCTTCCAATCCAACCCTCATCCCATCACCTTCTCCTGTGTCTATCGACCCCCACCTAGCTCTGCCAACAAACTCACCACATCCACGTTTCTGTCTGACTTTGACCAATTGCTTGACCACTACTGCCTCTTACCTGGAAATCTCATCATTCTAGGTGACATCAATGTCCACTATGACAACACTCACTGTTATGACACAAGACATATCATCAACTCTCTGTCCAATCACAATATGACTCAACACATTTCTGAACCAACCCATCAAAAAGGTCACATTCTTGACTGGATCATTTCTCGTGATCACCACAATTCCGCTACTGACAACTGCTTAGTTCTTTCTACCCGTCTAACTTCAGCCCTTCCATCTGACCACTCTGCAATTCTCTGTTCTCTCGACATTTCTCCTCCTTCCCGTACCATGCGCACAGTGACTCGACGCAATCTCAAATCTATCGACCTCTCCACATTTTCATCTGATGCCTCCCGTCTCCTTTCTGAAAAGTCACATAACCTTGCCGATGAATTCTATACTACTCTCCACCATCTTCTGGACACTCATGCTCCAGCCACAACCCGTCTTTTACCTGACCGCCCCCCTACCCCCTGGCTCACTCATGAGATTGCCTGTGCAAAACGTGCCCGCCGCAGAGCAGAGCGCCGTTGGTGCAAATCCAAACTCACTGTACACAGGCAACTTTTCCAAGCCTCTAAAACAAAAGTATCCACCCTCATTGCATCAGCAAAAACAAGCTATTTCCAAACCAAAATCCTGAATGCCTCTTCTTCAAAAGAACTCTTTACAACCATGAATCATCTCCTTGGCACACGAAAAGATTTACCTCTCCCAACAAAACATACAAATGAAGAACTCCCATCTGTATTCTCCAAGTATTTCACCACCAAAATACAAACTCTTCGTGACAGGCTTGACAGGACACCCTGTCAACCATGCCCACCTGACCCTTCCTTCTCTGGCACACCTCTTACTACTTTTACCCCAGTCTCACAAGAAGAAATTTTCAACACAATCAGATCCATGTCGTTCAAAACCTGCGAACTGGATCCTCTTCCAGGTTCTCTCTACTCCGACTGTCTCCCTACTCTCCTCCCATTCATCACTGACATCATCAACACTTCTCTTCAAACTGGAACTGTCCCAGATTCTTTCAAGTCTGCTATTGTTCACCCTCTCCTCAAGAAACACAATTTAGACCCAAATGAACTGAAAAATTATCGGCCTATCTCTAATCTCTCTTTCTTGTCAAAACTCCTTGAAAAAGTCGTCCTCAACCAGCTGAACTCTCACCTGTCTGCCAACAATCTCCTCAATCCTTTCCAGTCAGCCTACCGCCAGTGCCATAGCACTGAAACTGCCCTACTACACATTCTCAACAATCTCCTCCTTGCAACTGATACTGGCAAAGTCTCTCTCCTCACACTCCTTGATCTGTCTGCAGCCTTTGACACCATTGATCATGGTATTCTCCTTTCTAGACTTCATCATACTTTTGGCATCTCTGACATTGCTCTGTCCTGGTTCACTTCATACCTATCAAACAGAAAACAAACCGTTCTCATCAATGGCACTTACTCTCAACCTGCATACCTGACCTGTGGTGTTCCACAAGGATCTGTCCTTGGCCCTGTTCTTTTCACTCTCTACACCTCCCCCCTGTCCACCATCATCAACTCCCACTCTATAAAACACCACTTCTATGCTGATGACACCCAACTTCAAGACAGTGACTCACCTGATAATATACAGCGCCTGTTGACTCGCACCACTGAGTGTTACTCGGACATTAAGAACTGGATGACACACAATAAACTTCAGCTTAATGACGACAAGACAGAAGCTATCCTCATTGGCACCCGTCAGAAACTTTCTCAGCTGCCTCCTCTTTCTCTCCCATTATGTAACACATCAGTCCCAATTTCTGATTCAGCTAAAAACCTTGGTGTCTGCATTGACTCTACCCTCTCCATGAACAACTTTGTTTCTCAAACTGCCAGATCTTGCTACTATCATCTCCATCGTATAAGGCTGATCAGGAAGTATCTCTCTGTGGAAACAACTGCAAAACTCGTTCTCTCCTTCATAATGTCTCGCATTGACTATTGCAATTCACTCCTGTCTGGTCTTCCTGCCTCCACCATTCACATCCTACAGCGCATTCAAAACAATGCTGTACGCCTTGTACGCAAAAAGAAAAAAGCTGACCACATATCTCCTCTCCTGGCACAACTTCACTGGCTCCCTGTATCAAAGCGCATACAATACAAACTAGACACCATGTGCTACAAAAGCCTCAATAACGCAGCCCCCGATTACCTGTCAAGCCTACTTGAGATCTATGTTCCCTCACGTACCCTCCGCTCTGCCTCCGATCCTCTGACTTTTCGCTTCCCACGCACTAAGCTCAATACCTATGGTCCACGAGCCTTCTCTGTTTCTGGTCCACTCTCCTGGAACAAACTTCCTCTCTCAGTCCGTCAGCAACCTACTTTTGTCTCCTTCAAGTCCGCTCTCAAAACCCACCTTTTCTCCTCTGCATAAAATCCTAACCTCACTCAACCCCCCCTCCCCCCTCTGCAGCCTGTCTCCGCTCGGAGGGGAATCACATGGTTATAATATATAATTGTATATACTATGCTCTCTATAATTTTCCATTGCTTTTATTCTTGCTTTTATTGCTTTTATTGCTTTTATTCTTTCTCCCCATTTATAGCCATGCGTATGTGTGTGTGTGTGTGTGTGTGTGTGTGTGTGTGCGTGTGTGTGCGTGCATGCGTGCGTGTGTGTCTGCTTCAGCGCTTAGATTTGATTTTATCAAGATTTTGCGCTATATAAATATTGTAATTATTATTATTATTATTATGAGATAGATAATGATTTTATTCTATTGAGTTTTAAAATTGTCTTTGAGTTTTCTGTTTGTTGTATTTTGAAATGGACGATAAATGTGGTGGTTGTAGGTGGGATTCTTAGAAGGACCAGAATATTTTTTTTATGGTTGGTTCTTTTGATAGAGCCAGGGACTCGAAATCCAGTGTCTTGTGTTCAGTCACAACCTGCAATATAAAACTTAGCTTGTTTGCTTAACTTTTTCACATCGTAACGCTAACCTGCTGGCATTCTCGCGGAGAACCGCAGGCACCAGAACGCTTGGGGTATAGCGTTCAGTAAGCTTGCCGCTGACAACGTAACGCTAGGATTCTAGCGTCTTGCGTTTGAAAATTCCTACATGAAGCCAGTTACGGTCTAAGGGTGAAAAACTCTATTATAGTATCAAGTAACCATTTCTAAATACTGTGAGAGTGATTTCTCGAGTAAAAAGTCTATTTGAAGAATTTTTCGGGCGCGAGAACAACGTCACCCGAACTGTGTGCTTCACTGAAACAAAGGCAAAATGGAACGCCCTGCGAATGCACGATGTCGCCGTTCACTCAGGATTGTGGAATTTGTGTGTGTGTGTGTACTTTTCTGAGCTTCTGATCAGATGTTACAAGTCATGGAGAATTAGTGTCTCTTTTTTCTGTTTTGTTTACATCTGCTGAATGGATGAAATGCTTGTATGAAATGCTCCTCAACCATGATATTTCATTGCACAAATCATCTCAAAGTATGTCTGAACAAACCTTATACTGTAGATATCCTAAAAGAGGATTAAATTACCTTTCTAACCATACCCTACATGTTGATGTTAGTCATTTGGGGCGCCTGTGAAAATTAATTCAAAGTGGCCTAAAAATGCACGTTTCCAAGGAAAGTAGTCAGTGGCAGCTGGCACGTCTGCAGGGAAGTAGGTCAAATAGCCAGCTGACGATGCCAAAGTGTTAACTATTCAATCATTCTGGTGGTGTCAGGTTTTGATTGGTCTCTTCCCATTTCAAGACCTTGCCAGTGTGTAGTTTTGCGCAAGATGAACGCAGACTATCACGTAATTGTCCACAGATTTGGGTAAAACACATATGGGATTGTCTGGACGTGATGACTTCCTTTTGAACGTATTGCAGACTCAACTATTTGTTTCACGTTTGCAGGATGATACGTCGGGCGACTACAGACTGATGCTGTGCAACCTTATAGGACAGCCCTACAAGAAATGGTAAAGATTTGATGTGTACAGATTTGTTAGTGGTTGTGTGGTGTTGCTTTATGAGCATGTATGTTTGTGTGTGTGTGTATGTGTGTGTGTGTGTGTGTGTGTTTGTGTGTGTGTGTGTGTGTGTGTGCGTGCTTGTGAGACAGTTGCTTACTTGCTTAGATACTCCTGCATCATGCAACACACGAAGAAGCAAGAGCACTCCAACGGACTTGGTCAGTAGACAGTCTCAGGGCAACAGTACAACTTCTATCCACCAGCTGCAGGTCTCTGTCACCTGTCTGGCACCAGTTCATTTTTGGTGTTCCCCTCCTTTGCTATCCTCCTGGGTTCCAGTTCAGGATTTGGCTGGCAGGTTAAGAAAATGGCAGTCTAGTGGCATGGCCCAGCCAGTTCAGTTGACACTTGCAGATGATGTTGGTGACTAGCATCTGTTTTCTTCTTGACCTTACTTCATCGTTTGTCACAAACAAAGTCTGTTTATTTGATCTTCTATAGGCACTTTATATGAAAGCAGTCAGGCCTCTTCTCTTGGCTTGTTTTCAGATCTGTTTTGCTTATCTATACTTAAATGTGGTTTCTAAGAAGAATGTTGAGAGTTCCATTGGGCAGCAAAGAAAACAAACGAGACAGTCTTGATGGAGGCAGACAGAAGAAGATCATTGATAAAGAAAGGAAAAGACAAGCAACATTTATAGGCCATTTTATGAGGAAAGGGGAATTAGAGCACCTGATCACAACAGGAAAGCTGGAGAGAAAGGGAACACCAGGTACACCCAGGGAGAAAATATTGGACAGATTTGCAGGGTGGCTGAAGACACAGAGGGTGGGAGATGTACTTGCAGTGACAGGGGACAGATTCCTGTGGAGGGCCATGATCTCCAACGCCATGCGGCAGGGCACTTGATGATGATGATGATAGGTATTATGTATGAAAGGAGTCAGGCCTCTTCTCTTGGCTTGTCTTCAGTTCTGTGTTTTTTAGCTATGCAACGAAGTTGACAGATGATTGGAGTTGTCGAATGGCAAGTTTAGGATGAGGGAGATTTTCTTGTTGTTCAGCTTGTTAAATGCTGCTGTTGTTTTGCTCATGTGACACTTCAGTTCTTTAGTTGTGTGGCTTGAAATTTTGATTGAGCTGGCCAGGTAACTGAAACAGTTGTTAGTAGTCTTTATGTGCACTGAATGTGTGTATGCATCCCATATGAGCCATATATGTGTGAACTTCCTCCACAGAATGAATCACTTGTCATCAGAGGATTATTTTTTTTCCAGTTACCTCAATCTTTTTTTTTTCATCAAACTTTTTTTTGTTAAACAATTTTTATAAATCATCACACAAATTTTGCATTTTACAAGATTTTTTTCAAATCAGAAGATCAGTTTTAAGTTATCCTAGATTCAAAATATTGTTATGTGTTCTTTCTAATAGTGAAAAGGGTTCTAAAATGAGATGTTTACTTTCTGAGACACGGGATTCTGAAAGGGGTACCCCACTGATTTGTCAGTTTGAGATGAACAAGGAAAATTGAATCACAGTTTCAGCAGTAACGTTTCCTCAGCAAGCAAGATCTAGTATTCTTAAAAATTTCCACACATTTGTTGTTCATGGGGTCCGTTTCAGAAACTGAGTGGGTAAATGGGTTGTTTAAAACAGGCATGTTTGAAGGTTGGTTCGTTTGGTCTTCCTTTTTTTTTTTCTTTCTTGAAACATGCCGGTAAACTGTTGGGTCATCCAAAGAAGACTTTCATCAACCAACTGATGGATGATACGAGCTGTCAGTATGATGAACTACCTACTGCAATGTCCGACAGAGAAGGATGGAAGAAACATGTCATGGATAGCCGAGCAAGCTCGACATGATGATGATGATGAAACTGTTGGGTACATGTTTTCTGATAACATTCTGACAAAGAAAGAATCGCAACACGGGGAATGAACAGGTGGTAGTTTATACAGGAAAAGTGACAGTATCAGTTTAAATCAAAAGCCCCAAATTGAGCCTTGACACTCCTGTCTCCTACTTCATCGCTAGCAGCAAACATTGTGAGGTGACAGGTGACTGAGTCTGCAGTGGAAGAGTCACATATGTGCATCAGTTTGTTGATTGATGTTTAATCCTTTGACTCCTGAACCCTGTCCACCAGCTTCCGGCATCGCCAACCGTGCTAACAAAGTAAAAACTTAACCCCTTTGACTCCCTTACCTTTCCACCAGCTTCCTGCAGGAAGCTGGTGGATAGGGTAAGCGAATCAAAGGGTTAAGTTTTTGCAGTTGGTGGATATGGTGCAGGAGTCAAAGGGTTAATGAGTGATATGCATCTACCATGTAAGTGTAAAAGTGCTGTGCTGGTTTAGGTTGTGACTGTTTGGCAGTGTGTGATTGCATAGAATATGCTTTTGATTTATATGAATGGTCCTATACTTGAAGAAGTATGCTTATAATACACAGGTCTTTTACAGAAATTCTCTCAACCTTTGTTTTGTTCCTCTTGACAGAAATGGGCCGCCATAAAGCCTTCAGATCATCGGTTCCGGAACGTTCCAAACCAGTCAGCACAGAACGCTGCCTTAACCATAATCTTCATTATGTAAAATCTTATCTCAGTACCATAGTACCATAGTACAGTACCATAGTGTTCAGTGCTTAGGTAGAACAACATGCTCATGGAAATGTGTGATATGTAACGTAATCTCAAGTGACTGCCATTGGTTTGTGGAGAGTGTGGACACAAAGAAATTGAAAATGAACATTTAGTCAGTATAACTAATTTTTTTGCCAGATGGCAAAACAGCATTTGAAAAATTCTGTATGCACAAGCTTTACAGATGCCACATGACAGAAAGGTACAAAATAATCATGACAGATGCTAGATAAACTTGTGCATAAAGCATATGAACCCGCCACAAACAAGAAAACAGATTTTGCGTTTTACTTGGTTGAAAAAAAAAAAAGCCAAAGTTGAATGCCTTTTTTCAGATTGAAAAGATACCTATGTTGAAAATTGGCATTAAGTAAAACCTTTTTTTTTTTTATTTTTTGTTATTGCAAATGTCAGTTTGATTTTGTTAAGCCCTTGATTGCGCATGGAATGTGGACTACTTTTGTTTCTTTTTTTTTTTTAATAACAGCTTCCTGAAAAGATAGGTTTAAGCCTTTGACTCCCACATCCTGTCTGCCAGCATCCTGCATTGTCAATCATGCTAGCAAAGCAAAAACTTAACCCTTTAACTCCCTCACCCTTCCTGCAGGAAGCTGATGGAAAGGGTGCGGAGTCAAAAGATTAAGTTTTGCAGTTGGTGGACAGGGTACGGGAGTCAAAGGGTTAAGGAAAATACTGTTTCTTTGAATATAAAGGTTTTTTTTTGAAAATGTAGCCTACAGCTGTCTTGCCAATTACAAATAGATATTGAAAAGCCAGCTTTCATCCAGAAGCAGGTATATGCAGCATAGGTTATGCTGTGTGCTTTGGTCATTTATAGCATTGCACAAGTTGTGCATTGGCAGGTTGGTGTGCGTTCGGGTTGTTGTACAACAGATGTTGATTTTTGATTTGTTTGTGTTCAGTTTAGATCTGATTGTTTACCTTCATTTATTAATATCAAATTATTCTATACAAATACAGGCTTTCATTGTTTATATTCAAGCTAAAACATTGTCGATTTTGGTATAATGCAGCAGCTTTTGTATAGACTATATCACTTACATTATTTAAACTTAAATTACCTCTCTTGTACATGGCCTTACTTACATTTGATATTTTAACCCTTTGACTCCCGCACCCTGTCCAGCAGCATCCTCCATTGTCAACCATGCTGACAAAGCAAAAACTTAATCCTTTGACTCTCTTACTCTTCCACTAGCTTCCTGCAGGAGGCTGGTGGATAGGGTGAGGGAGTCAAAGGATTAAGTTTTTGCAGTTGGTGGATACAGTATGGAAGTCAAGGGGTTAAGACTCAATTTTAGTCATTTATATAGATTCATTGATCAATATGCATTTGAAATTAAAACATTCCTGTTAATAAATAGTCATAGTTGCACATGCCATTGTTTATAAAGTCATCACTGTAGATTCAGTGAGTTGTATATGATTTAAATTTCAATACATTTCTTCTGGATATTTTTTTGTATGGCTAGTATGGTCCCAGTGATTTGTATGTGATGAAGAATGGACTTATTCCTGCCAGGTATTCTGTGATAGTTGAGAATGTGATGTTACTCTTTAGTAACAAAAATCTGTTGTCCAACTTTGATAGAAATGATAATCTCAGTTATGGATGGTGTTAGTTCCTGCATTCACTGTTGTGGTTCCTTGTAACTGAATCAGTTCTTACGTTAATTTCTGTTTTTGTGTGTGTAAATTCTGTGTTAAATTACTTATATTTTCATGGTTGTTATGTTCCTTCTGGTTTTTGAAGTAGAAATTACAGGTAATACTGTATGTGCGAGTCTTTACAATTTATTTCAATAACTTCACCATAGGTCGGAGGGAACTATAAATGCTCTAGCATTCGCATGTGTTTATGAGAAATTCTTCTTAGTATTTCAAAATTTTAATTTTTTTTTTAATGAAAATGTGGTTTCTCAAGGACATACAGCGTCCTGCAATTACTGTTAATTGCAGAGGCTTCATATTTAGCCAAAGTATTCACAAGTTTTCATATTTTGTTCTGCATCCTGATGTGTGTGTCTACCCGTATGTGCCATGTTGCTGTCCTCTCTGATGTCACCAAATGAAATAAACTTGCTGTGACATCATGCTGTTAGTCTACAGCTACATTCTAACAAGTACAGTATACCTTTGTGAGTCTTTCAATCTAATCCTCTCCCATAACCCGTCAGCATCATTGAGTTCAATAGAAGCTACCGCTGCAGGCATCACAACAGCACTGTTCTCCATTTACTCCGGTCTTGAATTATCTGTGCTACTTTGTAGACTTTCAGATTGTTGACGTTGGTGATGTTGTTCTTATGAGAGAGGTCAGTCTGTCCAGATTTCTTTTTTCCCCAACTTTTCTTTGTAAAACTGTTGTCACTCAGGGTGTGTAAGTGTCTTGGGCTGCATGGCTGATGTGTTTCGTTTTTCTTTTGTCGAATTCTGCCAGCAGTTGATGTTGGACTATTTATTCCACTTAACTCAAAATAGCTTGTTTCTTCTTCCGTATAACCCTTCCAGATTTCAGCTTTGTTATTGGCTGCTATTTTTAACTGCAAGAAAACCTGTGAATGAAAAGGTCAGATGCTGACCAGTGTCTTGTGAATGGGGAACTGCATAGCGCCAAAATTAGTACCATTCTTTCATTGGTTTATCTTGAAAGGAAGCTTCATTCATGGTGTGTATGCACAAGCCAGAGCTTAGTGCATGATGGAAATTCCCCACCAAGCCTGAGTCACTGGAAATGACCTGTGTCAGGTAGGTACAAATACATGTCAGGGATTTCCAGTTGGTGGGTTGAAGCGGGATAAAATGGGAGAGGGTTGAACCGCAACCTATTGCATTGTAGCAGGTTAGTCTGTTATGATGATTACTATGTTTTTAGTTTCTGAAGTTTGATGTTAGGTTAACAAATTCATTTCTTGTTAGCAGGTTACACTGGCATGATGAAAAACTATAGTGTAATGTTAGGTTAATTAATCAGACTTTGACATATACTGACAAATTTCATCTTGCCATATTCAACTTGTGTGCACATAAGATCCAATTTCGTGATGACACATTTAACTTATGAGCACACAAGATCACTTTTTTCATGATTTATATTCAAAGACGGACTTGCGGAATGGCTGAAGACGAGGAGGGTGGAGGAGATGCATGGGGCAACAAGAGATAGACAGATGGAAGTCCATGATCGCCAACGCCATGCGGCAAGCACCCGATGATGATGATGATGATATTCAATTAATGAGCACATAAGGTTTGATTTAGTCATAATATAATTATCCAACTTGTGAGCATATTGGATCACTCAGAAAACTCACAGATAAATTTGTTACTTCAGTTTTGTTAACTCGTTTATGTATATTTTCACCTGGTGATGTATTTTGATGACATAAGTTAAAAAAACTTTTTTTCAGACTGTTGACCCATGAAACTTGAATGAACATCTTTAAGACAAATCACATGTGTATGTAATATTTTTTCTCAAAGCATATTGTAATAATCCGTCCTCTCTTTTTACGTTTTAAAATATTTGTTCAGTTATAGTTCATATTTCTTCCACTACCACTCCTCCACCTTGTATAAATCCAGTTGTAGTTATTGTATTTATTATCAGTGTTTTTAACCCAGGTATGCCTTTTTTTTACGGGAAAATTTGCTTTATGCCTGTGATACAAACTGTGCTGCTATATATACTTTTACAACTAAAATTTTTATTGATTCATTCCACCCCCTTCTCCCTAATTGTTTGTTGGTCTTTTTTACATCGCATGCTATAACTCCCTGTTACGTGAATATGTGAGTGGGATTTTTTAGTTTAAGGTCAGTTTTTACCCTGCCATTATGGCAGCCATTCTCTCTTTTGGGGGGACATGCATGTTGGGTGCTTCCATGTTTCCATGAGCCACCAAATACTGATATGGCTTACAAGATCTTTAATGTGCATGTTTGATGTCCTCCATGTATATACATATTAAAAGGATGAGTACTAGCAAATCTGTGTATGGGGTCTGGTAATCCCATAAAAGGATGAGGTACTAGCAAGTGTGTGTAGGGGGGGGGGGTGTCTGATAAAATATCCCATTCTTTTTCCACCAGACAGCACCCAGACAGTTTCTTGTTGTTTGTTTTGTTTTTCAGGATCATTGCACTCAGGGAGGTTACCTTTGTGCTCATTTTTTTTTCTGTCCCATTTTCTATGCCACCTTTTAATGGCCACAGAATCTGGCACAGTTTTTTTACAGTGGATGATGATGATGTCAATGAGGATGATAATCATGATGGTGTGGAGTTCCATCTAGGATTGAGACTGAGTGCCGGGCTGTGCTCTACGCTTATTATCATAATATATATCCTAGCGTCAACCAGGCCCGTGAGATGCAGACACCTGGTGAGAAGATTTGAACAAAGCCCGCAATGATGCAGCCGTGAAGTGGATGAGACTCGACTGTGTGGTTCCAGTCTTCCCAATGAGCCCATATCACGCCCAACTCTTGAGTAGGAGCCGGTTAGAGCCGAAAAATCCCACAATGATTTTCGAAGGGATTGATGGGAATTCGAACCCACAACCTTCCAGTCGGTAGTCTGTTGTGCTAACCACTACACCATGGTGACTGGTACCCAGAGTTTTGAACCCAGATCGTCCAGTTTGAAGACCAGTTTTTCTATGTCTGGATTCTTGCCCCTGTCCCTGTTGTATAGATGTAGAATTGGATGCTGCAGTGCCATCTTGTCCCTCTCTTTTGCCTCCTTGTGCAAGTATTCCCTCTCCTATCCCACCCCTCATTTAGAAGATTTATTTTATTAGTAAGCATGAGGTACAGAGTGGATGATGTTAACCCCTTGACTCCCAAACCCTGTCCACCAGTATCCTGCACTGTCAACCATGCTAGCAAAGCAAAAACTAAGCCTTTGACTCTCTCACCTATCACCAGCTTCCAGCAGGAAGCTGGTGGATAGGGTGAGGGAGTCAAAGGCTTAAGTTTTTGTTGTTGAAGATAGGGTGCGGGAGTCAAAGGGTTAAATTCAGTGACAATTATGGTTGTGGTCTTGATTTCTCTCCCTTGTCGGAATGAAAACACTCGAAAATTCTCGTTTTTGGTGCATGTTGTTAGAATTATGCGGAAATATGTTTGTGATTATATCTCATTCGGTTATTCATTTGCTTATTTGTATATATATATTTCTGATGACTTACAAAAGAGTTTAGTTATTCATTTGCTTATTTGTATATATATTTGTGTAATGACTTACAAAAGAGTAAGTTCAAAATAAACCCACAAAATTAATGGTCATTAAGATCTGTATTTTGATTTATCAGTGGTGAAGGGATGAAGTGATAACACATGTGTCACTATATGGCTGTATAAATGTGGATGATTGTATGTGTTTTTTTTTAGATTATCTTTGATGAAGTGAAATTTCGAGTTGGTGCCTGTAAATTTTCGAATGAACCAAAGAAAATATGATTTTCTTTCGGCTTGATGTTATAAAGCTATAGATGTATAATTTGTGATCGTGTTAATATGAATAGATGACTGATGAGTGAGCATAGAAAGGGCCAGGAATGTATTTCAGTTTTAAATTAAAATATTGTTTCATGACCCATATTTGCTGATTTTGATATGTGCTGCTTTTTTGTTTCTCCAAGGTCAACAGGGTTATGAAAAATATTACTGGCAATGCTTCCGTTGTGTTAATTTACTGTACAGAATATCCTGTACAACACACACACACACACACACACACACACAATGCGCATGTACACACATACACACACACACACACATGTGCATGTACACACACACACACACACACACACACACACACACACACACACACACACACACACACACACTCACCATACCAAGAAATTACTGTCCATGCCTCTTGAAACTGACACAATCATTCATCACATTCATTTCGGCCAGACCAGAGGTCATATTTGGAGATCATTAACCGTAAACATTCGAGAAATTCCTGCCACATGCATATCTCATCAATCAGTCATAAGGAGGCCTTCCCCTGCCAGTGTTGTAGTTTTTGAAGTTAAATAATTTTTTTTTTGCAAGGAAGCTTACATGAACTTATTTACCATCTATAGAGTACCGGTATACTTTTATATGCCTGTTTCTGTTGAGTGGGAAAATGGTGATTGTTACCAATGTCTTGAATTATTTCCTGTGCTAGTTTATCATGAACCAGAAAAAACACGAAAGAAGAATATGAACACATATTTAATACAACAAAACAAGGCAAGACAAGGCAAGACAGGTGCAAATGTTTTGTAATCTTGCGTTTGACAAAGGCCAATTGGCCGAAAATTTGCGCCTGTCTTGTTTTGTTGTATTAAATACGCGTTCATATTCTTCTTTCGTGTTTTTTTCTGGTTCCTGTTTGCTTGAACGCGGGCAGTCACACTTGTTTTGGATCTAGTTTATCATGCTTATGTTGTCAGTCTCATTTGTTTTCTAAGCTAGTTCATCATGGTTTATCATAATAATATGTTTTTTAAACAAGTAGGCCTACTCTAAAATGTAGTCTTTTCTGTTAATGCTTTCATTCCCTCACCCTATCCATCAGCTTCCCGATACGTTGAGGAAGTGAAAGGGTTATATGTTGTAACAATTATGTGCATACAGAAAAATAATGACAAAATATAACAGAATAAATTATATGCCTGTGTCCGTCACAGTGTGTTGTGTTTAAAGACAGTGGTGAGACTGGTGCGTGTGTTTATGCATGTGTGCATATACTCTTGTGTACAATTATGAATACGTCCTTTAAATAAGAGAGTAACAACTATCTTCTAGCACAGTATTTGCAGAAGATGGGGATACTGTTTATATTGAAAGAGCCCCAGCAGCAAGGGACAGCAACGGATATACATATGGAGGGCCATGATCGCCAACACCATACGGCAGGGCGCATGATCGTTGATGATGATGAGAACAACTAGTTGCCGTGGTGCTGTCGTTAGAACAACAGATGACTGGAAGGTTGTGGGTTTGAATTCCATCATTCCTTCAGAATCATTGTGGAATTTTTCAGCCTTAACCGGCTCTTACCCCCGTGGGGATACTGTGAGTTCTTTCAGTATGAATATTGAATAGTATCCCTACCATCTGAAAATTCTGTGCTAGAAATTTCCTCTTTTCTGTCACTCTCTTTGTATCTTTCTTCCTTCTTTGCTTTCTGTCAATTCTTCTTATCATTTTCTGCCTTGCTGGTCCATTCACCTGTATGTACTCGATAAAGTCTTATGTACTTTCTCTTAGGATTGATAATTGGGTAGGCCTACATGTATTGAGTGCATTTTTGGCTCTAGGGTAATGAGATATGTGAAAGCAATTTTAGGTAATTAGACCTGTTCTTATGTATGTTTTAGTGTCTTTAGTTATGTTTGTATTCAGGTTTTTTTTTAAAATCCTCTGGGCGATAAATTGGACAGAGTGCTTAACGCAAGGGGCATCTCCTTAGACTATGTGCGCGAATGCATAGATATGTGTGCTTAATTTTCTTTTTATTTCTTCCCTCTGTTCAAATAGTGTGTTTTTGAAACGGTTATAGACCTGATATGGCTCCATGCAGTGGGCTGGGCTTTAAACAAAAAAAAACGAAATAAGAAACCGGCTCCTACCCAGAGTTGAGTGTGCTATGGGCTCAACGGAAGACTGGGATCACATGGTTGAGTTTCATCCACTTTACAGGTGCGTCATCAAGGGGTTGCTCAAATTTCCTGACACCACAGGTGTCTATTATCCCTTGAGCCAGTTGACACTAGGATTTTAATTTTTTTATATTTTTGTTTAAAGCGCAGCCCACTGCATAGAGCCATATGAGGACATTAACTGGTTCTAAACATGCACAATACTTCACATGAAAAAAATAAAATTAAGTACACACATGAATGCATTCGCGCACATAATCTGCGGAGATGTCCCTGGCATTGACCACTCCATTCAATTCATCGCACAGGGGATTTAAAAAACATACCTGAATTCAAATTTAAATATAAATAAAGACACTAAAACATATAAAAACAGGCCTAAATTTTCTAAAATTGCTTTCACATATCTCATTTCCCTACAGCCAAAAATGCACTTAATACATGTACCCAATTATCAATCCTAAGAGAAAGTATGTAAGACTTTATCAAACATATACAGGTGAATGGACCAGCAAGGCAGAAAATGATAGGAAGAAATGACAGAAAGCAAAGGAGGAAGAAAGAAACAAAGAGATTGACAGAAAAGAGGAAATTTCTAGCACAGTATTGCAGAAGCTGGGGATACTATTCATACTGGAAGAGCCCCCGGCATACCCAGGGGGGTTGACAGGATATTTATATCAAAAATGGAAACACTGAAAACAGTCCTGTCACACAAAATCCCGACCCAGAAAGGAATTCCACAGCATCATGATTATCATCACCACCATCACAGCATTAACCATTATGAAATATTATCACGCATCCTTGTGATCAATGGAATGGTGCAGAAATTTCACAGAAAAAAAAGGAGTAATGGATTTTCTCCGGTTCTTTTCTCAACATCTTCACGCACACGCACACACACACACACAGACACACACACTCACACACAACACACACACACACACACACATACATATACACACAACAAACACACATCATCACACACACACACTCACACATGCACACACACACACATATACACACACTCATTCATACACACACACATACACACACACACACACACACTCACACACACACACACACACACACACCTGTGCAATCCAATCAATTCTTTATTGTCAGAAAGAGATGGCAATTTTCTGTTTTGTACAGACAAAAGCTTTCCTGACATCTACAAATAAATTACTACATGCATGGACAGGGTAAAGGTTTTCAGATATGTTATTTCATAATCTCAGTGCATGAAGTCCATCTTCTCAAATATCTCTGGAAAAGAATACATAACACTTAACTATAAAATACTATGGCCATGCTTTCTTTTTGTTATCATTTTGACTTGCAATTTCTGTTTATAATTCTTCTTGAAAATCTGATGTATTTTGCAGATTCAATTGTTTTTGTTATTTCTTTTACAGAACATGCACCAACTATTTACAATGTTATGATTTCTTTTTACAGTGTTTAATTTGATATAATGTAAAAGAAATAACCTGCTCCAAATAATTCTGAAATTCAATACTGAATGGTCGTGATCTCATTACTAAGTAGCTCAGCATGAGAGAGATGCACAATACATCTGCAGTACACACACACACACACACACACACACACACACACACACACACACACACACACACACACACACACACACACACCTCTCTCTCTCTCAGATGTAACGGTACCTCAAATGTCACTGCACTGTTTAACAAGCACAGACAAAAGTATTTTTAAGCAGAAACACATTTTCACATTTTAACCACAAGATAATTCATAAAGATTTCTTTCCATGAACACAATTAATGACAGTTAGAGATATCAGTAATACTAATAACAACTATGATTAAAAGAAAGGGGTAAAGATTGTCTTATACTTTTAGTTATCATCCCTATAATACAAAAAAAAAAGGGGTAAAGACTTGTGACATACTTTAGCCATCTTCTTATTTTTCATTTATTTATTTATCTTTTTGTTTGTTTGTTTGTTTTTGTTCGCCATCTACAAAATCAAGATATGTCTTGCGACGAACGTGGCCATTTTATCCACTTCTTGCCAGTTGCTGTGAAGCTTGGTGGTCAGAGAGTTTAGTCAGCCATACTTCCTGCCTCTTCATTTGAGTTTCAGTTTCAGTTTCTCAAGACGATGTCTCCGCGCTCAGAATGAATTCCATATGCACCAATGTCACAGGTGCCATGCGTATGGTGATCATGGCACACAGCCTTAAGCCTGCACATAAACCCATGACCTGGAAGGTCCTGAGGTCATACCTAGCCTATGTTTTACCTAGTCTATATTTCATACTGGTACTGTATCAGCATATCACTGGAATAATCTTGGTTACATGTAAATGACATGTGTATCTTATCTTGAAAAAACAAACAAACATTATAAGTAAACGAAAAATTAAAGGTCTGAATCACAACAGAATTAGCTATTCTGTATAAACTCGTCTCACATCACAGAAAGCCCCCCCCCCCCCCCCACTCCAGTCAATGCACAAAGCTTTCACTTGATAGAGGCAACACTGCTGCAGTATGTATCTGGCAGTCTGGTCCCCTTCACCATAGGATGCATATTTATTAGCCTGTGGTCATAAGGGGACCAAACACTACAGATCTCAATGATTGTCGGAGCCAGTATTATGAAGATAGTGCCCTTTTCCTCTCCTTTGCCGCTTCACTTTTCAAATCCTACATACTTCAATTATCCATTCACAACTGGGTGGAATGGAAGCCACATGCACAAAATTTTCTTAAGCTCAACCTGTATTTAACCCTTTGACTCCCGCACCCTATCTACCAACTGCCTCACTCTATCCATCAGCTTCCTGCAGGAAACTGGTGGATAAGGTGAAGGAATCAAAGAGTTAAGTTTTTGCTCAGCTAACATGGTTGACAATGTAAACTGCTGGTTCACAGGGTGTGGGAGTCAAAGGGTTAAGAGAGGGCTATAACTCTACCTTAACCAGACCTCAAATAATGATAAAACATATGTGCAAACTAAGCACTTTATAAGATTAATTTCCAACAAAACTGTACACTTTACACACTGGTAAGACTTTGAAATTCTACCGACTAACAGAACATACGGACTGGACATACATATTGTGGTTAAAGAGAGACATAAAAACCTTATACACTGAACAAGTCTTGAGAGACGGTGTCCAATGAATCCAATAAAACAAGACTGAAGATGGGCAAGTCAAGCTAAAACAGAACAGTGATTGAGTAAACGAACATAATTACATGCACCGGTCTCTTGCGCTTTGGAAAGCCCTGCGCTGACCTTAACTTGAAGGCGGAGCACCAAACTGAAACCTACTGCACACTATTCACAACTTTTATCTGAACTCTTCACACCATCACCCTATCCATCAGCTTCTTGTGCTTGGACAATTCCCTGTACGGCCAACAATTATCTGGCTAACTCCTCGATCATACACAAATATCCAATGTCATAGCTGCCAACCTTTGAAGTTCACAAAACAGGAATCATCAGCCGGGGGGTCCAGGGGGGCCGCTTGAGGGGCAGAGCTATTGATTTTTCACCAATTCAAAGTACAAAAATGGCCTCTCCTGGCATATTTAAGCACGAAAAAGGTTTTTCCACTAGACTTTCAAAATCCAGGATTTTTTTGACAGATTCGGGATTCCGGGATCATTTTCCAAATCCGGGAAATTCCTGGGAAATCCGGGAGGGCTGGCAGCTCTGCAATGTACCGACAAAGTCCTTGTCATTGTTATTGTTGTCTAAAGCCCAGCCGACTGCGTAGAGCCATATCAGGGCTATAACCGCTTCAAAACATACAAAACTTCAACAGGAAAAAAAAAGAAATTAAGTAACACATATCAATGCATTCGTGCACATAATCTAAGGACATACCCCTGGCATTGACCACTCTGTCCATTTCATCTCACAGGGGATTTAAAAAACACCTGAATACAAATAAAAGCATGTCCAAGGACACCAAAACATAAAAACAGGCATAGATTACCTAAAATTGCTTCCGCACCTCCCTAGAGCCAAAAATGCACTTAATACATGCACCCAATTATCAATCCTAAGAAAAAGTACGTAAGCCCTTATCGAACACATACAGATAAACAGACCATTAAGGCAGAAAGTGATAGTTAGAAATGACAGAAAGCAAAAGAACAAGGCAGAAACAAAGAGAGTGACAGAAAGAGGAAATTCCTAGCACAGAATTTCCAGAAGTTGGGGTGGGGGTACTATTTATACTGAAAGAGCCTCCAGCATCCCCACGAACCTGAAACAAAAAAATCCTGTGGCCCACCATAGGGCCGAACCCATGACCCACATATGTCAACACAGAAACATGGTAGAATCATTTCTACAGCCAAAAAGCAATATACAGTCGACGAAATCACTAACTCTTTCAACATGATGGGTCCAACGAGCCAGATTATCTTTCCAAACAGTATTTTACCCAAATGCCTATCTGAGAAATTCAATCATTTTTTCAAAGAGAAAACAGAACAAATAAGAAATTCAGCTCTACTCTGATCCTTCAGTGTCTGTCCCTTTCACCAGTGTCTCATCATTTTAACCAGTTAATCAAGCTGTCCTTCTAGTGCCCCCCTCCCCCCCCCAAAAAAAAAAAACAACACCTGCAGTCTTGACCCCATCCCTGTATCTCTTTGCTGTGACTATATTTTAGAAATTTCTCAAACTGTAACTGAAATTATGAATATTTCTTGGGACATAGATATTATGCAACAGAGCTTAAAACATCCCCCCCCCCAAAAAAAACCAAAACAAAACCAACAACAACAAACCCCCCCCCAAAAAAAAACTATGAACATTTCTTTGAATTCAGGTGTTATGCCACAGAGCTTCAAATATATTCTGGCCAACCCCATACTCAAAAAGTCCAATCTAGATCCTGATAATTAAAGAAAAAAAATCATTGGCCTGTTTCCAGTCTTCTATTTTTGTCTAAAGTCCTTGAGTGAACTGCTTTCTCCCAGCTGACGAGTCAATTAGAAGCCAATGACCTTCCTGAACCTTTTCAGTCAGCTTATCATAGAACCCATAGTACAGAATCTGTTTTAACTCTTTGCCCCTGCACCCTATCCCACCATAAGCAAAACTTTAACCCTCTGACTCCCTCACCCTATCCACCAGCTTCCTGCAGTTGGTGACAAGAACTTTGACTCTAATCGCCGACCGATTGTTAAGTACACACATTTCTTCACTAATTTACCAATTAATGACATCCTGTTCATGTTATGTCCCTATTTCAAAAGATTAGATTTTAAAGGTCTTTCGAAAATTATCGTCGACAAGCTGCTGACTTCTATCCACTTGTGTAAAGAAAAGGTCACACGTGACATTGCCTTCACTGGTGTGATCGATCGATAAATACACCCTTTCAGATAGGAAAGGTTATCGTAAATGGATCAGTGTACAGGTAACACGTTTATTTCATTCAGGTTCTTTTATTTAACTAAGATTATCAGTCGTACATGATATATTTACAAAAGTGTAAAGAAACACCATCAATATGGACCAAAAAGAGATCCATGTAGCATAATTCCAGTAATTTAAAATTTGTTCGATTGGAAGACAAAAAAAATAAAGCTTAAGACTTGCTTCAACGAGTGTTTGACAGCACTCAAACCAAAACCATCCTTGTTTAGTAAAAATATTAGTAGCAGTGGTAGTAGAGGTGGATTCTAGGAGTAGATTGTAGTAATCTGGAAATACAACATATCTCCCTCACACACACACACGCACACATGCAGCACACACACACACACCAAACACAACACACCACACACACACATCCTAGTACTTTAACAGAAAAGCAACAATTTGTTCGCTTTAAATACATCAGTTCATAGCAATCTCAGATTATTCAATATCTTGGTACTGTTTAAAGAAAGACCCAGATGGAGAGAGTGGTTTTTGTGTGTTGTTTGTAGATTTACGTCGTGTGTTATGAGATGTTGTAGTTATGTCAATGTTTGTGTCGTGTTGGTGTGAAGTGATGCGGTGTGTGTGTGTGGTGTTTGAGTGAGTGTGTGGTGTGTTGGTGTGTTGTGTGTGTGTGTGTTGTGTGTGTGTGTGTGTGTGTGTGTGTGTGGTGTGTTTGTTGTGTGTTGGTGTGTGTGTGGTGTGTGTGTGTGTGTGTGTGTGTGTGTGTGTGTGGTGTGTGTGTTGTGGTGTGTGTGTGTGTGTGTGTGTTGTGTTGTGTGTGTGTGTGTGTGTGTGTGTGTGGTGTGTGTGTTTGGTGTGTGTGTGTGTGGTTGAGTGTGTGTGTGTGGTGTTGTGTGTTGTGTTGTGTGTGTGTGTTGAGTGTGTTGTGTGTGTAGTGTGTGTGTGTGGTGTGTGTGTGTGTGTGTGTGTGTGTGTGTGTGTTGTGTTGTTGTTGTGTTGTGTGTGTAGTTGATATGTTGTGTGTTGTGTTATGTAGTGTAGTGTGTATGTAGTGTGTGTGTGAGGTGCGTAGTGTGTGTTGTGGTGTGCTGTGGTATGTGTGTGTGTGTTTGAGTGTGTGTGTGTGTGGTGTGTTGTGTGTGTGTGTGTGTGTGTGTGTTTGATGTTTGATTTGTCTACTGTGTGTGATATAAATAAGTTGTATCCTATTAACATAAAAACACAAAATACCACTGTACATGTATAGTGTGTGTGTGTGTGTGTGTGTGGTGTGTGTGTGTGTGTTGATGTTGTATGTACTTGTGTGAATAATGTTAATTGCACTCCTTACCTTCAGTACATACATATGCAAAATCAAATGACATAAGGGGAAGGTAATGTCAGTATCTGTCATTTTTGTGTGTGCGTGCTGCGGTGCGTGCGTGCATGCGTGGTGTGTGTGTGTGTGTGTGTGTTTTGATGTTTGTATTTGTCTACTGTGTGTGCACATAAATTTAATTGTACACACATATTCATACATAATATACACTAGTAATGTATCTTCATGCATGTGGGACATGGTCATAGTGTGTGTGTGTGTGGTGTGTGTGTGCGTGGTGTGAGTGTGTGGCGCGGGTGTGTGTTGAGCGTGTGAGTGAGTGCGCTCGCTTGCACCTGTGCGCACTCACATATGCAAAATCAAATTGATAGGGGAAGTAAATGTCAGTATCTTCGTTTTTAGAAGATGACTACTGCGGATTCAAACCGTCTTCATACTGGATGAGATCATCTTATAGCCCTTTATGCAATCAGGTGGATTTTCTTTAAGAGGAATGAAAAATACATTAAAACCCTAAGAAATAAGAGGGAAGCAGGGAGAACTGTTGATGATATTAATCAAAGAACATAACTCTTGAAGAGTCAACTGTGTTGGATTTGAGAAGTTCTGCAAATATGGGAGATAATTCCTACGTGACAATCTTGAACATAAGACCAATATATTGTATGTATTTCTCTCCTCTCTCATAGTTGTGCCTAGGGTAGTTGCAGAGTATAAAGGTAAGTTTGGGCGCTCCTTTTTTGAGGAGTGTTCTGAGCTTACGGTTTTTGTGCTTTGTATCTGCTTCTATGCTAGCTGAATGGGTGCGCAAACTGTGTTGGATTTGAGAAGTTCTGCAATATGGGAGATAATTCCTACGTGACCAGTTCAAGAATAAAAGACTATGTCAATCTTGAACATAAGACCAATATATTGTATGTATTTCTCTCTTCTCTCATAGTTGTGTGTAGGGTAGTTGCAGAGTATAAAGGTAAGCTTGGGCGCTCCTTTTTTGAGGAGTGTTCTGAGCTTACGGTTTTTGTGCTTGTATCTGCTTCTATGCTAGCTGAATGGGTAGCGCAAACTGTGTTGGATCTGAGAAGTTCTGCAATATGGGAGATAATTCCTACGTGACTCTCAAGAGTTATGTTCTTTGATTAATATCAATTATCATTAAAACCCTAATGCAGAAACTGTTCAAACTGATGAAAACTTCATTTTAACAGATGCTGCTCTGCTGAAATACATACATTCACAGTAGAAGTCACACTTTTCTGAGTAAAACAGAAAGACATTCATACTGACGTAGTCATTATTCCTCCCTTCTCAGAAAACTGGTATCACTCATGCAGCTTTTTTTTCTTTAGGATTTTAGCACTGTGTGAGAATACTGTTGATGCTAATGGGAGGTAGCTGTGTCAGTAGGAAATGTGTCGACTGCTGATCACATCAGTGAGATAGCTGCCATATATATATCTCTACAGTTGTGTCTGCTTTCAACCTCCAACTTGCCTCATTTTTATCCTCTGGTCCATCATTTGTTATGAACAAATCAGAAAATTTGTCTGGCTGATACAAGGTTTTCAAGAAATTTCTGATTCTGTTTGAAACTTTCAAAAAATTTCTGTTTGGAAAACTCTATATTTATCTATCTATCTATCTATTATTATCTATATTTGCATAATAGACACATGCCACTGGGTTACATGTAATGAGACAAAAATTGATATTTCACACTCATGAATTTCAACCCATTTATTCCAACTTCCAGCATATTGTTTATAGTTTCCAAGGCAGGGGAATGTGAACAAACTCCATCTTCGATTTATTTGTCACTGTTTGTCTGCAATAAATGTGGATGACTGGAACAGTAACTATAAAATTTAAATAACAGAAAATACCGTTTTGAATAACAGAAGAAAAATTGGAAAAAGGACACTCCATCAATTCGAAACTTATTGCATTTTTCAGTTTATTCTCACTGATTCAAAGTCATTTGGTGGCCATTTTGAAATATAAACTACAAATCCATCATAACAAATCATCTTATTAATAATGCAAAATATAGCAGTCTCATCTCACTTTACACTGGTTTTCGATGAATCGTTCTGTTTGTTCACAAGACATGGGAATTTTATCCCTAATACCAAATACAGGACTGATTTCTGAGAGACAATTTTGGATGTTTTAGCAAAATTGTCCCTTAACAGAATTAAAGTCGAATATCAACCTGGTGTAAAAGAAACACTTCACCAAGACTATATGAATGACTGTTTAGAAAACTGTAAAGACAGCTGTAATGTTTTCAGTCTTGTTACGTATATTGGTTTTCAAACATGGCATATCCTACTCTATACTGCAAAAATTGTCAGTTTTAACTTGCTACAGAATAAAGAATATTTCCTGCACAGTTCTATAACTTAGTCTGCTCAAAGTATCTGCTGTGAGCTTTCTCAGGGCTTAAAACAGGAGGAGGGAAAAAACACTGACACTAGGGGGATCCAGGGGCATGCTCCCCCGGGAAAATGTTTTAAAATCCAAGTGTAAATCTATGCCATTTCGCGCTTTCTGGACATAATTTCAAAAGATATTTAGTGCATAAAAATTGCTGTAAACACAATCATAATTATTACAGGAAGATATATTTGGGAAAAGGGGAGAAGGGTTTGGTTTTTGTTGGTTTTTTTTGTGGACAAACCGAAATCGCGGAATCCCGCCCACATGCGGAACGTTTTAAGCCCTGCTTTCTAAGTACCAAATATTGTCTGTCTTGTTTGCTTTTACAGCTGGTAGCCTACTTTTCAATGCCACCATTTCTCATAGTTCAGAAAATTCTTGCGACACATGAATTTAAAATGAAATATCTCTAGAACTATGAAAGACAGAATAGTAATTCTGTTTTTGTTTGCTTTTATATTAAATTCTCTATTTGAAAAACTCAAAATATCACATGTGCAATGCAAATTTTCGCTGCTGCTACCTAAATAGGAGCTGTATCTATCATATTCTGAATACAACGTTAGGCAATATCTTCTCAAGATAAACTATGGCTGCCAAAGTGTCAGAGTGATTGTAAACAAACAGACTCATTGAATTCTATAAAAAGTACTTATAAATGTGTATGTACGGATGAACAGTCTCTATTTCAAGATTTTTGCCTTGTTTTATTTTCAGACAGACTACAAGCTTTCTGTTTTCTTTACTTCTACTTTTTTTCTATTCATTAAATTTTCATGCAATACCTTCCTCAAACTTCTTTAACTGAAAAAACTTCAACAATTGAGTGACCAGAAAGCTCTTAGTCATCAAGGTTATCAGTTTTTTGTTTCTTGTTTTTTTGCTTTTTTCCTTTTGCAATCACACAGTAGGAGATTCTAGGAGATTTTTGGAGATCAGTTTGGTGAAATAGGACTTGAAAAATGTGTTGAAGACAGAAAACTCTTTGGGCAAGGACTCGGCAGGTTCGAAGATGACCTCAGCCTCTGGTCGGTCTCCCTTGGCAACGGGAGAAAGCGTGCAATAAAATTTGAGAGGAGGCATTGTGCTATCAGCATCCCGTTCTGCAATCTTCTTTGAGATCAGTTTTTCTAGTTCAAGGCTGTCTGTGTGACCTTCAGCTAGTAAGTTTGTGCGTGTGGCCTTTCTGCCGTACCATGCTTTGTACTTTCCCTCACAGTAGATACGGAGAGCTTTGCACTTCTTGGTTTTTGGCTGTGAACGCAGGCATCTGTGGATTGTTTGTCTGAAGGTGTTTGCACTGAGCCCCCTCAGCGTTCAACAAACCTGAGTCTTGAGCGGCAGCTTCCGAAGAAGAACACGAACTGAGATCATCTTTGGCACTGACGTACACTTTCCCATCCCCTACAGGGTTGATTTCCACCCTCAAAGGCAGTACTGATGTTCCTGATCCTGAAGCTGCCTCCTCTACAGAACACACACATGATAGATCCTTCGTATCACCAGGAGCTGTGGATGAGTCCACTTCACTAAGAGCAGGGTGGGCAGCCACGCAATCCACAGTCATCTCAACGTCACAACACTCTGCGGTGCCTTGAAAGCTCGGTTCCGCCCCGAAGACGGCCATGGGTGAGGCTTCGCTGGGTGAGTGCATAGAACTGGAATGTTCTGATCGGGGAGACTGCATCACACCATCTTCCCCAGCCGAACCAGCGCACGTTGCGGAAGAGAACCCCGACCCCTCCCCTTCTGATACTCTCCTAGCACCGCTGGGGCTGGTGTCTGTGCTCAACGGTGCACCTACGGCCGGTGAGCCATCGCTCATCACGACTTCTTGAGCTGCTGCTGAAGGTTTGGAATGAGCTGTGTCATCAGTGTTTGGAAGGCTCGCACTATCGTCTTCAACACTGTGGTGAATGGCACAAAGATCTTCACTTTTGGAATTCTTACACTGTCTGGGACTGTTCTCACCACCCCCACCACCCCCGGCGTCTTCCACGCACATCTGCTCCAAGTCTTCCTGTGACTCCTCTTCCTCTTTGTCCAGGTCCTGCTCTACCACCTCACTCCCCTCTTTGTCTGTTTTCACGGCAAACAGGAACACCTCTCGAAGCGCCCAGACAAACAGCGTGCGTGTGCGGCGGAACCACACAGCACGGTAGTCTCCCTTGGCCTGCAGAGTTTTCAGCACCTGCTGCGAGAGAAGGGAGAGATCGAGGGAGAGAGGCAATGTCCACTGCGACGATTTTTTCGTTGTGACGATGTCTGCAGGTTCGCACCATGACGACGATAACAAAGAGGAGGGGCTTGGAGGCTGCGGGGCTGGCGGTACACAGTCTTGGGAGGAGAACAGGTAGGGGAGTCCCCATAAAGGCTGCGACGTCTGGGAGTCTGTGGACTGGGAGGGCTGGGCATCTGCATTTGCGGTTTCATCTGGGGATGACCACTCAGCAGTCTGGGGGCAAAAACAACAAACACAGGTGTGAGACAAATGAATGAAAAAACTGTCTTGTTTGAATAACATTCCTGGGACACACTTGTGCCTGCACTTATACACTTTTTCAGACCCCCCAACAAATAAAACAACAAAACAAATCCACTGTATATAAATCTTGTTCAGTTTTCTCGATGATATTGTACTAATATTCAGCATATACTACCTTTAGAACAAAGCAGTTGTCTGCTTACTATCAAAAAGCACCTAAAGACACATTTCTTTCAGAAGTATTTCCAAAAATTATAAATTAATGCTAGTGACTTTTCTAAATCCAATGTTACTGCAATTCATCCAGGGCATGTGTGTGTGTGCATGCATGTGTGTATCTGTGTGTGTATGTGTGTATGCATAGGGAGTGTGTGTGTATGGATTATATATGCATGCACGCTCATGTGCATATGTATTTTCGTGTGTGCTATTGTCTCTGATAAACTGAAAAACATATTTGTTGTTATTTCTGATGAACTATGTTTATGTTGCATTAATTTATGGGTGTGTACATGCATCCCATATGTTTGTACTGCATTATAATGTATTGGCAATAAAACATTTATGCTGCATTTGTGTACTAGTGTGTCTATCCTACTGTTGTGTCACATGACTATATCAACTATTAGTGTATGTATCCTATTTTGTATCACATTACTATATTAACATCGCAATATTTATACTCTTTGTAAAGTGCACTGAGCAAGACATGTATCTTTGCACAATATAAATGGAATTATCAATATCATTATTATCACTATCACTATCATCATCATTCTTATCATTATCATCATCACCATCATCATCAATGTTATTATTATCATTATATTATTAATAATCATTATCTTTTGGGTTTGGTTGATGCCAGGTTATCTATATATCTATATCTATATGTACAGATATATATATATATATATATGCTTACAAAAGTAAGCACAGAATACGGCCCTGTCATGCAGTCTCAATTCAAAATGGAACTCCACAGCATCATCACTGTTATCCCCAATGTCATTATCATTGCATTGTGAAAAAAAACTGCCGCAGATTCTGTGGTAATTCTCACCAGGCCTTCATGGTGATCGTTTTCTGTGGGTTTGGAAGTGTGTTGGACAGCTGACATAAACAGTGTGAGGCTAATGACACAAGAGTGGGGCAACAGATGGGGTAGCAAAAACAAAACCCCGAAATAAACAAACAACAACAAAAACCACCACATTAACAACTACAACAGCAAAAAACCAGCCCCAAAACCAAAAAAGGAAAAACAAAACAAGCAAAAATAAGCAAGGAATAAGACTCACCTTAGTGGAAGCATAGTCGATCTCCTGGACAAGCAGATCCCGCACCTGGTTGTTGAGGTTCTGAGCAATGTTGTGCTGCAGTACAAAGGGGTCCTGTACCGCCAGCGCCTTCACCTAGTAGGGTATGGGGGGAGAAACACAATGATATTCACTTCTTTAACATACATACAGCATATCACACTTCATAATAAATCATTCTTTTATAGTGCTATTAGAGTCGCTAAACTCATTCATGGACAGCAAAGAAAACAAACGAGACAGTCTTGATGGAGGCAGACACAAGTAGATCACTCATAAGGAAGATTAGGAAAAGACAGGCAACATTTATAGGCCATTTTATGAGGAAGGGGGATTTGGAGCACCTGGTCACAACAGGAAAGCTGGAGGGAAAGAGAGCACCAGGTAGACCCAGGGAGAAAATGCTAGACGGACTTGCGGAGTGGCTGAAGACGAGGAGGGTGGAGGAGATGCTTGGGGCAACAAGAGAGAGAGACAGACGGAAGTCCATGATCGCCAACGCCATGCGGCAAGGCACCTGATGATGATGAAACTCATTCAGAGCTGTTTCACACTACACATTTACAAGACACAGAATATCTTTCATCATCTTTCAGCCATCTAAGGTCTGTTGTTGGATGTAGGCCTTTCCCAGCTGCTTCCATTCCGTTCCAGCGCTTTTGCTCTCCAGTTCTTGTCAAATGCAACTAGGTCGTCTCTCCATCTAGTTTTCCATCTTCCTGTATTGCGAGTGGTGTCTCTTGGTATCCAGAACATGGTTTTTGTTGTCCAACGATTGTCCTTTCTCTGGGTGAGATGTCCTGTCCAGTTCCAATCTCCTCAATCCTTTCCAGTCAGCCTACCGCCAGTGCCATAGCACTGAAACTGCCCTACTACACATTCTCAACAATCTCCTCCTTGCAACTGATACTGGCAAAGTCTCTCTCCTCACACTCCTTGATCTGTCTGCAGCCTTTGATACCATTGATCATGGTATTCTCCTTTCTAGACTTCATCATACTTTTGGCATCTCTGACATTGCTCTGTCTTGGTTCACTTCATACCTATCCAACAGAAAACAAACCGTTCTCATCAATGGCACTTACTCTCAACCTGCATACCTGACCTGTGGTGTTCCACAAGGATCTGTCCTTGGCCCTGTTCTTTTCACTCTTTACACCTCCCCCCTGTCCACTATCATCAACTCCCATTCTATAAAACACCACTTCTATGCTGATGACACCCAACTTCAAGACAGTGACTCACCTGATAATATACAGCGCCTGTTGACTCGCACCACTGAGTGTTACTCGGACATTAAGAACTGGATGACACACAATAGACTTCAGCTTAATGACGACAAAACAGAAGCTATCCTCATTGGCACCCGTCAGAAACTTTCTCAGCTGCCTCCTCTTTCTCTCCCATTATGTAACACATCAGTCCCAATTTCTGATTCAGCTAAAAACCTTGGTGTCTGCATTGACTCTACCCTCTCCATGAACAACTTTGTTTCTCAAACTGCCAGATCCTGCTACTATCATCTCCATCGTATAAGGCTGATCAGGAAGTATCTCTCTGTGGAAACAACTGCAAAACTCGTTCTCTCCTTCATAATGTCTCGCATTGACTATTGCAATTCACTCCTGTCTGGTCTTCCTGCCTCCACCATTCACATCCTACAGCGCATTCAAAACAATGCTGCACGCCTTGTACTCAAAAAGAAAAAAGCTGACCACATATCTCCTCTCCTGGCACAACTTCACTGGCTCCCTGTATCAAAGCGCATACAGTACAAACTAGACACCATGTGCTACAAAAGCCTCAATAACGCAGCCCCCGATTACCTGTCAAGCCTACTTGAGATCTATGTTCCCTCACGTACCCTCCGCTCTGCCTCTGATCCTCTGACTTTTCGCTTTCCACGCACTAAGCTCAATACCTATGGTCCACGAGCCTTCTCTGTTTCTGGTCCACTCTCCTGGAACAAACTTCCTCTCTCAGTCCGTCAGCAACCTACTTTTGTCTCCTTCAAGTCCGCTCTCAAAACTCACCTTTTCTCCTCCGCATAAAATCCTAACCTCACTCAACCCCCCCCCCCCCCCTCTGCAGCCTGTCTCCGCTCGGAGGGAATCACATGGTTATAATATATAATTGTATATGCTATGCTCTCTATAATTTTCCATTGCTTTTATTCTTGCTTTTATTCTTTCTCCCATTTATAGCCATGCGTGTGTGTGTGTGTGTGTGTGTGCGTGTGCGTGCGTGCGTGTGTGTGCGTGCGTGCGTGCGTGCGTGCTTGCGTGTGTGTCTGCTTCAGCGCTTAGATTTGATTTTATCAAGATTTTGCGCTATATAAATATTGTAATTATTATTATTATAGTTTGTTGATGGTTTCCCGGATGTCTCACACTTTTGTTTTTTCTCTGATCCACTGAGCCGTTTTGTGATCTTTCCAAGTGACACCAAGCATGATTCTTTCATACGCTCGCTGCATGGTTCAGAGCATTAAAGCATTCAGGTTAGACAGATGGATGCATGGTTACAGTCGCTGGCTAGTTAATGCAGAATATCATCATCATCATAATCATCAGGTGCCCTGCCGCATGGCGTTGGTGATCATGGACTTCCATCTGTCTCTATCTCTTGTTGCCCCAAGCATCTCCTCCACCCTCCTCGTCTTCAGCCACTCTGCAAGTCTGTTTAGCATTTTCTCCCTGGGTCTACCTGGTGCTCTCTTTCCCTCCAGCTTTCCCGTTGTGACCAGGTGCTCCAAATCCCCCTTCCTCATAAAATGGCCCATAAATGTTGCCTGTCTTTTCCTAATCTTCCTTATGAATGATCTACTTGTGTCTGCCTCCATCCAGACTGTCTCGTTTGTTTTCTTTGCTGTCCATGGAACTTTCAACATTCTTCTTAGAAACCACATCTTGGCTGCCTCAACCTTGTTCTGGCTTTGCTTGTTGACTGTCCACGCCTCACATCCGTACAACAGAATTGGTTCTATATAATATTCAAGAACTCTCTTCCTGATGTTAATTGATAGGCATTTGTTGGTAAGAATGCTTGTCATCTTCTTGAATGCTGTTTTGGCTTGGCCGATTCTGCCGGCTATTTCTGATGTGCATCTGCTGTCTGCAGAATATAATACTATGGAAATACTGATATTACACACACATATTATCATCATTATTGTTTAAAGCCAAGGCAACAGCACAGAACAGTATCAGGGCTATAGGCATCTCAGTACCTCTTTGAACTGGGGGAAAAAACGGAGAAGAAAATTAGATATACACTGCCATGCATTTGCACACATAATCTAAGGATATGTCGCCTGGCATTGAACATCCCGTCCAATTTATCACCAGGTGATCAAAAACAAAAACAAAAAAACAAAAACAAAACACAAAAAACCCCAAACAAATTGAATACAAATATATAAAGATAACTGATTAGACTAAGGGCACAAATTCTCCTTTCCAGTGATGTATAAATGAAGTCCCTAGCACGAAACCTGCAGAAGTTGTGGTCAACAGAAATGTCACATGCATGTAAGCCTTGTTCTAAGAAAACAGAGGATAAAGTTTGAGAACATTTATTGCCAAATTTTCCTAAGCAACCGCTATGAATGCTTTCTTGCAAATTCTGCTAGAGTTATTTTGATTGATTGTGTGCATTCCTTAGGAGTAAACATATAAAGCTTCAAAACAATGTATGAAATGTTGGGATTCCGTAAGCAGGCATGGGAGTTAGTCAGGATGAAAAAGTCTTAAAATGTTGGAGGGTCTGGGGCACACCCCCCCCCCCCCCCCCCCCATAAAAAAAGTCAAAAAGCTAGGTCAAAATCTGTGAAATCTGGCACTACCCGACAGCCTGAAAATACATCTATGACAATCAAAATATTGATTACTTTGATGAAAAGAGACAACAACAAACAAACTTTTATAACAAACAAAATAAAAATTTGGAAAGCTATTCCAACTGGGGCTATCTGACAGCCTGAAAACACATCTGCAGCAGTCAATATCATGATTATTTTGAAAAAAGTGACAACAACAAACAAAACTTTTATAACACGACAAAATAACAATTTTAGAAAGCTAGGTCAATAATCTGTAATCTGGGGCTACCTGACAGCCTGAAAACAAATCTGTGGCAGTCAAAATCAAGATTATTTTGTGGAAAAGTAACAATAACAAAACAAACACAACAGGACAGACACCATAGCTGCCAACCTTTGAAGTTCAAAAAACAGGAATCATCAGCCGGGGGGTCCAGGGGCTATGATTTTTCACCAATTCAAAGTACAAAAATGGCCTCTCCTGGCATATTTAAGCATGAAAAAGAAGTTTTTCCACTAGACTTTCAAAATCCGGGATTTTTTTGACAGATCCGGGATCGTTTTTCAAATCCAGGAAATTCGCGGGAAATCCGGGAGGGTTGGCAACTCTGAGACACTTACTGAACAATACAATCAATGTCTGTCTGACACTGCAAGCATCTTGTATGCCCAGTCACAATGACTTTTCTGATCCATTCTCCGACATGTTCTTTCCCCACCTGCCACTCCGCCTTCAATGAATTTATCTCCTCTGCTGACAATCGGCGTCACTATGTTTGCTTCACTGATTGATGTAAAAGAAAACATCCCATGGACATTTATACAAAGGCCTAATAAAAGTGATCCTGATAAAGGGCTCGTGAAGTTGTGACCCTTCTATTTAAAGTCAGAGAAGCTGTTTGAGAATAAGGAGAATTTCAGTGGTTTCAACATTTTTGATCAGGACATAATTTCTTTTTGTCAGAAAACTGATGAGAACAAGTCAGAAATTTGCCAAAAATCAGACAATTCCCATGTCTGTGTAAGGGAGTGAGTTGTGGTGGTGGTGTAAAAAGTGCAACTTTGTGGTATTTCATTCCCCTGCAGAAGGGTATCACCTATCACCATGATTATTTCACTGCATTTTTAGGGTGAATGACATTGTGAAACTTAGTGCACACCTAAAGAAAAGCCAAAAGGAAAAGTTGCACCTAAAATATCAATTTCATCCAGAGCCTGACCACCTTTTTGATGCTGCATCTCATTAACTCCCATACAAGTATGTGCCTGTTTTTAAAACAGGCCACACATTGTCCCTAAATTCTGTTAAATTTCAGCCAGGCCAACACACAGGCAAAATACCTTGAAATCATTGAGCTCAGGGGAGTTGACTTTCGCCATCATGAAATCGTTGAGAGGCATGACGGTACCTGTTCTTGTCAGAATCACACTCGTGGACAGAGACACCTGCTGGTAAAACTTGAAAAACTGGTGGAGAGTTCATCTGAAAGTACAATGCAAACATGCATGCAAATGTATAGATACACATCCACAGAGACTGTTCCTGTTATTTCTGTTTTCAAAATACTACTTCAACAAGGGAAAAAGAAAAGGAAATTAAGTACAAATACAAACATCAATGAATAATTCAATTTAATGTAAGGAAATGCCCCTTGGCGTTGACCACTCCATTTATACACAGGGGATTTAAAAAACATGCCTGAATACAATCTGAACACAGAATAAAGGACACTAAAACGTATATAAAAACGGGTGTAAATTACATAAAATTGGTTCCGTATATTTTATTTCCCTGCAGCCAAAAATGCACTCATATACATGTAACCGATTATCAATCCTAAGAGAAAGTACATAAGACTTTATCGAACACATACAAGGGAATGGACCAGCAAGGCAGAAAATGATAGGAAGAAAATTAGAAATGACAAAAAGCAAAGGAGGAAGAAAGAAACAAAGAGAGTGACAGAAAAGAGGAAATTCCTAGCACAGAATTCCCAGAAGGTGGGGATACTATTTATTAATACTGAAAAAGCCCCCCGTATCCCTACAGGAGGACCCACAGAGACTATTATGCGATCAGACACTGATGTTATACGAAACTGCCATTCACAAAATGTTCACCATAATTCTAAGCATCAGTACTGCCTGAGTACCTCCCATCTGGTGGGTAAAGGGTGGACATTTTCCCAACCTTCCAGATCAAAATGTGTGCAGACTTGCCTGTGCCTGAACCCTCTCTGTGTGTATACCCACGTAGAACAGTCCTGTGCCTGAACCCTCTCTGTGTGTATACCCACGTAGACAGTCCTGTGCCTGAACCCTCTCTGTGTGTATACCCACGTAGACAGTCCTGTGCCTGAACCCTCTCTGTGTGTATGCCCACGTAGAACAGTCCTGTGCCTGAACCCTCTCTGTGTGTATGCCCACGTAGAACAGTCCTGTGCCTGAACCCTCTCTGTGTGTATGCCCACGTAGAACAGTCCTGTGCCTGAACCCTCTCTGTGTGTATGCCCACGTAGAACAGTCCTGTGCCTGAACCCTCTCTGTGTGTATACCCACGTAGAACAGTCCTGTGCCTGAACCCTCTCTGTGTGTATGCCCACGTAGAACAGTCCTGTGCCTGAACCCTCTCTGTGTGTATGCCCACGTAGAACAGTCCTGTGCCTGAACCCTCTCTGTGTGTATACCCACGTAGAACAGTCCTGTACCTGAACCCTCTCTGTGTGTATACCCATGTAGAACAGTCCTGTGCCTGAACCCTCTCTGTGTGTATACCCACGTAGAACAGTCCTGTGCCTGAACCCTCTCTGTGTGTATACCCACATAGTGCAGTCCTGTGCCTGAACCCTCTCTGTGTGTATACCCACATAGTGCAGTCCTGTGCCTGAACCCTCTCTGTGTGTATACCCACATAGTGCAGTCCTGTGCCTGAACCCTCTCTGTGTGTATACCCACATAGTGCAGTCCTGTGCCTGAACCCTCTCTGTGTGTATACCCACGTAGACAGTCCTGTGCCTCAACCCTCTCTGTGTGTATACCCATGTAGAACAGTCTGTCCCCTGTGCCCTGAACCCTCTCTGTGTGTATACCCACGTAGAACAGTCCTGTGCCTGAACCCTCTCTGTGTGTATACCCACGTAGAACAGTCCTGTGCCTCAACCCTCTCTGTGTGTATACCCACGTAGAACAGTCCTGTACCTGAACCCTCTCTGTGTGTATACCCACGTAGTTCAGTCCTGTGCCTCAACCCTCTCTGTGTGTATACCCACGTAGAACAGTCCTGTGCCTCAACCCTCTCTGTGTGTATACCCACGTAGAACAGTCCTGTGCCTCAACCCTCTCTGTGAGAATACCCATGTAGTTCAGTCCTGTACCTGAACCCTCTCTGTGTGTATACCCACGTAGAACAGTAAACATGCATGCTAAAGATCCTGTAAGTCACGACAATGTCCAGTGGCTTGTGGAAATATGAAATCACACAGCATACATACCCACCAATGACAAAGTATGCAGACTGTGTTGCCATATATCAGCTGCACAGTGTGAGCAAAACAATATGCACACAAGCGTAAAAGTATTGTTACACTAAAAACCATATTACAAGAAAAATGATGTATGTGATAATAACAAAAACTGGACATTCATATAGCACCTTTCATCAAGCACAAAGCTCTTTACAATTTACAATTTATAATAGTTATACGCACACACACAAACTCACACACACACACAAAAACATGTGCGAACACACACACACACACACACACACATACACACACACACACACACTCACACACACACACACACACACACACACACACCCCGCACAAGCATGCGGGATACACATGCTGCATGCACACACACACACACACACACACACACACACACACACACACACACACACACACACACATATACACACACACACACACACACACATACACACACACACACACATGAACAACACAACACATTTTGAAGATCAGGAGGCAGAGGTTGGCACTAGTGGAACAACTGACAGAAAAGAAATATTTTGAGATTGGATTTGAATGAAAGTAGGGACAGAATGTGTCAAGCAGTGAAAGGCAATGTGTTCCAGATTTTAACAGCAGAAGAAGTAAAAACTCTTCTGCCAGGTTTTTCTTGTTTAAATTTTGGGATAGAGAAGGTTCTGTCATCAGTGACAGAATGGAGAGATCGAGAAGGAACATAGATTTGCAAAAGTTCTGAAAGATATAGAGTTACACATCTGGAAATGACTCGATAGCAAAGATCAAGCAGTTTTATGCTCGACATGTTGTTTGATGGGCAGCCAGAGCAGCTCCTTAAGAAGGGGTGTGCAGTGCTGAGATTGTTTTGCTTTAAAAATTACTTCAGCAGCATATCATTGAGGGCAGAGAATGAAAGAACAGAATGAAAAGGCTGCATTCTGGAAGTTAAAAACACAAGGCCCAAGCACAAGGCAGAACAGACAGTACCATTTTCACAGACAGGCAAGGAGTGACAGACAGACAGACAGACCAACCTGCAGGCTGGTAACATTTTCACAGACAGGCAAGAAATGACAGACAGACCAACCTGCAGGCTGGTAAATTTTCACAGACAGGCAAGGAGTGACAGACAGACAGAGAGACCAACCTGCAGGCTGGTAACATTTTCACACACAGGCAAGGAGTGACAGACAGACAGAGAGACCAACCTGCAGGCTGGTAACATTTTCACAGACAGGCAAGAAATGACAGACAGACCAACCTGCAGGCTGGTAACATTTTCACGGACAGGCAAGAAATGACAGACAGACAGACAGACCAACCTGCAGGCTGGTAACATTTTCACAGACAGGCAAGAAATGACAGACAGACCAACCTGCAGGCTGGTAACATTTTCACAGACAGGCAAGGAGTGACAGACAGACCAACCTGCAGGCTGGTAACATTTTCACACACAGGCAAGGAGTGACAGACAGACAGACAGACAGACCAACCTGCAGGCTGGTATCATTTTCACAGACAGGCAAGGAGTGACAGACAGACAGACAGACCAACCTGCAGGCTGGTAACATTTTCACAGACAGGCAAGAAATGACAGACAGACCAACTGCAGGCCGGTACCATTTTCACAGACAGGCAAGAAATGACAGACCAACCTGCAGGCTGGTACCATTTTC
Source organism: Monoplex corrugatus (assembly GCA_030674185.1). NCBI lineage: Eukaryota > Metazoa > Mollusca > Gastropoda > Littorinimorpha > Ranellidae > Monoplex > Monoplex corrugatus. The sequence continues at coordinate 9,608,103 of JAPXFY010000023.1, read as the reverse complement.
ACAGACAGGCAAAGAGTGACAGACAGACAGACCAACCTGCAGGCTGGTATCGTTTTCACAGACAGGCAAGAAATGACAGACCAACCTGCAGGCTGGTACCGTTTTCACAGACAGGCAAAGAGTGACAGACAGACAGACCAACCTGCAGGCTGGTAACATTTTCACACACAGGCAAGGAGTGACAGACAGACAGACAGACCAACCTGCAGGCTGGTAACATTTTCACACACAGGCAAGTGAGTGACAGACAGACAGACAGACCAACCTGCAGGCTGGTAACATTTTCACAGACAGGCAAGAAATGACAGACAGACCAATCTGCAGGCTGGTACCATTTTCACAGACAGGCAAGAAGTGACAGACAGACAGACCAACCTGCAGGCTGGTAACATTTTCACACACAGGCAAGGAATGACAGGCAGACAGAGAGACCAACCTGCAGGCTGGCAACATTTTCACAGACAGGCAAGAAATGACAGACAGACCAACTGCAGGCTGGTAACATTTTCACAGACAGGCAAGTGACGACAGACAGACCAACCTGCAGGCTGGTACCATTTTCACAGACAGGCAAGGAGTGACAGTGACAGACAGAGAGACCAACCTGCAGGCTGGTACCATTTTCACAGACAGGCAAGGAATGACAGTGACAGACAGACAGACCAACCTGCAGGCTGAGTGTTGGTAGTCTCAGGTACAGCCTCTGGAAGGGAACAGTCCCACTGTTCTATAATACACTTCTTTTCAGGACCTGAAAGTAAATATAACAAGATACATGTATACAGATAATGTCACTGTTCTGTGATATACTTAATCGTCAAATCTGAAACATAATGATGATAATGGGATCTCCTGTTGATCCGATGGATGAGTAGGCGTACTGGTCTTCATTTATAGGCCATTTTATGAGGAAAGGGGAATTAGAGCACCTGGTCACAACAGGAAAGCTGGAGGGAAAGAGAGCACCAGGTAGACCCAGGGAGAAAATACTGGACAGACTCGCAGGGTGGCTGAGGACAGACAGGGTGGAAGATATACTTGCAGTGACAAGAGATAGATGCATATGGAAGGCCATGATCACCAATGCCATGCGGCAGAGCACATGATGATGATGATGATGACCTGTCTTCAACACCTGATGTGTGTCTTAATGTCCACTAGCATCTTGCATTGTCAGTGTGTGTGTGTGTGTGTGTGTGTGTGTGTGTGTGTGTGTTGTGTGTGTGTGTGTGTTGTGTGTGTGTGTGTGTGTGTGTGTGTGTGTGTGTGTGTGTGTGTGTGTGTGTGTGTGTGTGTGTGCGCGTGTGCGTGCGCGTATGTGTGAGTCGTGTATGTGCCAACTAGCCTTTGTCAAGTGAGGGAATGACAGAGCTATGTTTTTGCTATGCTTCCATGGTTAACAATACAGCTAATTCTTGTACCTGGTGTTTGTTTGTGATCTTATGCTTGACTAAGGCCAGTTGGCTGAAAATTTGCGCCTGTCTTGTCTTGTTGTATTAAATACGCGTTCTTATTCTTTTCTCGTGTTTTTTTCTGGTTACTGTTTGCTTGAATGCGGGCAGTCACACTTTGTTTTGGATTTCCTGCAGAAAGATGACAAATATGGTGCAGGAATGAAAGGGTAACATGTATGCAATATTATCATGACTGACAATGCAAGATGCTGGTGGAAAGGGTGAGGGAATGAAAGAAATAATTCTTTGTTTTTCTTTCATGGTTGACAATGCAAGATGCTGGTGGACAGGGCAAGGGAATGAAAGAGTTAATCCTTTGTTTTTCTTTCATGGCTGACAATGCAAAATGCTGGTAGAAAATGTCGGGGAATGAAAGAGTTAATCTTTTTAAAGTTTTCTTTCATGGTACACAATGCAGGATGCTGGTGGACAGAGTGAGGAAATGAAAGTTATGTTTTTGATTTTCTTTCATGGCTGACAATGCAGGATGCTGGTGAACTGGGCAGGTGGGAGGTTGGGTCAAAAGGTTAAAAGTAAGCACAGAGATTGGTACGCTGTGAAGAAGTTCAGAAACCACAGACACCACAAACGTACCTGTCAGCTCAGTTAGAGCCTGTATGGAGGTGAGGAACCACAAAACTATCTGTCAGCTTGGCTAGATCCTGTATGGAGGTGAGGAACCACAAACGTACCTGTCAGCTCGGCTAGAGCCTATGTGGAGGTGAGGAACCACAAACGTACCTGTCAGCTCGGCTAGAGCCTATGTGGAGGTGAGGAACCACAAACGTACCTGTCAGCTCGGCTAGGGCCCGTATGGAGGTGAGGAACCACAAATGTACCTGTCAGCTCGGCTAGGGCCAGTATGGAGGTGAGGAACCACAAACGTACCTGTCAGCTCAGCTACAGCCTATGTGGAGGTGAGGAACCACAAACGTACCTGTCAGCTCGGCTAAAGCCTATGTGGAGGCGAGGAACCACAAACGTACCTGTCAGCTCGGCTAAAGCCTATGTGGAGGTGAGGAACCACAAACGTACCTGTCAGCTCGGCTACAGCCTATGTGGAGGTGAGGAACCACAAACGTACCTGTCAGCTCGGCTACAGCCTATGTGGAGGCGAGGAACCACAAACGTACCTGTCAGCTTGGCTACAGCCTATGTGGAGGTGAGGAACCACAAATGTACCTGTCAGCTCGGCTAAAGCCTATGTGGAGGCGAGGAACCACAAACGTACCTGTCAGCTCGGCTAGAGCCCGTATGGAGGTGAGGAGCCACAAAAGTACCTGTCAGCTCGGGGAGGAACCACAAACGTACCTGTCAGATCGGCTAGAGCCTGCACGGAGGGGAGGACAGGTGGGGAGGTGTTGGCCAGGTAAAACAGCACGAGAAGGGTCAGGCAATAGTTGGAGAGACGGGGTCCACAGTTCTGGTTGCCAGCCACCTGCTTCCACTTGCCCCAGTAGCGCACGGCAAACACCAACAGCCGCACCCGGTGGTCCTCCGCACACATCTTCAACAGCTCAGTGTTGCGTAAGGCCAGTCTGTGAACAAATTCACCACCTTGTGGAGGTTGAGGTTTTGATCCTGAGATTCTTTGTAAGCAAAATGCGAGATTTTATTTACACACACATTTTGTTTGTAAATGGTGAGTGTTTGTTTTATTTACACAAACATTTTGTGTGTCAGTGAGTGTTTGCAGGTCGAAGTTTTGATCTTAACCCTACCAGACCGAGTTCCCGCTATTGCGGGAATGACGAAAATGACTATATACCGAGTTCCCGCTATAACGGGAATAGCACACTCACACGATCGTCACAAACTAGACACCATGTGCTACAAAAGCCTCAATAACGCAGCCCCCGATTACCTGTCAAGCCTACTTGAGATCTATGTTCCCTCACGTACCCTCCGCTCTGCCTCTGATCCTCTGACTTTTCGCTTTCCACGCACTAAGCTCAATATCTATGGTCCACGAGCCTTCTCTGTTTCTGGTCCACTCTCCTGGAACAAACTTCCTCTCTCAGTCCGTCAGCAACCTACTTTTGTCTCCTTCAAGTCCGCTCTCAAAACTCACCTTCTCCTCCGCATAAAATCCTAACTTCACTCAACCCCCCCCCCCCCCCCCCCCCCCCTCTGCAGTCTGTCTCCGCTCGGAGGGAATCACATGGTTATAATATATAATTGTATATGCTATGCTCTCTATAATTTTCCATTGCTTTTATTCTTGCTTTTATTCTTTCTCCCCATTTATAGCCATGCGTGTGTGTGTGTGTGTGTGTGTGTGTGTGTGTGTGTGTGTGTGTGTGTGTGTGTGTGTGTGCGTGCGTGCGTGCGTGCGTGCGTGCGTGTCTGCTTCAGCGCTTAGATTTGATTTTATCAAGATTTTGCGCTATATAAATATTGTAATTATTATTATTATTTATCAAGAGCTAAAAATAGCTACCGGACCGTTGCTAAGTATCGCGTGAGCGTGTGTTCAGCCTATTGCAACTGTCTGCCTTTGTGTTGATGGTATTTTGAGGTGATTTGGGTGCAATATTGACCATGAAGCGAGCTAGTGATGAACCAAGCACTTCAACAGGTAAATGGGCGAGGCCAACTCGCTTCACAGTTCAACAAGTGGTGGACATTTTGCAGATTGGAGAATTTGATCAGGAATACGTTTCCGATTCAAGTGACGATGATTACGTTGATGAAGCATTGAGTGAAAGTGATGATTCTGACAATGAAAGAAGTAGGTCGAGACAGAGTGTTGGAAGAAGGGGGCGTGGCCGTACCTCCCAACCAAGTGATAGGGGAGATGCTTGTGTGATTGAGGGTTGGACTGGCGTTAGATGAAAGATAGGCCTATTTTCTACAATCTCTCCACGTTTCATATAATTCTAACCATTGGTGTGCATGATATGAACAGTTTTCTAACGTATATACATTTTTTTCAAAATTTTGCTCAGGAGGCCAGGCAGGGGGCACAATTACGCTCAGGGGCTAAGGTCTGGTAGGGTTAAGATCCTTTGTAAGAAAACAGTGAGGTTTTATCACAATAAGTGTTTTGTGTGCGTGTTGTGTGTGTATATATTTGGAGATTGAGGTTTTGATCTCGAGATTTTTTGTATGCAAAAAGCAAAAACACATTTACACAACTATTTTGAGTGCGCATGAATGTTTGTAAGTTGAGGTTTGATCATGAGACCTTTTGTAAACAAAAAATAAGATTTTCTTATTACAAATATTTTGTGTGTTTGTGTGTATGTGTGTGCGTGCGTGCGTGCGTGCGTGTGTGTGTGTGTATGTGTGTGTTTGCATGTTGTTTGTGGGTGCATGCTTGCGCATGTGTGCGTGCGTGCGCGCGCGCGTGTGCATGCATGCGTGTGTGCGTGCGTGTGTGTGTGTGCATTTCATTTTCATCTTCTTTTTAAGCTTGTGTTGATTTGGTGCAATATTTTCTCAGATGAGTGTACGCATGTCGTTCTGGTTGTTTGCCAACACAGTGTGCAGGCTTTATGCTACTGCACAGTCTGCATACTCTGTCTTCAGTGGGTGCCTCACCATGTAGGCAGTTATATTCCTTATTTCTAGGGGGTTGGAGGTAGGAGGGGTCAGCAGCACACTGGATATTTTCATCTTTCTGCAATCCTCAAAAAACCTTATGGAATCTTTAGGTGTGTATTCAATATTCTCCCTGTCTCCCTTTCTCTACGTACCTACCTATCTATTTACCTAGCTCTCTATCTATTAACCTATCTCTCTATCGATTGATCGATCAATCGATTTCTATCTATCTACCTATCTATTGATCGATCAATCGATCTCTATCTATCTACCTATCTATCTATTTATCGATCGATCGATCTCTATCTATCTGTCTACCTATCTATCTCTCTCTCTCTCTATCTATATTCATATATGACAGAGCTTCAGTTGCTAACAAGTCTGCATGTTATGCTAACCCAGGAGATCCCAGCCTGACTTTCCCGCTGCAAGCCGGACGTCCTAACTACATGATTACTGCGCTCCTCATGTAGGTTTTTTCCCCTCACACTTCAATTTCCCTTTTGCCCCACCATTACTGGTTTTCTTTATCTACCTATTGTCAATGAATCTGACCGGCTGAAGGTTCACCTTTTCAGTTATCAAACTAAAATCATCTTCTTACTGTTTCTTTTTACTGTTTACTTTACTTACTTACTCACTGTACATTATGCCACTGACATGTATGGCAGCAATGAAGGTTCCCCACTCCCACATATTGTGGGCTAGGCTCTGTACATCCTGTCAGTGGTTTTTCTTTCAGTTTCCATCCTGTCTGTGGTTTTCCTTTCAGTTTCCATCCTGTTGGTGGTTTTTCTTTCAGTTTCCATCCTGTCAGTGGTTTTTCTTTCAGTTTCCATCCTGTTGGTGGTTTTTCTTTTAGTTTCCATCCTGTTGGTGGTTTTTCTTTCAGTGTACATCCTGTCAGTGGTTTTTCTTTCAGTGTACATCCTGTTGGTGGTTTTTCTTTCAGTTTCCATCCTGTTGGTGGTTTTTCTTTCAGTGTACATCCTGTTGGTGGTTTTTCTTTCAGTGTACATCCTGTCAGTGGTTTTTCTTTCAGTGTACATCCTGTCAGTGGTTTTTCTTTCAGTGTACATCCTGTTGGTGGTTTTTCTTTCAGTTTCCATCCTGTTGGTGGTTTTTCTTTCAGTTTCCATCCTGTTGGTGGTTTTTCTGTCAGTTTCCATCCTGTTGGTGGTTTTTCTGTCAGTTTCCATCCTGTTGGTGGTTTTTCTTTCAGTTTCCATCCTGTTGGTGGTTTTTCTGTCAGTTTCCACCCTGTTGGTGGTTTTTCTGTCAGTTTCCATCCTGTTGGTGGTTTTTCTGTCAGTTTCCATCCTGTTGGTGGTTTTTCTTTCAGTTCCCATCCTGTTGGTGGTTTTTCTGTCAGTTTCCATCCTGTTGGTGGTTTTTCTGTCAGTTTCCATCCTGTTGGTGGTTTTTCTTTGTTTCCATCCTGTCAGTGGTTTTTCTTTGTTTCCATCCTGTCAGTGGTTTGTCTTTCAGTTTCCATCCTGTCAGTGGTTTTTCTGTCAGTTTCCATACTGTTGGTGGTTTTTCTTTCAGTTTCCATCCTGTCAGTGGTTTTTCTTTGTTTCCATCCTGTCAGTGGTTTTTCTGTCAGTTTCCATCCTGTTGGTGGTTTTTCTTTCAGTTTCCATCCTGTCAGTGGTTTTTCTGTCAGTTTCCATCCTGTCAGTGGTTTTTCTTTCAGTTTCCATCCTATCAGTGGTTTTTCTTTCAGTTTCCATCCTGTCAGTGGTTTTTCTTTCAGTTTCCATCCTGTCAGTGGTTTGTCTTTCAGTTTCCACCCTGTCAGTGTTCTTTTTTTCAGTTTCCATCCTGTCAGTGGTTTTTCTTTCAGTTTCCATCCTGTCAGTGGTTTTTCTTTTAGTTTCCATTCTGTCAGTGGTTTGTCTTTCGGTTTCCACCCTGTCAGTGTTCTTTTTTTCAGTTTCCATCCTGTCAGTGTTCTTTTTTTCAGTTTCCATCCTGTCAGTGGTTTTTCTTTTAGTTTCCATCCTGTCAGCGGTTTTTCTTTCAGTTTTCACCTTGGTTATTCATTCAAATATCTTCTGATGACCCCGAAAGCCGATTATACATAGTTGTCTTCGTTTCTGTTGTCACTGTTTCCAAAACATCTGTTTTACTGTTACTGGATTGTTAGCTTTGTGCCTCATTCCGAACCTCAAGCACTAGTGGATAGTGCTTCGTTAGGGCTCTAACCTTCCAAGTGTCTTCTAAAGACTCCGAAAACCTGTCATACACAGCTGTCTTAGTTTCTTTTGTTGCTGTTTCCAAAACATCTGTTTTTACTGTTACTGGATTATTAGCTTTATGTTCAATTCCCAACCAGAAGCACTAGAGGACCATGCTTCGTCAGGGCTCTAACCTTCCAAAAGTGTATGGCTTGGGTGGGCATGCCAGAAGCCAAAGGTACTGCTAGCATAGCTCTAGGGGCCCCGGGAGACAAAGTAAACCTTCTTGACCATAAAAAGGTGGCAATTTTTTACTTTTACAGGCGCTCTAAGATGAGTACTGCTTACTACTGTATTTAACCAGCATATAGCATCTTACACTAGCTTAAAGTTTTAAACTTTTTTTCTTTTTCTAAAAACCCAAACTTTTCATACTGTATCAGTGAATCAGGCATAAAAACAAAACAAAATCTAACCTGTCTTTTGTTTTTAAATGTTTTTTTTATCCTTTTATGCCCCCACCCTATCCAACAGCTTTCTGCATTGTCAAGCATGATAGTCAAATAAAAATTTAACCCTTTCACTCACTCACACAATTCACCAGCTTCCTGGGTAAAGCTGATGGACATAGCACGGAAATGAAAGGGTTAACTTTCGGAAGCTGGTGGAAAGGTGAGGGAGTGAAAGTGTTGTGTAAGTTTTTGCAGCTGGTGAGAGAATCAAAAAGCTAAAAATCCCAAGCAAAAACATAACAAAACGAAACAAACAAAACCTTGCCTGCAACGAACAGAGATAGTCTGAAATACAGTTACACACACACACACACACACACACACACACACACACACACACACACACACACACACACACACACACACATACATAACAGAGACAGTCTGAAATACAGTTAAAACACACACACACACACACACACACACACACACACACACACATAACAGAGTCAGTCTGAAATACAGTTACACACACACACACACACACACACATAACAGACAGTCTGAAATACAGTTACACACACACACACACACATAACAGAGACAGTCTGAAATACAGTTACACACACACACACACACACACACACATAACAGAGACAGTCTGAAATACAGTTACACACACACACAACATAACAGACAGTCTGAAATACAGTTACACACACACACACACACACACACACATAACAGAGACAGTCTGAAATACAGTTACACACACACACACCACACACACACACACATAACAGAGACAGTCTGAAATACAGTTACACACACACACACACACACACACACACACACACACACACACACACACAACAAGACAGTTGAACATACAGTTACAACACAACACACAACACACACATAACAGAGCAGTCTGAATACAGTTACACACACACACACAATAACAGAGACAGTCTGAAATACAGTTACACAACACAACACCACCACACACACATAACAGAGACAGTCTGAAATACAGTTACACACACACCACACACCACACCACACTAACAGAGACAGTCTGAAATACAGTTACACACACACACACACACACACATAACGAGACAGTCTGAAATACAGTTACACACACACACACACAAAACACACACATAACAGAGACAGTCTGAAATACAGTTACACACACACAACACACACACACACATACATAACAGAGACAGTCTGAAATACAGTTACACACACACACACACACACATAACAGACACATCTCAGACATTAAAAAGTTACACACACACAAAACACACACACATAAACAGAGACAGTCTGAAATACAGTTTACACACACACACACACACACACACACAACATAACAGAGACAGTCTGAAATACAGTTACACAACACACAACACACTACAAACAGAGACAGTCTGAAATACAGTTACACACACACACAACACATAACAGACAGTCTGAATACAGTTACACACAACACACACACACATAACAGAGACAGTCTGAAATACAGTTCACACACACACACACACACACACACACCAACATAACAGAGACAGTCTGAAATACAGTTACACACACACACACACACACATAACAAGACAGTCTGAAATACAGTTCACACACACACACACACACATAACAGAGACAGTCTGAAATACAGTTACACACACACACACACACACAAACAGAGACAGTCTGAAATACAGTTACAACACACACACACCACACACACACACGAGACAGTCTGAAATACAGTTACACACACACACACACACACATAACAGAGACAGTCTGAAATACAGTTACACACACCATACAACACACACAACAACACAGTCTGAAATACAGTTACACACACACACACACACATAACAGAGACAGTCTGAAATACAGTTACACACACACACACACACACAACACATAACAGAGACAGTCTGAAATACAGTTACACACACACACAACACACACACACAACACATAACAGAGCAGTCTGAAATACAGTTACACAACACACACAACACATCCAGCACAACACACACACACATAACAGACAGTCTGAAATACAGTTACACACACACACAACACACACAAACATAACAGAGACAGTCTGAAATACAGTTACACAACACCACACACACACACACACACAACACAATAACAGAGACAGTCTGAAATACAGTTACACAACACACAACACACACACACACACACACATAACAGAGACAGTCTGAAATACAGTTACACACACACACAACACACACATAACAGAGACAGTCTGAAATACAGTTACACACACACACACACACACAACATAACAGAACAGTCTGAAATACAGTTCACACACCACACACACACCACCACACCACAATAACAGAGACAGTCTGAAATACAGTTACCACACACACACACACACATAACAGAGACAGTCTGAAACAGTTACACACACACACACCACACAAACAGAGACAGTCTGAAATACAGTTACACACACACACACACAACACACAACACAAACGAGACAGTCTGAAATACAGTTACACCACACAACAACAACAACAGTCTGAAATACAGTTACACACCACACACACAAACATAACAGAGACAGTCTGAAATACAGTTACACACACACAACACACACATAAAAGAGACAGTCTGAAATACAGTACACACACACACAACACACACACACACACACACACACACATAACAGACAGTCTGAAATACAGTTACAAACACACACACACAACACACAACACATAACAAGCAGTTTGAAATACAGTTACACACACACATACACACACACATACATAACAGAGACAGTCTGAAATACAGTTACACAACACACACACACACACACAAACACACACAACAACACACACAGACAGTCTGAATACAGTTAACACACACACACAACATAACAGGACAGTCTGAAATACGTTACACACACACACACACATAACAGAGACAGTCTGAATACAGTTACAACCACACCACACATACAGAGACAGTCTGAATACAGTACAACACACACACACACACACATAACAGAGACGTCTGAAACAGTTACACACACACACACACATACAGAGACAGTCTGAAAACAGTTACACACACACACACACATACAGAGACAGTCTGAAACAGTCACCAACACAACACATAACAGAGACAGTCTGAATACACACACACACAACACATAACAGACAGTTGAAATACAGTTACAACACACACACACACATAACAGACAGTCTGAATACAGTTACACACAACATCACAACACAAAATAAAACAGTTAAATACACACCACACACACACACATACAGAGACAGTCTGAAATACAGTTACACAACACACACACATAACAAGACAGTCTGAAATACAGTTACACACCCACACACAACCACATAAGAGACAGTTGAAATACACACACACACACACACACATAACAGAAAGTCTGAAATACAGTTACACACACACACACACATAACAGACAGTCTGAAATACAGTACACACCCCACACCACACAACAGAGACAGTCTGAAATACAGTTACACAACACAACAACACACACACACACACACCACACACACAGACATAAACAGACACAAAACAACACACAACACACACACACACACATAACAGAGACAGTCTGAAATACAGTTACACACACACACACAACACACATAACAGAGACAGTCTGAAATACAGTTACACACACACACACACACACACACACACACACACATACATAACAGAGACAGTCTGAAATACAGTTACACACACACACACATACACACACATAACAGAGACAGTCTGAAATACAGTTACACACACACACACACATAACAGAGACAGTCTGAAATACAGTTACACACACACACATACACACACACACATACATAACAGAGACAGTCTGAAATACAGTTACACACACAACACACACACACATAACAGAGACAGTCTGAAATACAGTTACACACACACACACACACATACATAACAGAGACAGTCTGAAATACAGTCACACACACACACACACACATACATAACAGAGACAGTCTGAAACACAGTTATACACACACACACACACATACATAACAGAGACAGTCTGAAACACAGTTACACACACACACACACACACATAACAGAGACAGTCTGAAACACAGTTACAACACACACACACACACACACACACACACACACACACACATAACAGAGACAGTCTGAAATACAGTTACACACACACACACACACACACACACACACATAACAGAGACAGTCTGAAATACAGTTACACACACACACACACACACACACATACACACACACACACACACATACACACACATAACAGAGACAGTCTGAAATACAGTTACACACACACACACACACACACAACACACACACACACACACATAACAGAGACAGTCTGAAATACAGTTACACACACACACACACACACACATACACACACACACACACACACACACATAACAGAGACAGTCTGAAATACAGTTACACACACACACACACACACACACACACACACACACACACACACACACACAAACAGAGACAGTCTGAAATACAGTTACACACACACACACACACACACACACACACACACACACACACACACACACACACACACACACACAACATAACAGAGACAGTCTGAAATACAGTTACACACACACACACACATAACAGAGACAGTCTGAAATACAGTTTTACACACACACACACACACACACACACATAACAGAGACAGTCTGAAATACAGTTACACACACACACACACACATACATAACAGAGACAGTCTGAAATACAGTTACACACACACACACACACACACATACACACATACACACACATAACAGAGACAGTCTGAAATACAGTTACACACACACACACATACACACACACATAACAGAGACAGTCTGAAACACACACACACACACACACATAACAGAGACAGTCTGAAATACAGTTACACACACACACACACACATAACAGAGACAGTCTGAAACACACACACACACACACACACACACACACACACACACATACACACACACACACATACAAACACATATATACACACATGCACACAATTTCTGACATATTTGCCTCACCATCATTAATATAGGAATTCTTTGTTAGCCTGTCAAAAAGTCCTATAGCGAATTACCTTTAACATGTTATTTCACTTGTTCACCGTTGTGGTTAGTCGATTCTTAGTTTTCATTTTTATTCATTTATTCTAGATGTTTATTAATTTTGTTTATTAGATTGTTTGTTTAAATCTTTAATTGTGATAACATTATTTGTTAGCTTTACCTTCCCCACCTCAAAAATAATTGTTTTCTGGATCATTTTTTTTTTTTTTATGATCAAAATTGACAATTTTCAAATACCCTCTTCACTCCTTTATCCCCCTCCCTTTTTTGTTTGTTTTTTTTGTTGGTCTAAAATCACTTTAGTGAATAGACATTAAATCGAAGACCAACCAACACACACATACAGACACACACACACACACACACACATAAACACACACACACACACACACACACACACACACACACCACACACACACAATTTCTCCAACATTTTTCATTGAAACAAACCCCCCCCCCAAGCCTTCCCACAAAATATGTTACCTGTTGTTTATAGAAAGATCGCACTTGAGCGTGGTAGGCAAGTGGACGAAGCGAACGATAGGGCATCTCACGCTGGGCACAAAGATAACATCCACACAGTGTGGCGCATGGCGCATTATGATGCGTGACATCAGCTTCACACGATGGACCAGCGACAGCTGCCGTAGCTGGGAAGGCATGAGAGGTCCCTCGGTCGTCTTCAGCGACTGGATTTCACGAATGTAGGGCAGGTTCACAGGTTTCAGCTGCGTGAGAAAAACTGCGAGGTTTGAACCGTTGTTGGTATGTGTGTTGTTGGTGTGTGCGAGAAAAACTGCGTGGTTTGAACCGTTGTTGGTGTGTGCGAGAAAAACTGCGTGGTTTGAACCGTTGTTGGTGTGTGCGAGAAAAACTGCGAGATTTGAACCGTTGTTGGTATGTGTGAGAAAAACTGTGTGGTTTGAACCGTTGTTGGTGTGTGCGAGAAAAACTGCGTGGTTTGAACTGTTGTTGGTGTGTGCGAGAAAAACTGCGTGGTTTGAACCGTTGTTGGTGTGTGTATGAGAAAAACTGTGTGGTTTGAACTGTTGTTGGTGTGTGTATGACAAAAACTGTGTGGTTTGAACCGTTGTTGGTGTGTGTGAGAAAACTGCATGGTTTGAACCGTTGTCGGTGTGTGAGAGAAAAACTGTGTGGTTTGAACCGTTGTTGGTGTGTGTGTGAGAAAAACTGTGTGGTTTGAACCGTTGTTCGCGCATGTGAGAAAAACTGCGTGGTCTGAACCGTTGTTGGTGAGTGTGAAAAAAACTGCGTGGTCTGAACCGTTGTTGGTGAGTGTGAGAAAAACTGCATGGTTTCAACTATTGTCGGTGTGTGCGTGAGAAAAATTGTGTAGTTTGAACCGTTGTTGGTGTGTATGAGAAAAATTATGTGGTTAGAACTGTTGGTGTATGTGAGAAAAACTGTGTGGTTTGAACCGTTGTTGGTGTGTGTATGAGAAAAACTGTGTGGTTTGAACCATTGTTGGTGTGTGTGAGAAAAACTGTGTGGTTTGAACCGTTGTTGGTGTGTGTGAGAAAAATTGCATGGTCTGAACCGTTGTTGGTATGTGTGAGAAAAACTGCGGTTAGAACCGTTGTTGGTGTGTGTATGAGAAAAACTGCATGGTTTGAACCCTTGTTGGTGTGTGTGAGAAAAAATGCATAAGTTGAACAGTTGTTGGTGTGTAGACATTTCTTGGTAAAATCTGGATTAGCTAACTGATAACATTAATATTATCATTGTTGTTTAAAGCCCAGCTGACTACACATAGCCATAACAGGGCTATAACCATATTAAAACAAATATTGCTGTTTAACCCCCTTGGCACGATACATAATTAAACGTGTACTGTAAGACAAAGGCGTAAACTTACGAGAGCCAACCTATCAACGGATACTAATTGCTGCTCTTGAGTAAACATTTCCTAGAAAAGTATCATATTTAGAAAGGAAAAATCGTGAACTGCGTAATAAAAGAAAAATAAATGCCCTGCACGGCTGCATTTTCCCAGCCATTCTGACACCCTTTAGCTGTGAGCCGGCATCGCCTGCGAGTGCTATTTTTAGCCAGGCAGGGTCGACCAAAGTCTTATCTCTGTAGCGTGTCTTTGTGCTCAAGCACTAGTGATAAAGGAGGAAGCTGAGTGTGGTTTTCTGTATGCATCATGTGTGTGTGTGTGTGCGTGTGTGTGTGTGTGTGTGTGTGTGTGTGTGTGTGTGTGTGTGTGTGTGTGTGTGTGTGTATGTGTGTGTGTGTGTGTGTGTGTTGTGGTGTGGTGTGTGTGTGTGTGTGTGTGTGTGTGTGTGTGTGTGTGTGTGTGTGTGTGTGTGTGTGTGTGTGTGTGTGTGTGTGTGTGTGTGTGTGTGTGTGTGTGGCGGCGCGTGTGTGTGTATAATTGCTGCGTTCTTCCAAGAGTCTTAGAAGGAGTGAATGTAGCAAGTGACTCAGATCAGCACGAGAATACTGGAATCTAGGTCAATCTGGAGGCCTATACTACCACGCGCGCCCGTGCCTCACTATACACGGCAGCGGAAAGGGTGAAAAGGGTGTGGGGAGTGGAAGGGAATGGGAAAGATGTGCGCTATTAATAGCCGGCAGGGCTGAGCCAACTAAAGTATCTCGGATTTGTGCGCCGTGCCTGAAGTAAATGCCTGTTTGCAGGAGAAAGTGAAACTGAACGACAATCTGCATTTCATCAATGACTGATCTGCTACATACACCCTTCATCATGTGCTTGAGCCTCTCTTGTTCAATATGAACCAAAAATAAAATCACATTTACCTCTTAATCATCGCCAGAGTCACTGTCAACAAGAGTCCCAATTTGTCAACCTCGCAGTCAGTCCCAATCTCACTCGTTTGTACGCAAAAACTTGTAGTTGTAGAAATCAATTGAAGAACAGCAAAATGGTGACTGTGTGAAAGGAAGAAGGCAGAGGCCACGCAAAAGAAGCTTTCTGATTGGTTAATTAGTATTCGCTTTACAAATCAGACAGTTTTCAGCAGGAGATACGATTGTGGCTCAATGTGCTAAGCAGATCAAAACCCAGCAAACTACTCAGAGCCATGTCAGGGCTGTTACCATCTCAAAACAATATGCCGTGACTCATGAGTGCTAACATTCTCTGGCTATTAGCTATCGCTGCCTCATGGTGACAAAAACAAAAGCTGCATAGCCAGTGTGACAAGAACACGAACGATGTTGACTGTATTGGCATTCGTGGGGATCATGCCCATTTGAACAACACAGATCTCAAGGTTTAAAATTAAGGCACTTCAATCCTTTGCTTTTGTTTCGAGCTTAAGAAAAATCCAAGTCTACATTAAACAAAACAACACAAAAACAAGTTTAAATGGTAAAAAGTAAACACCCTGAACAATGATTGTGATCAAAGAATATTTTCGTTCTACTTGTACATAGAAAGACCAAACTTTGAATACCATGCTCTATTTTGACTGATGAAACAACCTACCAACCAACCAACCAAACATTTTTCTCCCCGAAGCTAAAGAAACAAAATGAACTGAAAAAAATAAGAAAAAAATAATCCCCAACCAATCCCAAAAGAATGTACACAAACACATATGTGCACACACATATGCAAACAAAGAAATTTCATTCACTTACACAATTAAACAAAGAAATCACAACACAGACACAAACACATGCACACACAGACAGACACACGCAGCATGCATGTGAGTAGATGTTAAAAGAAATAATGAACACATACACACACACACACACACATACACACACACACACACACACACACACACACACAGAGACATACACACACACACACAGACCTACCTTATGTCTAAGTGTCTCTTCCCTCTGAAGACTGACGTCGGTGTCATGTAGATCCAGGAAGATATCCATGTCACAACCCCGCATCCCAAAGCCGTTCACAGATGACCCAAACTGGTGAATGGAGCATGCTGAAACAAGGATGGGGAATGCACTTTTTATTTTCGCTTCTTGTGCTTTTTGATGCCCCATCTCCTGTGCTGCTTTAGAGGCAATGATCCTACGCAAAACAAGAACAAAATTGAGGCAGCCGAGATGTGGTTTCTAGGAAGAATGTTGAGAGTTCCATGCACAGCAAAGAAAACCAACGAGACAGTCTTGATGGAGATAGACACAAGAAGATCATTTATAAGAAGATTAGGAAAAGACAGGCAACATTTATAGGCTGTTTCATGAGGGAAGGGGAATCAGAGCACCTGGTCACAACAGGAAAGCTGGAGGGAAAGAGAACACCAGGTAGACCCACAGAGAAAATATTGGATGGACTTGCAGGGTGGTTGAGGACAGAGAGGGTGGAAGATGTGCTTGCGGCAACAAGGGATAGATGCATATGGAGTGCCATGATTGCCAACGTCATGCGTCAGGGCACATGATGATGATGATGATGATGATGATGACGATGATGATCCTATGCTGCTCATTCCGGCTCTTCTACACACCACCATCCCCAAGTTTTCATTCATCTCAAGTCCCAGTGCCAAGAACCCCATATGAGCCAGCAATGTTGAGCCATCATGACACCCACCAGAGAAGACTCTGCAATGCTACTGGATAACCTTGGTCTTAGCGATCGAGTCAACAATCCTCACAGCAAAGAAAATCAATACTAAGATCACCATGAGATCGATTGAACATGTTGATTAACTGAACATATTCATCAGGGATGTGATTGTGGGCAAGTAAAAAAAATAGGAAATCTAGGGGGGTCCGGGGCATGCCCCCTGGAAAAATTGTAATATTTAGAATAAAAATGGTGCAATCTAATGCATTTTGGCATATACTTTTAAGGTGAAAATCTGAAGCTTTGTGTCACTGTTCCGACTTTAGCTTAGCGCTAAACACTCTTATGTTTGCCAGTTGGGTTCAAATTGACTACAATGCATGCAGCCAAAGCAAGATCGCGCGTGCGATAAGCGTACTTTCAGTTTCGTTGGTTTTCCCCGAGATGGTTGGCAGTGCACGTTCTGTCCATCTCTCGACCTACCTACCCACCCTAAAAAAAAAGACATCGGATTTAGGCGATTCACGAGACTAGTTCTGGCGACCCAAAAATCGGATTTCCGATTAAAATCGGAAAAATCACATCCCTGTTCATGCTAGGATATAATATAAAAGGAAGTGCAGAATACAGCCTTGTCCTGTAGCCGTAACATTTCAGTTTCAGATTTTCTTTTTTCTTTTCAAGACAGAGTTTCCATGCTCAGAAAAAACTCCATACGTACTGCAGATGCCATGTGACTGACAAAATCCAAACGATCATGGCATAACCCATATACACCTGTGCATAAAACCTTTACGCTGAAAAGTCAAGTGGAATAGAAAGGGAAAAAAAAAAAAGAATAAATTTAGATTTGGTAATGCAGGAAAGCCATACTGAGCAGCATGAGGGCAATGCCATTGTAGTGACACAAAACATGGGCAGGAAGTACAAAACCAGTCCCCTCCTCCTCCATCACCGCCTATGCCCTCCACCCCCCACAAATGCAGAATGCATTCTGGTAGAGACCTAGTCACTTTAAGAATGAAATAAAATATGTTCCCTGTGTTAAAAAAATCAAAACAAAACAAAAACCCAAACCACTCCACTCTCAATGCCAGGAGAAAACAGACCGCAAACTGAAACATATAAACGGATACAAGTAAATTACCTGATTTTTACGTGGTACAGTTAAACAGCGCTGATCAACAAATGGACCCACATGTTGCTCAAATCTTTTAACCAGCACCACAGGTGTCTCTCGGGTCTGGTTGACGCCAGGATATATTATGATAGTAAGTGCAGAGTACAGCCCTGTCACGCAGTCTCACAGATGCAACTCCACAGCATTATGATTATCATCCTCATCGACATCATCATCGCATTGTAAAAACAAAACAAAACAAAACAAAAAACAAACAAAAAACAAACAAACAAAAACCACCTGTGCCAATTAAGATGCTGTAGAAAATGAGACGAATAATAAAAAAAAGTTGAAAACAAAGGTAACCTCCCTGAGTGTGATGATCAAAAAAAAAAAAAAAAAAAGACCCACATGAACAAATATTAACAAACAACAAAAAAAGCTCTCTCTCTCACACACATACACTTACACTAACAAAAGCAAACAGCATGGACTGTGCTGTACCCTAGAGTAAACCACCTGCCTACGATGCATGAAACCTGAGTTTGAATCACGGATCAAACAGGGATTTTTCTTCCTCTCCACTACATCTTAAGCAGTGGTCTTAGTGTTAGTCTTTCTGATGGGAGGATAACCCCCGCGGTCCTTGTTATTGTTATTGTTGTTTAAAGCCCAGCCGACTGTGTAGAGCCATATCAGGGCTATAACCACTTCAAAACATACAAAACTTCAACAAGAAAAAAAAAAAGAAAACAAAATTAAGTACACATATCAATGCATTCATGCACATAATCTAAGGACATGCCCCTGGCGTTGACCACTCCGTCCAATTTATCGCAAAGGGGATTTAAAAAACACACCTGAATACAAAATTTAAGCATACCTAAGGACACTAAAACATATACCCCCCCCCCCTCCCCCCATGAATTACCAAAAATTGCTTCTGCATATCTCATCTTCCTAGAGTCCAAAATGCACTTAGTACCTGTACCCAATTATCAATCTTAAGAAAAAGTATGTAAGACTTTACTGAACACATACAGGTGAATGGACCAGCAAGGCAGAAAATGACAGGAAGAAATGCCAGAAAGCAAAGGAACAAGGCAGAAACAAAGACAGTGGCAGAAAAGAGGACATTTCTAGCACAGAATTTCCAGAAGGTGGGGATACTAATTATACTCAAAGAACCCCCGGCATCACCACAGGGGAAAGCTCCCCCCCCTCCCCAAGGTCTGTGTGCAGTAAAATTGAACAGCAACAGAGGAGTAGTCAATGGCAATATTCTGTAGCAAAATCTACTTTCACTGGCAACCAGAAACACAGGCATACACAAAAAGTGGGTGGGGGTAGAGATGGGAAAGTGGTGCTGCACTGTGGCACTACACTCAATACACTCTTTTTACTTTTACTTTTATTGTTGTTTAAAGCCCAGCCAACTGTGCAGAGCCATATCAGGGCTATAACTGCTTCAAAACACACAAAACTTCAACAGGAAAAAAAAAGAAAAGAAAATTAAGTACACATATCAATGCATTCGTGCACATAATCTAAGGACATGCCCCCAGCGTAGGACCATTCCGTCCGATTTATCGCACAAAGGAGATTTAGAAAACACACCTGAATACAAATATGAGCAAACATAAGGACACCAAAACATATATAAAAACAGGCATAAATTACCTAAAATTGCTTCCACATATCTCACCTCCTTAGAGCCAAAAATGCACTTAATATATGTACCCAATTATCAATCTGCAGAAAAAGTATGTAAGACTTTATTGAAAAAATACAGGTGAATGGACCATTACGGCAGAAAATAAGTAGAAATGACAAAAAGCAAGGCAACAAGGCAGAAACAAAGAGAGTGACAGAAAAGAGGAAATTTCTAGCACAGAATTTCCAGAAGGTGGGGATACTATTCATACTGAAAGAGCCCCCGGTAACCCAACAGGGGAATGGCACCACACTCTCACTGTAGACAGGAGCCCATATTTAACGAGACAAGTCTATTACGCAAACTCCCATTCCCATCCAATCACGAGGCAAAAAAAAAAAAAAAAAAAAAAAAGGAACAGATACAAATATCGATAAACACAAACAAATACACAGATTAACAAACAGAGAGAGACTTACTAGGCACAAAAGGGGAGAGAACACTGTAGAGATATTCACATACACTCTTTCTGCGTGCCAGATCAGCTTCTGACAGACGCATGCTGTCATACAGCATCTCCATCTGGTTCAGCACCTGCACATGCACAAAATAATACACATTATCCATACCATATGCATAAGAGCAAGTTATTTTATTACAAGCAAGTTTTTTTTTAAATCACATTAACTCTCTCGCTACGAGCGTCAGGATTTCGTGATCATGTCTCAACAATGCTTGTCTACGAGCGTCGGAGAAATCCGATTTGGGTTTTGAAAATTTGTGAGGCTCTCAGTATTTCCGTTAACCAAAACTAATGGCCAGAAATAGATTTTTTGGTCATTCTTAGCCTCGTTTCAGGCCATTAGGTCACTGTACTCTGCAGTTGGTGTGTAGTAGCAATGCCATGCGAACCGAAACGCGACGTCAAATTTGTGGTACCAAAACCTGAGTAAAAGTGGGGCTGGCCGCAAAACTGGGGGGGTCTTCAGTTCAATCAAGTATTACTGCCTCTTTAATCCATGTTTTATTCTTATTTTTTGTCTTATGTGAATAAGAAATGAATAAAGATTTGAATGATTGCCTTTTTATATACTTAGAGAGAAAATGGAATTAGTTATTTGATGAGAAAGTCGAAAATCCGTGTTTCGGGCGTAATTGCGGCGACGGTATGCGTTCAGAATCGAAGTTTGTTTGGGGTGCTTAACTATTTCGGTTGGTACGGCTATATTTGTGATCCAATCACATTGTAATTTTGCAACCAATGAAAATTAATGTAACAGAATGATATATCCCGACGACAGCTATGTGTGCCAGTTTCGACCCGAGATCGACGCTTCCAAAGTTTTGCTTTTTTCACTGGAAAAGTTTGCAAGTAAGTCGCCATTTTTGGAACTTGTCATCGGCGGGATTCGATTTCACATGCTTTTTTCTATAAACATGTGTAATATGAAATCAATTTGATGTAAAATACGGCCGTACGCCAACTCTTTACATGAGGATCTGTACCAGATCAAGTACTTGAAGTAGCAAAACAACGTCGGAATGTGCCAACGCCAGTAGCCTGATTAGGCTTACTACTCGAAACAGAATGCTGTGCAAGCTTCAGCTCGGCAAGTTTTGCACTGTCAAACAAAGACTAGATCTAGCAATCAACAGATCAAGTTCTGTTTTATCTGTAACATTGTATTTTTCAAGAAAAGGACAACTGCGTTTGAACTCGATTCGGAGTTGTTAGCCGACGCTTGGTTTGTCAACTATTTCCTTCCCGAGGTCATGCTAATTTGCATGTCGCTGTGTAGACCTGTGCATACCCGCCTCCCCATCTCTCTCTCTCTCCTTCTCTCTCTCTCTCTTTCTCTCAAATAAATGAATGAATAAATAGATCTAAATAATTTTTTTTTTCAAATCAAACAATTCTGTGCAAGTCATTGTACTTTCCTTGACATGAATCTCTTTCTCTCTCTCTCTCTCTCTCTCACTCTCAGAGAACAAGACATGAATAAATAAGTAAATAAGCCCGAGTACATTCATATCCAAGTCATTGTTAACAGGCATGATCCTCTCTCTCTCTCTCTCTCTGACAACACACACACACACATACTAATACACACAGATTTAGAATGTCACAAAACAAAATCTTCTGTTCATTGTTATAATATTCTTTATTTAGGTTTTGAAACTAAATAGAAGGCTATGACTCTGAGTTGTATTATTTGTAAAGTAGGCCATCCATTAGCTTATGTAGTTGTTTCAATTTGTAGTCAGTATCTGAAAAGTATAGGCCTATTGTCATTAATTTGTTTAAAGGGAAGATTGCATCTTATTTAGTAGTAGCCAATTGTTATTGATTTGTATTAAAGGGCAAGATTACACTGGAAATACTTAGCAGGACTGCTCAGCTTTGGTGGATTTTTACCAGTAATATGCTAAAAATCAAAGTCGCGAGTTTTGGGCTTAATGTTAAAGTAATATTGATGTGGAGACTATGCATTATGGTTTCCTTTCTTTTCCAGTCTCTCAATGAATAGTATATATTATGCAGAAATTCATATATTTCTCTATTGCAGGAGTTAAGTGACCTGCTTCCTGAATGGCGAGTGGTCCCATATCCTTCCTGAAGTTTTCTTTGGACGCTGGCTGTGCTAAGTGTTCGGGGACTTGACTCATCCACAGACAGTCAGTTTTCTAAACATTGATGAATAAAATAAAAAATCAAATATAGTGTACAAAAATCTTGTCTGTGATGTTTTCCTCTGTGTGTATGTATGTGTATACGTGTGTGTTATGTGTGTGTGTGCATGTGTATGTGTGTGTGTTTAGTTTTTAATAGAATACTGATCGGATCATATTTTTGGATAGACTGCAGCATAAAAGCATGCAATAATTTTTAATATTTCAATTATTTAAGTGATTCCAGAAGTCACTGATTCTCAGATTTCCTTTTATATGTACAGAAACTGATCGTGACTTTTTTGGTTTAATTTGCGTAATAAGACATTTGAACGATGAGCAAAATGATTTTATATCTCATGAAATGATTATATATCCTTGTTTTGTTTCTAGCTTCATTTTTGTCTGTTATTAATACAATATGGGCAATTATTAATGAAAAAATAGATAAAACATGCCAAATATCACGTTTCCTGTAATAAGACAAAAATGGCTCGTCGCAGAGTTACGATAATGGTTTCATTGATTCGGCATACAAAAATACATCAACAATCAAAATTTCATGCATTTGATCCTGTCTGTCTCTCACAATTAAAAATGAATGTCATTTCCAGCAAAATCAGCATACCATGCCATTTGATGGGTTTGTTCTGTGACAGCTGGTCCCACCATCTCTTCTTTGTCCCATAAAAGTGGTACCAAAATTTAAGAAATTTTTTATGCTTCAAATTCAAATATCTCATGAACTATTAGTCCGATTTGAAAAATTTAAACTGCATTTTACTCAGAACAACAATATCTTCAAAACCATATAATCTTTTAACTCAAATCCCAATTTCAATTTTTCATGCGGCATTGCTATTTGTAGACAATGCAAAGTTCACAACCCACTAGCTCTGCAGCGAAGCAGATGACGGAAAAGCAAACGGCTGAACAATACTCAACATCTCAGCGCTCTTCAAGACGATCTCTTCCTTCAGTGCACTTGGAGTGTGGCAAGTTAAATTTTATGAAATTTCATTCAAAATGTGACTGTAGGAACTGATGTATTGACCTGATTGTGTATTTTGGAAGACATTTTTCACCTGAAAATTTCTCTAATTTTACTTGTACCATTACTCCGCAACCATGAGGGTTGTTAGACAGTTGAAATTTCAGCATCTTGTACACCAATCTTTAAATATATGGCCTGCCAAATTTCAAAGCTCTCTGTTTTCATTTGCTTGCATGAGATTTTTTCTCATGACCTATACAAATGGTGTGTATCAGGGGAACGGAAAGGGGCATAATTGTACGTAGTGAGTGAGTTAAGCATGTCTGACGGTTTCCTCTTGGTAGAATATGTGCAATTAAATGGATGTCGACATGAACAAATGTGTATGCAACACAGAAATAAACACACACACACACACACACACACAAAATATAAACACACACAAAGAAGTTAAAAAAAATCATACAGACATAAAATATAATACATGTATACAGACTCATATGTAACCCTCAACCACAGAACGAGCCTAAAGGCCATCTTGACATTTAACACTATTCTTTTAGAAGAACTGTGACCTACATGGATTTGAAGACACAATCTACAAACACACACACACACACACACACACACACACACACTCCCACACACATACACACACACTCCTCTCTCTCTCTCTCACAACAAACACACACACTCTCTCTGTCTCTGACACACACACACACACACACACACTCACACACACACACAACACTCTCTTCTCTCTCTCACAACACACACACACACACATACACACTCTCTCTCTCTCACACGAAACACACACTCTCTCTCTCTCTCTCATACCACACACACACACACACACACACATATACTCTCTCTCTCTCTCTCTCACATACACACACACACATACTCACACACCACACACACACACACACACACCACACACACAGAGTCCTACAACAACTCCTCTCCCTACTCACACTGTCAGCCTGGAGCAGACTACTCATCAACTGTTCGTGTGAGGCCTCCACCAGTTCATCTTCCTCCTTGGTCGCTTTGGTCTTGCCCTGCTTGCGTTCTGCCTCCGGGGGTCGACGCTGTGTTGTGATGGGTTTCCGAGGTCGTACTGTGAGTGAGCAACCAACAACTGGTGGCTCCTCTGGTTCAGAGCTTTTTGTACTGGCGCTTCTGTGTCGTACTGGACGATACAATAACAACCCTGGCAGAGATAATATAATAATAATAATTACAATATTTATATAGCGCAAAATCTTGATAAAATCAAATCTAAGCGCTGAAACAGACACACACGCACGCACGCACACACACACCACACACACACACGCATGGCTATAAATGGGGAGAAAGAATAAAAAGCAATGGAAAATTATAGAGAGCATATTATATACAATTATATATTACAATGTGATTCCCCTCCGAGTGGAGACAGGCTGCAGAGAGGGGTTGAGTGAGGTCAGGATTTTATGCAGAGGAGAAAAGGTGAGTTTTGAGAGCAGACTTGAAGGCAACAAAAGTAGGTTGCTGACGGATGAGAGAGGAAGTTTGTTCCAGGAGAGTGGCCCAGAAACAGAGAAGGCTCGCGGACCAGTGAAGAGGGGATTCGATAGTAATGTTCCAAATATTTTTTTGAAATTAGCAAAAGACTGAAAGATGTTTATACCTTCTTCTTAAACATTTGATAGATCTTTCTGGCCAGCTCATGGGTTTATGTATAGGCTTAAGGCTTGTGCCATGGTCACCATACATATGGCACCTGCGATGTTAGTGCATATGGAATTTGTTCCAAGCGCAGAGATGTAATCTTGAAAAACTGAAACTGAAACTGATGGATCTTTAACAACTGATGGATGTAATGTCAACTTGGTGATAGTTTTAATCTGATATTTTGTTGGTGATACGGTGACAGTCATGATACAGCCATCAGCCGCTGGTCAGGCTCCAAGCAATACGATGTTTCAATTTTTCTCAAACTTTTTTGTACACACTGTACAGATGGTATGTTGTTGCACAGTCTCCATTCTTACATTTTCGGGGGCTGTGCAGGCTGAATGTTTTCATGATGCTGTAGGCTACAAGACACTACATGACTTATAAATTCTTTAACCCTCTGACTCCCGCATCCTATCCACCAGCAGCAAAAAACTTAATCCTCTCCCTATCCACTCCTGAACTGGTGGATAGGGTGAGGGGATTAAGGTTTTGCTTTGCTAGCATGGTTGATAATGCATGATGCTGGAGGGCAGGGTGTGAGAGTCAAAGGGTTAACGTACTACTTGATGTTCAGCATGTATATGCACACAAGGGGGGTTTAGGCACTGCAAACATACTGACCTGGGAGATGGGAAAAATTCCCACCCTTTCACCACCAGGGAAATCTGATGTCTCACTTATTTCACTACATCGCCCATTTTTAATATGAACTGAATAATGCAAAGCTGCATAGAAGCTCACAAAGTAAACATTTTTTTTGAAAGGACTGAAAGAAGAGCAAAATTTTACAGACAAATGTAAGCAAGCCTACTATATCACTTCTGCCTACAAAGGATGAATGTGAGAACAAGTTCATACAGAACAGCAAAACAAACTATAACAAATAACAATAAAAATTAAAAATTTCCCCCCTAAAATTACATTAAATTTATACAATTAAAAAAAAAAATTCTAGGATCATTGCACTAAAGGAGGTTACCTTTGTGCTAACCTTTTTTTTTTTCATCCCATTTTCTAAGCCACCTTAATGACAACATAAGATGGAACAGTTTTTACAATGTGATGATGATGTCAATGAGGATGATAATCATGATGCTATGGAGTTCTATTTGGGATTGAGACTGCATAACAGGGCTGTGATCCACGCCATCAAAACATAGCCTGGCGTCAACCTTATCTGTGAGATGCAGACATCTGTGGTGTTGGTCGAACCTGTACATCAATTTGTTCTATCACCATAAACTAAAACTGTTCTTAAGAAAGTGCACAACACTGGATTGTCGATGCCCTTGGTGCTTTACCTTTTGTGTCTCTACCATGATGCGGGTCACAGCCCCAAAACGCTGGAAGTAAGTGCGCAGCTCGGTTGCAGGGGTGAAGGAGGGAAGCCATGACAGTACAGACTGTTACGGGCCAGTGCCTTTCCTTCGCTCCATCGCTCCCAACGTCTGCTGGTGCCGTCGCCCCTTCACATGGTCACGCATAGACACTTCTGTGAAATACACTGCAGAAATCTCTGTTAAAATTAGGTTCTGACTAAACACACTAAACACTCTAATAACCAAACTATTAATAACAACATTTATGGAATTGGGAAGGGGGGGGGGGGGGGAGATTTTAGGATCATAAAGGTTTCGAACATGGCGCCAACTAGTCCTTGATGCATCATGTGCTTTTTCTCAACCAAGGCTGTGCTCGAAGAAAGTTATATATGACCATCCCACCATATGGCCCAATGACTCATTCGGTCAGAAAAACATGCCGACAATGCAGGGGTTGTGGGTGGATCTGACCCTCAAGTTTTCATACAATCTGGCTGCCTCTGTTGAATGAGCAGTGAACTCAAGATCTGATATTTCAAGTTCAATCCCGGCCTGCAAGATAACATGAGGGCACAATTAAGAGCTTCAAGAAGTCGCACAAGCGCTCAATATCGCCATGAGAAAGAAACATATCACAAGAAGCTCCAAGAACCTTCCACATGGCAGCAAACTGTGGCCTGAAAAAACAAGTGATGTCTGGAGCATGGAAGCGGGGTCTTCTGAATGGAGAAGATGACTGTGAGTGTACAGCAGATCTTCCAAAATGGATAAATCACTCAGAAGTCATTAGCAAGGGTGGCGTGAGACCAGATAGAGCTCTCCACTCCCATTCAACAAAACAACTGATTATGATTGAATTAACTGTGCCAAATAACAGAAGAATGGAGGAAGCCCACATCCAAAAGACTGAAATGTACACCAGTGTAGCCAGCAACCTCAGGAAATCCTGATTTCAAGCCAAAGTCCATGCCACAGAGGTTGCAGCAAGAGAGTTCATAGGTGCATTAGCCTGTGATCTCATGGAAAAACTCTCAATTTCTGGGAGAGAATGAACCAGAGCCTATATATAGACAAGCAGAAGCAGCTGAAAAGAGTTCCAGCTGGATTGGGTCAAAGAGGAACAAAAAGGAACCTCAAAAGGCCGACCATGCCAGCAAAGCAAAAATTAACCCTTTGACCCTTCACCCTATCCACCAGCTTCCTGCTGGGTGAGGGAGTCAAAGGGTTAAGTTTTTGTACTTGGTGGATAGGTTGCGAGAGTCATAGGGTTAAAATTCCTCTATATGCTGCCAGTGTCTGATAGCTAAGTGGCTGATTTGGTTGACTTGGCCTTGAGACACCAGACCATCTCGGATGCTCGGGTTTGCACCCAGATAGAGGAAAAATTTTCTTTAAAACAAAAAAAGGCGACAGCACAGGGGCATCCAGAAGCATGACCTGGATGTAGCCAAACCTCCTTAGACTGTGAGGCGTCGAGAGCATCTTCTACTGTCCAACTCTCCCCAGAGTTTCTGGCTACTGGCCTGTTCTCTATTCATCTTCATGCTCTAATCATTGCAGCAATGTTAGCTTAATGTTTCATAACCATAGAGTCCATTCTTCCTGCCCCCCTCCCTATTTCAAACTTTGCCAGCACATGCAGTTTTGGACAGGCTCAAGTAGTCTGCAGATTAAGTACTGATGACCTGAGTGGAACATAGAATACATGGAATTGTTCAAATGTGATGAATCTCTTTTGAACAAACCCAAAACTCTCACAAGGTCCACATTACATCAAAATTAAGAGATTTTAAAAAATGTTTGAAAACAGGACAGCATATCTGAAGAAAGGTGAGTTTCATGCAAGGACAGTGTTTAATTAATTTGACATGTGTAAAATGACAAATGAAAGACTGTTGTTGTACAGACAATTCTGTGGCTGTTTTTACTGACCTTGGAATTAATCTGTTTTCCAAGGGGAAATTAAAAATCATGAGCACATATACAGAACACTGATCACCTACAAACAACAAATTTCACTGTGACATAGAGTATACAAAACAGAAGAGTGACTGATCACACACACACACACACACACACACATACACATAACACACACCACACACACAAACACACACACAAGTATGACATACCTGAAGACACTCCAATGTTGCAGACATCGCAGAAAATGGGATGAGCCATTTTGATAACACAGTGCTTCTGGATCAGTTAGAGCTGGAAAGCAGAGGACAAATTATACATGTTTAATAAAAGATGTGGTTTCTAAGAAGAACGTTGACAGTTCTATGGACAGCAAAGAAAACAAACAAGACAGTATTGATGGAGGCAGACACAAAAAGATCATTGATATTATGATAAGGAAGATTAGGAAAAGACAGGCAACATTTATGGCCATTTTTATGAGGAAAGGGGAATTAGAGCACCTGGTCACAACAGGAAAGCTGGAAGGAAAGACAGTGCCAGGTAGACCCAGGGAGAAAACATTGGATGGACTTGCAGAGTGGCTGAGGACAGAAAAGGTGGAAGATGTGTTTGCAGCCATAAGGGATAGATATGTAACATGGAGGACCATTACTGCCAACGCCATGTGGCAGGGCACTTGATCATGTTGATGTAATGATGTGTGACTGTTATTGATCTGCCGTAAGTGCATGGCCCACCTTGTTGCGACACATCTCATTTCCAAATTCACTTGTTAAAATCATATGAACCGATCCACGACAAATATCGATGTCATGAGTAATCACTTCGCACTTACTCGCCTGTCTTCGTTCAAAATTTCTCTGACTTTTGGAACAATTTTTGTCATCAGTAGCTTCAACTGGCCTCCCCAGACTATGTCTGTACTTAATGTAATTTTCATCCCCCTTTATAGAATGACACAAACCTACCTTATAAATGACAGCAAAAGAGCTTGAGCCCCACACACACTTTGTAAAAAAAATTTGTTATAAATTTTTTTAATGAATCTGTGGCAGAACTCCCAATTGTACAATTCATTTGAATGGAAGTGCTGTTTTTTAACACTAAAACGTGACCTTGACACTTGG
The DNA here is from genome assembly GCA_030674185.1 of Monoplex corrugatus. Taxonomy (NCBI): domain Eukaryota; kingdom Metazoa; phylum Mollusca; class Gastropoda; order Littorinimorpha; family Ranellidae; genus Monoplex; species Monoplex corrugatus. The sequence goes on along the minus strand of JAPXFY010000023.1, from coordinate 9,578,187 downwards.
AATGAATGTACCTGATGTGATCTCATAACAAATAATGTCACAATACTTGCATATTTTTTTTGTAATTAGCACAGAAATATTGGACCTGGTACATGTACAGAGTTTCAAAGCACTATTACAATTACTCTTACAGTATTAGAAAATTCTTGCTTTTTACTGGAGAATCTAATAATTAATACACACAGGACTGACAGATCACACATATATGTCAGACTACAAAGCATACATGTATACAAGTAAATACACACCAACAAATCCAACCATACATAAACATTCCTATGATCTATCAGTAGTTAGATTGACAGCAAATACTGGTAATCAGGTAATGATGACATCAACAATAGAAGGACTGGATTCTAAAACAATACTGGAAGCAAAACAAAAGCTAGATATTATTGATCTGACCTTGACCGAACCAAATCATGTGTCTACTTTTAATTGCACCAACATTAGTACGGTAGTTTTACTTTTAGAAATTATGTAATCAGTCGGTAAGTGACATGGTGAATGTTTGAACATTGTACACTGTACTGTCATCTGAGAAGCTTTCATTGGCCTGATCAATAATTGGCATCTATCGAAGTAAATATCCCACTTTCCAGTCTGCATGAATCTGAGTCCAGTGAAAAATGTGTGCACGTGGCATAATAATAATAATTATAATAAATAATTACAATATTATATAGCGCAAAATCTTGATAAAATCAAATCTAAGCGCTGAAACACACACACACACACGCACGCACACACCACACACACGCACGCACGCACGCACACACATGCACCCACGCCACCACACACGGCTATAAATGGGGAGAAAGAATAAAAACAATGGAAAATTATAGAGAGCATATTATATACAATTATATATTGAATGTGATTCCCCCGAGTGAGACAGCCGAGGGGATTGAGTGAGGTCAGGATTTTATGCAGAGGAGAAAAGGTGAGTTTTGAGAGCGGACTTGAAGGAGACAAAAGTAGGTGCTGACGGACTGAGAGAGGAAGTTTGTTCCAGGAGAGCGGACCAGAAACAGAGAAGGGTCGTGGACCATAGGTATTGAGCTTAGTGCGTGGAAAGCGAAAAGTCAGAGGATCGGAGGCAGAGCGGAGGGTACGTGAGGGAACATAGATCTCAAGTGGGCTTGAGAGGTAATCGGGGGCTGCGTTATTGAGGCTTTTGTAGCACATGGTGTCTAGTTTGTACTGTAATGCTTTGATACAGGGAGCCAGTGAAGTTGTGCCAGGAGAGGAGATATGTGGTCAGCTGTTTTCTTTTTGAGTACAAGGCGTGCAGCATTGTTTTGAATGCGCTGTAGGATGTGCGTGGTGGAGGCAGGAAGACCGGACAGGAGTGAATTTGCAATAGTTCAATGCGAGACATTATGAAGGAGAGAACGAGTTTTGCAATTGTTTCCACAGAGAGATACTTCCTGATCAGGCTTATACGATGGAGGTGATAGTAGCAAGATCTGGCAGTTTGAGAAACAAAGTTGTTCATGGAGAGGGTAGAGTCAATGCAGACACCAAGGTTTTTAGCTGAATCAGAAATTGGGACTGATGTTGTTACATAATGGGAGAGAAAGAGGAGGCAGCTGAGAAAGTTTCTGACGGGTGCCAATGAGGATAGCTTCTGTCTTGTCATCATTTAGCCGAAGCATCCAGTTTACTCAGTTGTAAGGTTCAAGGATTAGATAGGTAAACCAGACAAGGAATACAGATCAGTGCAGCTCTCATAAAGCTGATCTAGAGAAAAGCTGAAATAATTTTATGAGTACCACCCATTCATATGTCAATGCAGGGCTAAAATTTCCTGATAATCTGTGGCAACATAAACTCATGTCAAGCAATCTCAACTTACAGTTCAAGTAGCCCGGCTGGGAACCCAGCAATTTCTGACTGAAAAAAATTCAATCCCAAAGCAATTATTTTTACTAAATCAAAAAAGCTCCTTGCAACGTGAGTCTGCTGTAGCTGCTGTAATTATTAACTTATCCACCACTCCTGCATCAATGAATAGCTTTATTAAATGGTACCCTTGGAATTTAAGAATTTACCTATGAACATACCAACAACAAATCGATGATCGCAAACTGCCTGTTAACAAAGATTAGGCCTAGGTCTAGGCCTACTTGTTAAAATTATGTTGTACTTGTGGTGGTGGTAGATCTACTACTGTTAAAAGTGTATATACAAAATCACATTACACTCACAATGTCAAATATTCTGAAACGAACAGGTGTCGGTTTGGATTTCTGGAAAATCATTTAGTTTCAGTTTCATAGATCGTAGCACTGTCACGATCATGACTTAATTTGTTTTCATTTCGAGCCGGTGGAGCGCCTTTTACTTTTGTTTTGTTTCTGGTGCCACTTCATTCTAACGAACAACTCCGATTTATATCGTCAATATAATACACGATTGAAAAACTTAAACAACTAAAACATACGAAACCTGATACAACTGGCTGATGAACGTTGTAAATGCAAGGTAACCACTACTCTTTGTTTCTCTCAACCGTTGACAGTTCTAAACGGCAAGAACACCACCATGTTATCTTTGCGTTACCCCGGAAGTGAATAGTGTGCAATAGAGCGTTTCCGTTACGAATACTATGGTCTACCTTCTGCGCCAAATGAAAAAATGTCATGTTTACGTGCATATCATATCTTTAAAAAAAATCAAATAAAAAAAAATCTGTCATGCAGTTACCAAATGTTTATGTTCCTCCTTTGATTAAATTTTGCTGCAGGTGTTGCAAGTTTTGGACTGAGTTAGGTGGACCGGAAAGAAGATGGACAACAAAGCAAAATATTTCTTTCCTTTCCTTTCCTTTGGTGCCCACGATCTTGAGGATGATCATTCCGGCACATACAACGGGGGGGGGAGGGGGGTGGGTGTTGTAGACACAGTCCTTCGTAAGCTCCGATCAATTCACTTTCTTATTGTCCGTAAACAGAGCTGAAATCCGTTACCGTAAGGGCCACTGGTGTCCCCGAAACTCACTGTTGAGGCGGAGGCTCGCGACACAAAAGCGTCGTTTTTGTGCTGACACGCGTATGAGGCGATGAGTATCACTTAATTTTCGAGTTTTCTAAATTACATGATGGCCGATTAAAGTTCATCCCATAGAAATATCTGTCAGTTGAATCAGTGTTCTTATTGTGTAACTTCATTTCTGGAAGGAAAAAAAAAAAAAAAAAAAAAACAGTTGACAAAATTGATCAAATTGTCTAAGATTGCGTAGTAAACCTCTGCACATTTGAATATCTTATTGTTAGACAATTTCTTGTGTAGGCTACTTTTCCTGTTGGGCTGTTTTCAGTTCTGTCTGCTTCATGTTATAAGTCAGTTCCTTTGGACTGATGATTTTCATTTATTTGCTGTTATCCTTCATGCCCCAGTTGAATTAGGGTTGAAGTTTTATTAAAAATTGAACACTGAACATTGTGTGTGTGTGTGTGAGTGAGTGAGTGAGTGAGCGAGTGAGTTTTGTGTGTGTGTGTGTGTGTGTGTGTGTGTGTGTGTGTGTGTGTGTGTGTGTGTGTGTGTGTGTGTGTGTGTGTGTGTGGTGTGTGTGTTGATCTGTTTCTCAACTGTAACGATGCGTGGTCGGCAGAGCTATAATAAATGTATGTAAATACCAAGGCTACATAATACATACATACATACATGCATATACATATATACATAATATATATATATATATGTATATATACATACATATGTGTGTGTGTGTGTGTGTGTGTGTGTGTGTGTGTGTGTGTATAATATATATAGCCTATATATATTATATATATATATATATATATATATATATATATATATATATGTATATACATATGTGTGTGTGTGTGTATGTATATATAAACACATCAGCATAAAATCTTCATTAGTTTTACAGTCTTCTTGTGTTGTAATTCTCTACGCAGCCACAGACTATTCTTTGTAACCCGTTGGTGCACCGTAGTTTTGTCGGACGATATAGGCATACAAGGATTACACGGCTGTTGTGAAACTGACTTCTGATTTATAAACAGAGCATTACGTATTATGTTTATAACGTCGTGATTTATAAATGGAACATGATTTTTCTTTTCTTTTCTTTTCTAGGAATCCACGATTTTCAGTTTCGCTGAGTTCCGGTTTGTTCCAGTTGACATTCACACGGCTCTCGCTTGCCGAATTACATAATTGTGGAAGAATAAATGAACAAATAAGCAAATAAATAAATAAATAAATATATAAAACTAAAATATTATGTAAATAAATACATAAA
>JAPXFY010000023.1:9563911-9566411 GCA_030674185.1 Monoplex corrugatus | reverse complement strand
TCTAGGTCAAGAGGTCAAGGTCACGGAGTTGCACAATTGGGTGGAGTCCGGACGAAAAAAAGTCCACCCAGTTATATGCAAATGAGGGAGCATCGGGAGGCAATGAAATGAAAGGAAGCAGACAGAATTGAGCTAGAAACGGTTTCGATCATCTGGAATCTTCAAGACTTTGGAAATGATGTTGCGGACTCTGCTAAGCTTGATTTTGGCGTCTGTCGGTAAGATTCTTATTGTTTGCTGCTTTTTTTAAAATCAATTATTATTATTATTATTATCATTATTATTATTATTATTATTATTATCATTATTATTATTATTATTATTATTGTTTATAGTAGTAGTAGTAGTATTTGATATGTATGTTGTTATTATTATTGTATATCTCATCATCGTCGTCTGTCGTATCATCATCTCATCGTCGTCGTCGTCGTCATCATCATCATCATCATCATCTCGTCGTCGTCTATTCATTCATCGTCGTCGTCGTCGTCGATCACATCATATCTCATTCTCATCGTCTCGTTCTCTTCAGTCTCATCATCATCACATCATCATCATCATCATCATCATCATCGTTATCATTGTTATCATTGTTATCATCATTATTATCATTCTTCTTCTTCTTCTTTTATTATTGTTATTATCATTATCATCATCATTGTTATTATTATTAGTAGTATCATCTTATTATTGTTACTATTATTATTATCATAGTCGTCGTCGTCGTCGTCATCATCATCATTGTCATTGTTTTCTTAATAATAATAATAATGATAATAATAATAATAATATTGTTGTTGTTGTTGTTGTTATTCTTCTTCTTCTTATTATTGTCATCATCATCATCATTATCATGATTATCATTGCTGATGTGGTTGTCGTTAATGACAATAATAACAAATCAATTGTGTAAAAGCAAACAACCAGCCCGCTTTAAAGAGATATAAGTTTCAATGGATATTGCAGCCATTTTGTGCCATTCATTATTCTCTACCAATTATGCCGTTGGCACAGCATAACAGCAATGTGTCATTCGTGTTTTCAGAGAATATTTCTGTATTTCTGCCTGTCTTTTCTTTGTTCTTCTCTTCTTTTTTGTTGTTGTTGCTCTTTCCCCCCCCCCCCCTTTTTTTTAATTTTAAATTTCTCTTCCTTTTTGCTGTTTTTGTGTGTGTTGCTCTTTCCTCTTTTTCTTTGTTTTTTCTTCCTTTTTGCTGTTTTTGTGTGTTGCTCTTTCCTCTTTTTTCTTTGTTTTTTCTTCCTTTTTGCTGTTTTTGTGTGTTGCTCTTTCCTCTTTTTTCTTTGTTTTTTCTTCCTTTTTGCTGTTTTTGTGTATTGCTCTTTCCTCTTTTTTTGTTTTCTTTCCCATTTTGCTGTTTTTTGTGTGTTGCTCTTTCCCCTCTTTCTTTGTTTTCTCTTCCTTTTTGCTGTTTTTTGTGTTGCTCTTTCCCCTGTTTCTTTGTTTTCTCTTCCTTTTTGTTGTTTTGTGTGTTGCTCTTTCCCCTTTTTGTTTGTTTTCTCTTCCTTTTTGTTGTTTTGTGTGTGTTGCTCTTTTCCCTTTTTCTTTGTTTTCTCTTCCTTTTTGTTGTTTTGTGTGTGTTGCTCTTTCCCCTTTTTCTTTGTTTTTGTCTTCCTTTTTGTTGTTTTTTGTGCGTTGCTGTTTCCCCTTTTCTTTGTTTTCTCTTTCCCCTTTTTCTTTGTTTTCTCTTTTTTTTGCTGTTTTTGTGTGTTTGCTCTTTCTTCTTTTTCTTTGTTTTCTCTTCGTTTTTGTTGTTGTTTTTGTGTTGCTCTTTCCCCTTTTTCTTTGTTTTCTTTCCCATTTTGCTGTTTTTGTGTGTGTTGCTCTTTCCCCTCTTTCTTTGTTTTCTTTCCCATTTTGCTGTTTTTTGTGTGTTGCTCTTTCCCCTCTTTCTTTGTTTTCTTTCCCATTTTGCTGTTTTTTGTGTGTTGCTCTTTCCCCTCTTTCTTTGTTTTCTTTCCCATTTTGCTGTTTTTTGTGTGTTGCTCTTTCCCCTCTTTCTTTGTTTTCTTTCCCATTTTGCTGTTTTTGTGTGTGTTGCTCTTTTCCCTTTTTCTTTGTTTTCTCTTCCTTTTTGCTGTTTCTTATTTTGTTTCTTTCCCCTTTTCTTTGTTTTGTCTTCCTTTATGCTGTTTTTTGTTGTTGCTCTTTTCCCTTTTTCTTTGTTTTCTCTTCCTCTTTGCTGTTTTGTGTGTTGCTCTTTCCCCTCTTTCTTTGTTTTTCTTTCTTTTTGCTGTTTTTTGTGTTGCTCTTTCCCCTCTTTCTTTGTTTTCTTTCCCATTTTGCTGTTTTTTGTGTGTTGCTCTTTCCCCTCTTTCTTTGTTTTCTTTCCCATTTTGCTGTTTTTGTGTGTGTTGCTCTTTTCCCTTTTTCTTTGTTTTCTCTTCCTTTTTGCTGTTTCTTATTTTGTTCCTTTCCCCTTTTCTTTGTTTTGTCTTCCTTTATGCTGTTTTTTGTGTTGCTCTTTCCCCTTTTTCTTTG
>JAPXFY010000023.1:9556411-9558911 GCA_030674185.1 Monoplex corrugatus | reverse complement strand
AGGAGAGAGAAGAAAAGACAGATAAGAAAAAGGAGGGGGGGGGGGGGGGGAGAAAAGAAAAGAAAAGAAAAGAAAAGAAAGAAAATATAAGAAACGAAAGAAAAGATAAAAAAAAAGGGGAGGGGGGAAGAAAGGAAAAGAAAAAGAAAGAAAAGATAATAAAATTGGGGGGGGGGGGAGAAGAAAGAAAAGAACAGAAAAACAAAACAACAAAACAAAACAAACAAAACAAAACAAAACAAAACAAAGCAAAACTGTTCACGATATGATGACGATGACAAAACACACCCAGATACAACAACAACAACAAGATTTCAAATAAGTTAGAACCAGACAAAAAAATAGTCGAGGATAATGATGATGGCGACGACGACGACGACGATGATGATGAGTTGTGTCCACGTTGATGATGATGACTGATGATGACGATGTCTCTGTGCAGTTATACTGCAAAATCATGGGCGCGAATCTGGCAACGATCAATTCTGCAGCAGAACAACATTATCTGGAGGGGTTTCTGCAGAGAACAACTGGTAGGTGATTGATTAATCTGAATTGTCTTCCAAAACAAGTGTGACTGCCCGCGTTCAAGCAAACAGGAACCAGAAAAAAGAAAAAAAAACGAAAAAAGAATAAGAACGCGTAATTAACACAAGACAAGACAGGCGCAAATTTTCAGCCAACTAGTCTTTACGAAATCCAAAACAAGTGCGACTGCCCGCGTCCAAGCAAACAGGAACCAGAAAAACAAGAAAACCGAACCAGGACGCGTATCCACCACAACAAGATAAGACAGGCGCAAATTTGCCTTTGTCAAGCGCGAATGCACGATCACAAACAGACACCAAACAACAGATCATAAGAAAAAGACTAAAACTTTTTTAACCCACTGGACGAGGCGGCAGGGAAGTTTTAGTCTTTTTCTTATGATGTGTTGTTTGGTGTCTGTTTGTGATCGTACATTCGCGCTTGACAAAACCGGTTGGCCGAAAATTTGCGCCTGTCTTGTCTTGTTGTGGTTGGCCAATTGGATACGCGTTCTGGTTCGGTTTTCTTGTTTTTCTGGTTCCAACTGGCCTTTGTCAAGCGCAAGATCACATGCAAACAAACACCAGATACAAAAAGTTACGAGAGAAAGACTGAAACTTCCCTGCTTCTCTGTCCAGTGTGAAAGAACGAATCAGTCTTTTTCTCCTAATTTTTGTATCTGGTGTTTGTTTGTTTGTTTGTGATCAGGAAAGTTTCAGTCTTTTTCTCACAATTTTTGTATCTGGTGTTTGTTTGTTTGTGATCAGGAAAGTTTCAGTCTTTTTCTCACAATTTTTGTATCTGGTGTTTATTTGTTTGTGATCAGGAAAGTTTCAGTCTTTTTCTCCTAATTTTTGTATCTGGTGTTTGTTTGTTTGTGATCAGGAAAGTTTCAGTCTTTTTCTCCTAATTTTTGTATCTGGTGTTTGTTTGTTTGTGATCAGGAAAGTTTCAGTCTTTTTCTCACAATTTTTGTATCTGGTGTTTGTTTGTTTGTGATCAGGAAAGTTTCAGTCTTTTTCTCACAATTTTTGTATCTGGTGTTTGTTTGTTTGTGATCAGGAAAGTTTCAGTCTTTTTCTCACAATTTTTGTATCTGGTGTTTGTTTGTTTGTGATCTTACGCTTGACAAAAAATTTGCGCCTGTCCTGTCTTGTTGTATTAAATACGCGTTCTTATTCTTTTTTCGTGTTTTTTTTTCTGGTTCCAGTATTGTCTTGTTTTGTATTGTATTCGCTGTAGAAGCATCCAGGAGTCATGACCTGGATGTGGCCCGGCCCCCTCAGAGTGTCAGGAGTTAAGGACTGAAACACTTGTTTGACGGGGTTTCTCCTCTGAGGACCTTCTGCTGTCTGGCTGTCCCTAGAGTTTCTTACTACTACTAACTACACCACTACTACTACTACTACTACACCACTACTACTACTACTACTACACCACTACTACTACTACTACTACACCACTACTACTACTACTACTACACCACTACTACTACTACTATTTCTACTGCTACTACTACTATTCTACTGCTACTACTACTACAACTACTACACTACTACTACTACTACCACTACTACTACTACTACTACTATCACAACTGCTGCTGCTGCTGCTACTACTACTACTACTACCACCACCACTACTACTACTACTACTATTACTACTACTACCACACCACTACTACTACTACTACTACTACTACTACTACCACCACCACTACTACTACTATACTACTACCACTACTACTACTACTACTACTACACCACCACCACTACTATTACTAACTACTACCACCACCACCACCACCACCACTACTACTACTACTACTACAACCACCACTACTACTACCACTACTACTACTACTACTACTACTACTACTACCACTACTACTACCACTACTACCACCACTACTACTACCACACTACTACTACTACTACTACTACCACACTACACTACTACTACTACTACTACT
>JAPXFY010000023.1:9543911-9551411 GCA_030674185.1 Monoplex corrugatus | reverse complement strand
GTCCTGCGTCTTATCCACTTAACTATCGAGCCCGTCGTTACCTGTGTTGTCATACTGACCAAACAGATTTTGGTGACAAATGCATATATCTATCTATATATTTATGTATCTATCTATCTATGTCTCTATCTACCTAAGTATCTATCAATCTATCTATATCTGTGTATATATGTGTGTGTGTGTGTGTGTGTGTGTGTGTGTGTGTGTGTGTGTGTGTGTGTGTGTGTGTGTGTGTGTGTGTTGTGTGTGTATGTATGTGTGTGTGTGTGTGTGTGTGTGTGTGTGTGTGTGTGTGTGTGTATCTCACAATCCAAAAATCGGTTTTAGGTGTCTTACAAAAATAAACGATAAGACACGAAGTAGATCAGAGTCACTGAAGAGACACTAAAGCGGTGAAAAAGATTAGGAAGAAGAAGAAGGAGAAGAAGAAGAAGAAGAAGCAGAAGAAGAAGATATACATAGATACATACATAGATACATACATACACACATACATACATGCATGAATGCATACATACATACATAGATACATAGATACATACATACATACATACATACATACATACAGACAGACAGACAGACAGACAGACAGACAGACAGACAGACAGACAATCATAGATACGAAGACAAAGTTTTCTCTGTCGTGAAATAATCTCCCTTTAAACCAACCAACCAACCAACCAACCAACCAACCAACCAACCAACCAACCAACCAACCAACCAACCACCCAGCCAACCAACCAACCAACCAACCAACCAACCAACCAACCAACCACCCAGCCAACCAACCAACTAACCAACCACCCAGCCAACCAACCAACCAACCAACCAACCAACCAACCACCCAGCCAACCAACCAACTAACCAACCACCCAGCCAACCAACCAACCAACCAACCAACCAACCAACCAACCAACCAACCAACCAAAATCAATCAAACAAACAAAAAGCCCAAAACAAGACAAAAGGGGTGGGGGTGGGTAGAAGGGAGATTCATCATCATCATCATCATCATCATCATCATCAGGTGCCCTGCCGCATGGCGTTGGCAATCATGGACTTCCATCTGTCTCTATCTCTCGTTGCCCCAAGCATCTCCTCCACCCTCCTCGCCTTCAGCCATTCCGCAAGTCCGTCTAGCATTTTCTCCTGGGTCTACCCGGTGCTCTCTTTCCCTCCAGCTTTCCCGTTGTGACCAGGTGCTCCAAATCCCCCTTCCTCATAAAATGGCCTATAAATGTTGCCTGTCTTTTCCTAATCTTCCTTATGAGTGATCTACTTGTGTCTGCCTCCATCAAGACTGTCTCGTTTGTTTTCTTTGCTGTCCATGGAACTCTCAACATCCTTCTTAGAAACCACATCTCGGCTGCCTCAATCTTGTTCTGGCTTTGCTTGTTGACTGTCCACGCCTCACATCCGTATAATATCATCGGTTCTATATGACATTCAAGAACTCTGATGTTAATAGATAGGCGTTTTGTTGGTAAGATTGCTTGTCATCTTGAATGCTGTTTTGGCTTGGCCGAAGGGGGATTAAAGAACAGAAACAACCCCCTCAAAAACCAAAAAACCCCCCAAAAAACAAAACAAAAAGCAAAATAAAACACAAAACAAAACAAAACAAAAATCGCGTAGGAAAACAGGGAGTAGGGTAGAGAGAAAACAACGGAGAGCGGTTGACAAATCTTTGCATAGAGCACGAGACACACGCGAGGACAGGCTTGACAACAGCTGTATATTTCATCTACTTTCATTTTCGTTCTTTTCACAGGTTCCAAGTGGACGGCGGCATCATTGGTTAAAACGAGGTTTCTGCTTCAGTCGAGTGACGTGACGTGACGTAATCACCATTGCGTCACAGCCGGCCAGTTTAGAAACAAAATGATGCGTCTACAGAAAACTAGGAAATGATTGATTACAAGTATTAAGTACTGCTGTTATATCATCATCATCATCATCGCATTGTCGTCGTCATCGTCATCGTCATCGTCATCGTCGTCGTCGTCGTCGTCGTCATCATCATCATCATCATCATCATCATCATCATCATCATCATCATCATCATCAATCGCCTTAGAATAACGTCAATTGTTAGTCTTATACTGGCCTAACTTTTTCAACAGCTTGTCAGGTTTTCTTTCTTTCTTTTTCTTTAAAAAAAAAAATTTTTTTTTTACTTTTCTTTAAACTTTAAACAAAAATAACATGTTACAAAATGTTTTATTTTGTTACAAGTGTTTTTAATGTCAGCTGGAAAAGGCAAATAAACAATGCATTTCGAAAGAAAAAGAATGGTCTGTGAGTCTCTTGCGTCCTTCCCTAATAGTAACGCTGGATACTTATACAGTGCACAATCCAGAAAAAGTGCCTTACAAAAATATTAAAAAAATACATTGTTTGTAAATGATCCTTGGGAATATAAGACACGACGTTTCGAGCCCAGGCCCTTTGTCAAGTGAAAGAGGAAAATTGACAAAGGACCTGGGCTCGAAACGTCGTGTCTTATACTCCCAAGGATCATTTACATACAAGGTGTTTTTTAATATTTTGTTTTACCTTCAAGATCCAGCAGTCATATTTTGTTTTACCTTCAGTGCCTTACAAAAAGAAATGGCACGACACAAAATAGATGTCCACTAGCAATATACATAATAATGTTCTACTACATTACACATTGAATCAGTATTACACATACACACGCACCAAGATGCACCTAGCAAACGAGATATATAGATACATATATAAAACAATGCCAGTGTGTGTGTGTGTGTGTGTGTGTGTGTGTGTGTGTGTGTGTGTGTGTGTGTGTGTGTGTGTGTTATGTGTATTGTGGTGTGTGTTTGTGTTGTGTTGTGTGTGTGTGTGTGTGTGTGTGTGTATGTGTATATGTGTGTGTATGTGTGTGTGTGTGTGTGTGTGTGTATGTGTGTGTGTGTATATGTGTGTGTGTACATATGTGTGTGTGTGTGTATGTGTGTGTATATGTATGTATGTATACGTATGTGTGTATGTGTGTGTGTTTGTATGTGCGCGCGATCTCTCTCTTTATTTGCCTTCATTCGTTTTCTGTCATTTCTCTCTGTCTGTCTGTCTGTCTGTCTGTCTTTCTCTCTCTCTCCCTCCCCCCTCTCTCTCCATCTCCCTTTCTCTCGACTTGTCTGTCTCTCTGTATGAAAGAACAACTAAACGGGAGACAAGACCGCTGCACTCAAGGCACCGCGAGGTGGTACGTTCCGACCCTTTATGAGATTCTTTCTTACAAGTACGCTACACATACGTGCCACCACGTTCCAATTCACGCCTTGGGGATCACTCGATATTTCTGTACGCGCTTTTCGATTGGTAACCCGTTTGCAACATTTCTCCGGACATGGTCAGCTCATGGGTTTATGTGAAGGCCAAAGACATTATAAAGATCTAAACTGTTTAATTTATAACGTTTTGGTGCAGGCTTAAGGCTTGTGCCATGATGACCATACACATGGCACCTGTGACGTTAGTGCATATGGAATTCGTTCCGAGCGCGGAGACGTCGTCTTGAGAAACTGAACTGAAACTGACAGGAACACTTAAACGCACAAACAACCCGTGTGACATTAAGGTCTCTTTCACGCTGTCGATCTAGGTCTTCGCTGGTTTGCCTCTCGCTTTATCTCAGCATATGTTTGCCACTATCACCTCCATTGTATAAGCCTGATCAGGAAGTATCTTTCTGTCGAAACAACTGCAAAACTCGTTCTCTCCTTCATAATGTCTCGCATTGACTATTGCAATTCACTCCTGTCTGGTCTTCCTGCCTCCACCATTCACATCTTACAGCGCATTCAAAACAATTCTGCACGCCTTGTACTCAAAAACATAAAAGCTGACCACATCTCCCCTCTCCAGGCACAACTTCACTGGCTCCCTGTATCAAAGCGCATACAGTACAAACTAGACACCATGTGCTACAAAAGCCTCAATAACGCAGCCCCCGATTACCTGTCAAACTACTTGAGATCTATGTTCCCTCACGTACCCTCTGCTCTGTCATGCGATTCTCTCACTTTTCGCTTTCCAAGCAGTAAGCTCAATACCTATGGTCCACGAGCCTTCTCTGTTTCTGGTCCACTCTCCTGGAACAAACTTCCTCTCTCTGTCCGTCAGCAACCTACTTTTGTCTCCTTCAAGTCACTCTCAAAACTCACCTTATCTCCTCTGCATAAAATCCTGACCTCACTGAACCCCCACTGCAGCCTGTCTCCACTTGGTGTGGAATCACATTGCAATTTATATTTGTATATAATATGTTTTCTATAATTTTCCATTGCTTGTCTTCTTTTTCCCCATTCATAGTCATGGGTATGTGTGTGGTCGGTGTGTCATGTGTACGTATGTGTATGTCAGTGCTTAGATTTGATTTATATCAAGATTTTGCGCTACATAGATATTGCAATATTATTATTATTATTACTATTGTTATTATTATTATCATTATTATTATCATTATCATTATTATTATCATTATCATCATCATCATTATATTATTATTATTATTATATATATTTTGTTATATGCTCGTTTAACCAACTGGTGGCTTTGCATTCTGGTCAGATCACCAAGCCACTGCTGATGAATATGATGCTTTCAGTTTCACTTTCCGTTTCTCAAGATGACGTCTCCGCACTCGGAATGAATTTTATGTGCACTGACATGACAGGTGCATGTGTATGGTGCACATAAACCCATGAGCTGGCCAGGTCCCGAGGCCCTACCCAGACTATGTTTCACCTAGTCTATATTTTATACTGGTATTTTATCAGCCTTCCGCTGGAATAATCTTGGTTACATGTAAATGACAGTGTATGTGTGTATCTTGAAAGAAAATATGATGGTGGATTGATGATGCTCCTATCATTTCTCTGATCTTGAGATCTCTGATCACGTCACTTCTGGTCTTGTTGACAGATCTTCTCAAAAGAACGGACCTTAGAGATGGTAAAAGTAAATATTTAGTTGAGGAAAAGAAAAAGAAAACTTACCACACGCAGTCAGCCAAACAGTGAATCAACCAACCGATCAAAATATAAGAAGTAAGTAAATAAAAAACAAAAAGTAAACAAAACTACAACAGCAACAACACACACGTAAGCGAGCGCATGTACGCCCAAATTTGCTTACCTAACAGACGCATGTGCGTGCAAACGCCCGCACACACCACACACACACACACACACATACACACACACACACACACACACACACACACATACACACACATACACACATACTACACACATACACACAACACACATAACACACATACACACACATACACACACACTTACACACACATACACACATACACACATACACACATACACACAACACACATACACACATACACACAACACACATACACACATACACACATACACCATACACAATACACACATTACACACATACACACATACACACACACATACCACATACACACATACACACACACATACACATACACACAACACACATACACATACAACACACACACAACACACACCCCAAACACACAAGCACATAACGCTTGGATGGGTAACAATAATATAATTTCAGTTACATAACACAAACAGTCCATAACAATAACACGCTCACTTCGCTTTACTGGAATAGAACAAACAATGTGCATGCCACCCCCCCCCCCCCACGCACAGGATGCTGAGCTAGGGTACACTCAGCCCGGTAGGTGTGTGACATTTGACCCAAGCTGTCATCCTATCTCTCTTTCTCTAACAAAACACACACACACACACACACACACACACACACACACACACACACACACACACACACGCACGCACGCACGCACGCACGCACATAATACACACACACAAATACAATCACAATCACACAACACACGCACATACATACACACACACTCACACTGGATGTTGAGCAAACATACACTCAGCCTGTTAGGCGTGAGACTCTTGATCCAGGTTGTAATCCTCTCTCTATCCCATTTACGCAAGCAGCGCGCGCGCGTGCACACTCACTCACACAACACACACACACACCACACACACACACACACACCAAACACACACACACACACACACCACACACACACACACACACACACACACACACACACACACACACACACACCACACACACCACACACACACACATTGGATATTGAGCTACATGTAGATTACATTCAGCCTGTTAAGCGTGTGACTCTTGACCCAAGTTTGTCATCATCTATATAACCAGGTGGTTCGTACTGGTTATGACCACAAGGCCCATTGAACTACTTGGAGCCTCTCCACCCCGGCCGGGACTTGCTTTGAGAACATTCCTCTGTCCAGTGATGTGTGTTAACATCCACCCCTCAAAATCTTTAGTCCACCAGCTGAGGCGGTGTACCGGGATGTGGTACTCGGAGCCGGCTGTGAGAGATTTAGAAGATAGATGAGGACCAATGTTTTTGTCCATCCTTCAAGTAGGATGCAGCTGTTAAAGAATATACGTGCTACCTCTATCCAGAGCTACGTAGATGATTGATGAGTGAATAGTTATATTGCTGGATAGATGGACGAAAACGAAGAAGTAGATGGATCTCATGAACTAGACACACACAAACTTCAAACACAACACTGGTGTTTCCCATAATTTTAGGACTGAAAACATCGAAAAAGCATATAGCGCAATTATCCGCACACGGTGATGACTTCTTATCAAATAAATCGGACTGATTTCCCCTCAAAAGCATTCTTCCCTTTGTCCAGCAATCATATGGTGCAAAACTCAAAACTCAACCAAGCAGAGAAATACATTCTCTTAGAATTGATAATTAGGTATATGTATTAAGTGCATGTTTGGCTCTAGGGAAGAGAGATATGCGAAAGCGATTTAAGGTAATTTAGACCCGTTCTTATATATGTTTTAGTGTCCTTAGTTATGTTTAAATTTGTATTCAGGTGCTTTTTTAAAAATCAAATCCCTTTGCGATAAATAGGACGGAGTGGTCAATACCAGGGGCATCTTCTTAGATTATGTACGCGAATGCATTGATTGTGTACTTCATTTTCTTTTCCTTCTTTTTTTTCCTGTTGGGGTATTGCATGTGTTTGAGACGGTTATAGCCTTGTATGGCTCTACGCAGTCGGCTGGGCTTTAAACAACAATAACAATCTAAATCAAGAAAACTGTCATGGATTGCACACCAGTTACGTGATAGCTGAGAGTGGCATGACATCAGATAGAAATAGTTTTCAGCAGACTCAAAGAAGACCTTGTTTTGTGATGTTCCTTTAGAAAACTTAACTATATTTTGATTTATGAAATGTTGATATGTGGTTTTCAAAATAGTGAGAGTTTTTAGTCTCTGACCCGTGTTAGTGGAACAGTGACAGCTCTCATGTGTCCCCCCGAGGGGATGCTGGGGGCTCTTTCAGTATAAATAGTATCCCCACCTTCTAGAAATTCTGTGCTAGAAATTTCCTCTTTTCTGTCACTCT
>JAPXFY010000023.1:9531411-9541411 GCA_030674185.1 Monoplex corrugatus | reverse complement strand
GTCTCAACCGCAGAAAACCATGAAGAGTCTGGCTCTTATTTTTGCTACCATCTTTGCGTCTGGTTTGTAAATCATTTGTGTCAATGAATTTTACTTTGTTTATGTTTTGTGGCTTTTTCTTGTCGTTATTCATTGTGGATATACAAAAAGTGTTAAAAATAACGTAACATATTATTATGATATAATTTCCCTTTAGAAAACCAATAGAAGTACTGGATGAAGGCTCAGTTTTGAGGACCTATCTTAGATGTCGCTAAAACCAAGAGGCACACAATGATGATTAATGTTATACCGTTTTCCCCCTGAAACTTCTTCATATTCATTTTAAACATGATATAAAGACAATATTAGCAATGCAGAAACATTTGTAACAAGGACTTAAAGTTCATAACAGTTGCAATATCCATATACGGATGTGTGTGTGTGACAGTCCTTGAGTGTTATATGAAACCGACACTGTTGTAAGATGTGAGGTGTGGACAGTCAACATACAAAGTCAAAAGAAGGTTGAGACAGCTGAAATGTGGTTTCTAAGAAGAATGTTGAGAGTTCCAAGGACAGCAAAGAAAAACAAACGACACAGTCTTGAAGGAGGCAGACACAAGAAAAACATTAATGAAGAAGATATATTAGGAAAAGACAAGCAACATATATAGACATTTTATGAGCCCAGAGAAATTAGAGCACCTAGTCACAACAGGAAATCTGGAGGGAAAGAGAATACCAGGTAGACCCAGGGAAAAATATTTAACGGACTTGTAGAAGGATTGAGGACAGAGAAGGTGGAAGATGTACTAGCAGCGACAAGGGATGGATTCGTATGGAAGGCCATGATCGCCAAGGCCAGGCGCAGTGTATATACAAGGAGTCATTCAATTTTATCTGAAACCAGAGATAGATATGACAGCCATTTCTGTCTGGAAAATGTGTAAGTTCCGGATCCCCCTTGTTTTTGCATTACATTATCCTATCGATATAGTGTGGTAAGACATTTGGTAAAGAAGTAATGGTTGGTAGAATTTATGTTTGACTTTGCATTTACAGATACACATTTTGCCTAAAGATTATTACGACAAATATTGAATCTGTGTTCGTATTTTCATTGACACCAAACAAGATTACGCCTTCGGATAATCTGACGTTTACAGAAGTGACGTATTTTGACGTCAATAAATCTTCTATCCTTTCTCAGACCTCCTTGACAATCACTTTTCAAATGTATGATCAGTAGGCTACTGTCCTTCGTTGAAAGGAATATTGGATTCAGGCTTAAATAACATGGAAAAACCATGACCCCAAACGCACCAATTGCTATGACAACGTTCTACAAAGCAGGAGGGAAACAGGTCTGGCCCGAAAGTGCTATGACAACCAGCACATTGCCAAAGGGTCTTCTGGATGGAGCAGTCGACTGGGAGTGTACAGCAGACCTCCCAGAGTGGAGAAATTACCCAGATGTCATCAGCAAGACAGGCATGAGACCAGACATCGCTCTCCACTCTGACTCCTCGAAACAAGTGATTCTGATAGAACTCACTGTGCCATACGAAAGCAGAATGGAAGAAGCACATATCTACAAGACCGAAAAATACGCCGGTCTTGCCAGCACCCTGAAGAAAGCAGGTCTGCGGGTCAAAATCTTCGCCATAGAGGTCGGGGCAAGAGGGTTTGTGGGCACCTCCGCTTATGATCTCATGAAACAACTCGCCATTTCTGGGAAGAAGAGGACTAGAGCCCTTAAAGCGATGGCAGAGGCAGCAGAAAGGAGCTCAAGCTGGATCTGGGCAAGGAGGAACCAAAAAAGTGAACTTCATAAGGATTAAATTCCCTACAGATGATGCGTGCCCCGTTAGCACATTGGTAAAACCGCGTACCGCAGTTCTGAAGCGCAGAATCGCCCAGGTTCGATCCCCGGCGTGGGAAAAAAAAAAAAAAAAATAGACAACAGCAGAAGGGCATCCAGGAGTCATGACCTGGATGTGGCCCGGCCCCCCGAGAGTGTAAGGAATTCAGGGCCGAAACACTTGTCTAAAGGGGGTTACTTCTCTGAAGACCTTCTGTTGTCTAGCTCTCCCTAGAGTTTCTTTCTACCTGGATTGTAGACATGTTTGAAATATGTCAGCCTTCAACCACCTTCTGTGTTGCTATATGACTTAGAAGCCTTTAATTGTTTTGTTTTTGGATTGTTCTTGGTTTTTTTTTTTATAAAGTCTGTGGTCGTTGTTCTATCTCTTTGAATGCGAGCATCTTTTTTTTTTTCTGACCATTGTTTTTGAGAAATTATAATAGGCACAATCTTATTATAATTTACACATATCACGCCTAAACGAATATTATCCATCAAGGAATTTCACTTACTTTTTGTTAGGCCTGATCGGTTCAGCGAACCCTCGTCAGACTTGATGGATAATATTCGTTTAGGCGTGATATGTGTAAATTATAATAAGATTGTGCCTATTATAATTTCTCAAAAACAATGGTCATAAAATTAAGTAACGCCTATATGGCTGAAACAAGAAAACTCAGCATGGATCTTTTTTTTCTCAATTGAATTTTGAAACGTTAACATCTTATACTTGTATTTGATATGTTTACGTGTGTGTGTTGTGTGTGTGTGTGTGTGTGTGTGTGTGTGTGTGTGTGTGTGTGTGTGTGTGTGTGTGTGTGTGTGTGTTGTGTGTGTGTGTGTGTGTGTGTGTGGTTGTGGTGTGTGTGTGTGTGTGTGTGTGGTGTGTGTGATGTGTGTGTGATTGTTGTGGTGTGTGTGTTTGTGTTTGTGTGAGTTGTTGTGTGTGTGTGTGTTTGTGTGTTGTGTGTTTGTGTGTGTTGTGTGTGTGTGTGTGTTTGTGTGTGTGTGTGTTTGTGTGTGTTTGTGTGTGTGTGTGTGTGTGTCTTGTGTGTGTGTGTGTGTTGTGTGGGTTGGTTGTGTGTTGTGTTGTGTGTTGTGTTGTGTGTGTGTGTGTGTGTGTGTGCTGCGGCTTGTGTGTGTGTGTGTGTTGTGTGTGTGTCGCTGTGTGTGTGATGTGTGTTGCGGTGTGTGTATTGTGCGTTGCGGCTGTTTCGTTATGTGTGTGTGATTGTGTGTTGTGTGTGTGTAGTCGCGGCGCTTACGTCGGCACATTGCCCCAGTGGATTTATCACGGGACTTGTAGCATCTACAGCTAGGCACATGGCCATGGCATTCACACGAGACTTGCACCACACACCCACAACACACTCACACACACACACACCACACACACACACCACACACACACACCACACACACACACACACACACACACACACACACACACACACACACACACACACACACACACACACCACGCGTTCTCTCTCTGATGGAGGCCGACACAAGAAGATCATTAATAACGAAAATTAGAAGAAAAAAGACATTTATAGGACATTTTATGAGGAAAGAGAAATTAGAGCAACCGGTCACAACAGGAAAGCTGGGGGGGGGGGGGGGGGGGGAGGATGAGAACACCAGGCAGAAAATACTGGACGGACTTGCAGAGTGGCCGAGGACGGAGAAGGTGGGAGATGTGCTTGCAACGACAAGGGATAAATCGTATGGAGGACCATGATTAGCAAACGTCATGCGGCAGAGTACGTGATGATGATTATAATGATGATGATGACGATGATGATGATAATGACACAAAGGTGATGAGGTCTTGAGGCTCCTGATCACCTTGGAGTGCGGGTTCAAACCCAGAAGGATGATGAAATATTTCGATGGCAGAAGGGCATCGGAGTGATGACTGGATGCGGCCCAGGGGTCACATCATCATCAGGTGCCTTGCCGCATGGCGTTGGCGATCATGGACTTCCATCTGTCTCTATCTCTCGTTGCCCCTAGCATCTCCCCCACCCTCCTCGTCCCCAGCCACTCTGCAAGTCCGTCCAGCATTTTCTCCCTGGGTCTACCCGGTGCTCTCTTTCCCTCCAGCTTTCCCGTTGTGACCAGGTGCTCCAAATCCCCCTTCCTCATAAAATGGCCTGCAAATGTTGCCTGTCTTTTCCTGATCTTCCTTATGAGTGATCTACTTGTGTCTGCCTCCATCAAGACTGTCTCGTTTGTTTTCTTTGCCGTCCATGGAACTCTCAACATTCTTCTTAGAAACCACATCTCGGCTGCCTCAATCTTGTTCTGGCTTTGTTTGTTGACTGTCCACGCCTCGCATCCAGTACAACAGTATTGGTTCTATATAACATTCAAGAACTCTCTTCCTGATGTTAATTGACAGGCCGTTGTTGGTAAGAATGCTTGTCATCTTCTTGAATGCTGTTTTGGCTTGGCCGATTCTGCCGGCTATTTCTGACGTGCATCTGCCGTCTGATGAAATGATCGTTCCCAGGTATTTGAATTTATCAACCTGTGTCAAGGTTGTGCCATTTGCTGTTATTTTGCATGAGGGGATTTCATGTTTTTTACTGATCACCATGACTTCAGTCTTCCTGCTGTTTAGTTCCAGCCCCTTTCCTTTGCTTTCTATTTCTAGTATATTCACAAGGTTTTGTAGGTCTCTTTCACTTTCTGCAGTTAGCACGGTGTCATCTGCGTATCGAATGTTGTTTATCATTTTCCCTCCAACCTTTAATCCAGGGTCTTCTTCTAGGTTTCTCATGATGTTTTCGCTGTAAAGTGAAAACAGATCTGGTGACAAAACACAACCCTGTCTGACTCCTCTTTTGATATTTTGGAAAGAGCTTACATTGTTTTCTATTCTCATTGCAGCTGTTTGTTCCCAGTACATATTTCTGATTATTCGTAGATCTTTTCCATCAACATTGGGGTATAGGACCGAAGCACTTGCTTTAGGGGGTGGGTGGGTTGGTGGTGGGTGGGTGGCTCTTTTTTGGGGATGCTCTGCTGTCCAGCTCTCCCCAGAGATTTTTCCTACTGAGACAATCTACTTTAAGATGCAATTAGACGCAAAACCAGCATAAATCAGTATAATATGCATGGGATTTTTTGTGGGTAAACTACAATTATAGAAATGGAACAAATTAGTACTTCATTCGGCAGATTAGAAACACTGCTTTCTCCTTTTAAAAAATAGAAATGAGAGAGAGAGAGAGAGAGAGTTCAGTACGAGATGAGAGAGAGAGAGAGAGAGAGTAGTATAGATTCGAGAGAGAGAGAGAGAAAGAGAGAGAGAGAGAGAGAGAAGAGACAGAGACAGAGACAGACAGAGAGAGACAGAGAGACAAACAGAGACACAGGGAGAGAGACAGAGACATAGACAGAGACAGAGAGAGAGACAGCGAGTCAGACAGAGACTGAGAGACAGAGAGAGACAGAGACAAGAGACAGAGAGACAGAGACAGAGAGACAGAGACAGAGAGAGAGAGACAGAGAGAGAACAGACAGACAAAATAATAAAGGGGTTACATAGGCAGGCAGAGATAAATGGAATAAGACCACTTATCAAATCAAGACGACATAAACACCCAGGGACTGCCCACCGGAAAGAAACAATAAACTCCACAATTTCACAATACACACAAGACTGTTATCATAAATTTTTTGCAACATAATTATTAGGCTTTATCTAATTGCTTCATTCCATTATTTTGGACACTGAGGTGAAGCCATACAACGGACTTGTTGCAGATGATATGCGAGCAGGTGGGTGGAGAACTGGCCGTCATAGAGACAGCATCAGAACAGACCTTCATTGAGGGATTCCTGCGGAGATACGGATGTGAGTATACACAGACAGGCAGGCAGACAGACAGACAGACAGACAGACAGGCAGGCAGGCAAGCACGCAGGCAGATGGGCAGACAGACATACAGACAGATAGATAGATAGAGAGATCGATCGATCGATCGATAAATAGATAGATAGACAGACAGACAGACAGATAGATAGATAGATCGATCGATAAATAGACAGATAGATAGATAGATGTATAGAAAGATAGATAGATAGATAGATAGATAGATGGATAGAAAGATAGGTAGATAGATAAGTAGATAGATAGATAGATAGATAGATAGATGGATAGAAAGATAGATAGAGAGATAGATAGATAGATGGATAAAAGATAGGTAGATAGATAAGTAGATAGATAGATAGATAGATAGATGATAGAAAGATAGATAGAGAGATAGATAGATAGATGGATAGAAAGATAGGTAGATAGATAAGTAGATAGATAGATAGATAGATGGATAGAAAGATAGATAAGAGATAGATAGATAGATGGATAGAAAGATAGGTAGATAGATAGATAGATAGATAGATAGATAAATAAATAGATAATAGACAGACAGACAGGTAGACAAACAGACTGACACTCATCTTCCAATTTGACTACACAAGTTTGTAGCTGCAGTTGGGTACTTCATCCTGTTTAATCCTTTGGCTCCCGCAGCTTGTCCATCAGCATCCTTCATTGTTAACTGTGCTCGCAAAGCAAAAACGTAACCCTTGGACTCCCTCCCTGGAGGAAGCTGGTGGATAAGGGAATCTAAGGGTTAAGTTTTTGCAGTTGGTGGATAGGCTGCTGGAGTCAAAGGGTTAAACAGGTAAAACGGCAAGGGAGAGGAGTAGTAATTCCTTTAAAAAAGCTAACCTGAGATTACATATTTTACTAACATGCCCATCACCCCCCACCCCTACAATCTTGTTTCCTCTTTTCTTAAAAATAATTCATTTGTCTATTTGTGTGTTCGTTTGTTGTTTGTTTGTTTTGGGGGTGGGGGGAGGCTACCCCACTTTCTGCACGACTCCTCACACCGCTCATGTCGATTTCTCAGCACATCTCTAAAGACACCGAAACTGACAATGAGCACAGAGCATGACGGGCCACAGAATCTGGAAAAAGTTTCACAATGCTATGACGATGAGGAACGGATGATAGTGAAAATGCCATCACAATTTTTGTTTTCTATTGGGGCTGCGTGACAGGCTTGTTCTCTAAACTCACTTTTATGATATATCCTGTCGTCAACCAGGCCCGAGAGATACGGACGGGCACCTGCTTTGTTGGTCGTGAAATTTGAGAGACACCGTCAATGACGCGGCTGTAAAGTGGATGAGACTCGATTGTATGGTCCCAGTTTTCTCAACGAGCCTATACAAGACCCCAGAAAAAACACGAAAAAAGAATCAGAACGCGTATTTAATACAACAAGACAAGACAGGCTTAAATTTTCGGCTAAACTGGCCTTTGTCGAGCGTAAGATCACAAACAAACAAATACCAGATACAAAACTTAGGAGCAACAGGGAAGTTTCAGTCTTTTTCTCCTAATTTTTTGTATCTGGTGTTTGTTTGTTTGTGATCTTCAGCTTGACAAAGGCCAGTTGGCAGAAAATTTGCGCCTGTCTTGTCTGGTTGTATTAAATACGTGTTCGTATTATTTTTTCGTGTTTTTTTTTTTCTGGTTCCTGTTTGCTTGACCGCGGGCAGTCTGTTTTGGAGAGTCTATAATTATAACGTTGAATTATGCCCCACCCCCTCCTTCCCAGCTCACCTCTACAATATTAGGGCATTCAAATTTACATTTTTTCGTATCAAATAGTGTCTTGTGTCAGTGTCTTTATCGTTAGACAATAGAAATCATTCATTCATTCGTTCGCGAGTTTATCAATTCATTCATTCATCTGTTCATTCATTCATTCATTCGTTCGTTTTCTTGTCTGTTCACTCATTCATTGATATTCATATTCATATATTTTCATATTCATTTTTTTTGTCACAGCAGATTTACATTTGAAACTCGGGATGCTCTCCCCTTTGAGAGCGCGTTGCCGCAGTGCAGCGCCACCCAGGTTTTTTTTATATTTTTTTTTACCAAGACTTCACAAAGGTAAGAAGGCCAATTGGTCTTCAAGGGGAGGGATCTGGGAAATCAACCTATCTCTCCAATGTTTTATACCAAGGCAGCCGGGCAAAGCCCTGCTGTTCACGATTCTTAAACTGCCGTGGGATCTTTATCGTGCGTAGGCCAGAGGGCACACGGGTCCGACTCGTTTTTCGTCCCCTTCCGAGGGACTTGACTTGACGTTCAGTTCGATTTTCCGGTCAAACTAAGGAGAAAAGTCGAGGCCTCTAATGGGAGCGAAGCCTGGAATCTCGAATTTAGTTATTGGCAGGCGAACGTCTGAACCATTCTGTCACTCTTCTCATTCATTCATTCATTCATTCATTCACTCACTCATTCATTCATTCATTCATTCATTCATTCATTCATTCATTCAGTCAGTCAGTCAGTCAGTCAGTCATTCAGTCATTTATTCGTTCGTTCGTTCGTTCATTCATTCATTCATTCATTTATTCATTTATTTGTTCGTTCGTTTGTTTGTTGTTCGTAGGTTCGTTTGTTCAGTCGGTCGTACGTTCCTTTGTTCGTTTATTGATTGATTGATTGATTATAGATTGCTTGCTTGCTTGCTTGCTTGATTGATTCATTTATTCATTTGTTCATTTGTTCGTTCATAGGTTCGTTTGTTCGGTCGGTCGTACGTTCATTCATTCATTCATTCATTCATTCATTCATTCATTCATTCATTCATTCATTCATTCATTCATTCATTCATTCATTCATTCCTTTGTTTTTGGTTCATAGGTTCGTTTGTTTGGTCGGTCGTACGTTCGTTCGTTCATTGATTGATTGATTAGTGATTGATTGATTCATTATTCATTCATTATTTATTTATTCATCCATTCATTCATTCGTTCGTTCGTTCGTAGATTCATTTGTTCGGTCGGTCGGTCGTACTTTCGCTCTTTCGTTCGTTCGTTGATTGATTGATTGATTGATTGATTGATTGATTGATTCATTCATTCATTATTCATTTATTATTTATCTATTCATCCATTCATGCGTTCGTTCGTTCGTTCATTTGTTCGGTCGGTCGTACTTTTGCTCTTTCGTTCATTCATTCATTCATTCATTCATTCATTCATTCATTCATTCATTCATTCATTCATTCACTATCATTCATTCATTCACTCACTCATCCATCCTCCTCCTTCTTTATATCAACAGCGGGACTTCCAAACGACGCGGACTTCTGGGTGGGGGGAGGGGACTTTGTGCAGGAGGGGCGGTGGGTGTGGGTGAGGCAGGACACCCAAATCAACCCCACCTTCTGGGCCCCCTCACAGCCCAACAACAGGGGGGGACCCCAAGGGTGCCTCCGCATCTCTGCTGCCCTCAATTACAAATGGGAAGACGGCAGCTGCAACTCTGTGGAGTACGCCCTGTGTGAGCGGCCGTGAGTAATGTTCACTACCAATTATTATTGTCCATGCAGTCTACCTACTAACAACCCACCCACCCACACCAACCAACCGACCAAGTTACTAAACTACCTACCTACCAATCCAATTCCCTGGTTAAACACAAAGCCCACAACCAACTAACCAAAAACCACCAACCAAATCACCAGACCACTAAACCACCAAACCAAAGCAAGCAAGCAAGCAAGCAAGCAAGCAAGCAAGCAGCAAGCAAGCAGCCAGACAGCCACCCAGCCACCAACCAACCAACCTGGCAACTAACCAACCAACCAACAGCCCACAAACAAAACATCAAATAAGCCCCCCCCCCCCAAAAAGCAAGCAAGCAAGCAAGCTAGCGAGCGAGCAAGCAAGCAAGCAAGCAAGCAATCAATCAATCACGCAAACAAGCAAGCAAGCAAGTAAGCAAATGAAAGACCCAAAAATAATCAAAGAACAAAGCAAATAAACGAACGAACGAACAAACAAACAAACAAACAAACAAACAAACAAACAAACAAACAAACAAACAAACAACCAAAACCAACAACCAAAAACCAACCAACCAACCAACAACCAACCAACCAACCAACCAACCAACCAACCAACCAACCAACCAACCAACCAACCAACCAACCAACCAACCAACCAACCAACAACCAACAACCAACCAACCAACCAACCAACCAACCAACCAACCAACCAACCAACCAACCAACCAACCAACCAACCAACCACAACCAACCAACCAAACCAACC
>JAPXFY010000023.1:9518911-9528911 GCA_030674185.1 Monoplex corrugatus | reverse complement strand
CACACACACACACACACACACACACACACACACACACAACACACACACACACACAACACACACAACACACAAACACACACACACACACACACACACAACACACACACACACACACACACACACACACACACACACACACACAGCTGAAATGTGGTTTCTAAGAAGAATTATTAAGATTTCCATGGACAACAAAGAAAACAAACGGGACAGCCTTGAAAGAAGCAAACACAAAACGAACATTAATGAAAAATATTAAGAAAAGACAACCAACGTTTATGAACATTTTATGAGGCGACAGAAATTTGAGCACCTAGTCACAACAGAAAAGTTAGAGGGAAAAAGATCACCAGGTAGACCTAGGGAGAAAATATTAGTTTTTCAGAGTGGGTGTGGACAAAAAGGGAAGGAAATATATTTGCAGCGACAGAAGAAAGATTCATATGGTGGGTCATGATCGCCAACGCCATGCGGCATGGCACATGATGATGACGACGATGCTGATAATGATGATGATGATAATGATGCTGATGATAATGATGCTGATGATAATGATAATGATGATGATGATGAGGGCATTACGGAGCGTATACATATAAAATAAACAGAGAACATTACACACTTACAATGGGAATGACCTGACCTGTATCCCAACCGTTTTCCCTTACTTTTTCTTACGCATTGTTTGTTTTTTTTTTTTTTTCGCTTCTTGCTTCATGTAAGTATCCTATCACTTACTGCTGTGTTTTTAATAAAATTAAGAAAAGCTAACATTCTGTAAAATCTACTTTTAATATTGTTGCGTTGGTTGCATTTTACTTTCATGCACAGACCTTTTCGTTACAAATGTGGGTACCCACATGTCAGGTTTATTCATATGCTATGGTAATATGCATTGCTGAAAATGTTTTCTTTCTTGACGTTGTACCCTCTTAAAAAACGAATAAATATTTTCATGGAAAAAGAAGAGATTTGACTTTTTGTCTTCCTTTTTATTCTTTGAAATTAGAACGAGAAATACAATTATTTTTTTTTTATTATCATTTCACTCAACTCAGCTGACTTTAAGAAAAATGTAGTGTCACTTGGTGCAGATCGTCTGGTCACGAGTTGAATGATCAACTGTGACATGTTCTTTAAAAACAGAAACAAACAAACACCCACAGTTAAACACCTACAGACAAACAGCCACACAAATCCCCACACTTACTCCTACAAACATACGCACAAACAAACACTCGAAGAAACAAAACACTTGAAGAAACACAATCCCTGCAGCAAACACCCCCAATACAAACACCGCCACAAAAAATAATCCACAAACACTCCCCTCCATCAGCCCTCCCACAAACATCCCCACAAACAAACACCCCCATAAACAACCCCCACAAGTAAACAAACAAACAAACAAACAAACAAACAAACACAAACGCACCCATCCTCACACGCACGCTCAAACACACACACACACACACACACACACACACACACACACACACACACACACACACACACACACACACACACACACACACACACATGTAGAATGATGAGAAGTCTGGTTTTGGAGTTTGATTAAACATGCTTAGACAATTCCATACGCGCTTCACCCATTTCTCCTTGAGCCTGGGAAAAACCATATGCACTGGCAATGTCCTGAAATAGGGACGGACATCTGGACTAATCCCACTAGGACTTATCCCTCTAGGACTAATCCCACTCAGGACTTATCCCTTAGGACTAGTCCCACTAGGACTTATCCTTCTGGGACTAATCTCACTCGGACTATCCCTCTAGGTATCACTAATTTCCTCTGGACTAATCCCACTATTGGTAATCCCACAGGGACTAATCCCTCCTCGGACTAGCCTTATCCTTGACTGCCCTGATTCCTGCTGCTATCCCCGTTCGAACAAATTAGATAACTGTATGAGCGCTTGGCTTACGGTTTTGTCGATATCGTAAGTAATCCATGAACTGACAATTTTCTTTCGATCGATTGATCGATCGATCGATCCTCTCTCTCTCTCTCTCGCTCTCACACTCTCTCTCTCTCGCTCTCTGTATATGTATATGTATACGTATACGTATATGTATATGTATATGTATATGTATATGTATATGTATATATGTATATGTATATGTATATGTAATGATAGTATATTATATATATATATATATATATATATGTATATATGTATAATATATCTGTGAGTGTGTGTGTGTGTGTTTATGTGTGTTTATGTGTGTGTATGTATATGTATATATATGTGTATGTGTGTATACGTATATGTGTGTATGTATATGTATATGTGTATGTATGTCTGTATATATATATATACATATATGTATATATCTATCTAAATATATATAAAATTGTGAGGCTGGGACTGACCTCGAGATATAACATGTGGAGTCCAGGCTCTACCAAGACAACCTATCAGCTTAAACACGAACCGTGACCAAAGGCATAAATAGAACAATTATCCTATTGACCTATCAGAGGGTTGATGCCACTGCTCCTGTCTTATGGCCCTTACGCATTTAACAGCCGAACTAATGGGACAACTACAACAACAAACGACGACGACGACGACAACAACATCAACAGCAGCAGCAGCAACAACAACTGCACCACCACCACCACCACCACCACCACCACCACACCAACAACAACAACACAACGACGATGGCGACGATGATAACGACGACAACGACGACAATAGCAACAGAAGCAGTAGCACCATCATCATCATCATCAACAAGAATAGCAACAACAACAGCAAGAAGAAGAAGAACAACAACAACAATAATAACAACAACAATAACAACAGCAACAACACCAAAGTGTCTCTTCTCGTATTTTCCAGAAATCAAAGAAATACACAAACACATACATCCATATACACACACATACACACACGAACGTACACACATTGGACTCGCACATACACACACATACACAAATACGTACACACACACACACACACACACACACACACACACACACACACACACACACACACACACACACCACACACACACACCACACACACACACACACACCACAAATGCGCGAACGTGCACGCGCACTCGTCTAATGTCACTCATAATGAAAAGACATTAAATTAAAGAACGAACACACAAAACACACACACACACACACACACACACACACACACACACACACACACACACACACACACAACACACACACACAGACAACACAGACAACACAACACACAGACACACACACACACAGACCACACACACACACACCACACAACACACACAACACACACACATACAACACACACACTTCCAACGACCCAACGACCCAACCACACACACACACACAACACACACACACACACACACACACACACCACACACCACACAACACAACACAACACACACATACACCACACACACACACACAACACAACACACACACACACACACACACACACACACACACACAACACACCACAACCACCCAACCACACGACACACACACACACACACACACACACACACCACACAGAAGCAAAGTGGTCAGAACAATTCTCTCTCCGACCTTTCAGTCGGCCAAGAAGCAATCAAGGGTAGGGGTGGGATGGAGGTGGGGAATCCTCTTTTCTTTTTTTCTTTCTTTCTGTCTTTTTTTGAAACACGCACTCCACATTTTAAACTAAAGTTCACATTTCCTGTACTTGACTAACCCAGTTGTGATAACCGGTTGATTCTACTGTCTTTCTCAACGGAGGGAGATAGCTGAAGGGCGGAAAGGAGTTATTTTATTTCATTTTATTGTGTAATATTTTGCTTTGTTTTATTTTATTTTTATTTCGTTTTCTTTCATTTTTATTTTAGTGTGTTTTGTTGTCTTTCTCAATTGGGGTGGGGTGGGGGGGGGGGGAGGGGGGATAGGGGACGGGCGGAAAGGGTGTGTTTTATTATATTCTATTTTATTTCATCTTTTTATTCTATTTTATTTAATTTCATTTTATTTTGTTTTGTTTTCTTTCATTTGTTTTTCTTTTCTTTTTTTTTTTTTTTCATTTATTTCAGGGTCCTGGGTTCGATTCGGCCCTCAGACAGACATAATAGTTTCAGCAGGCTAGCTGGCACTTGGCTGAGCAAGATCTAATGTCTGGAGTTCAATTCTAACCTGAATGATAAAATCCGGCCCATTCCGGCAACCCATTTTAATGCTTTAATCATTCCGATTTTTTAGTCTTCTTCTCCCACTGGACAAAACAGCAGGGAAGTTTCAGTCTTTTTCTCTTAAATTTGTATTTGGTGTTTGTTTGTGATCTTACAGTCACACTTGACAAAGGCCAGTTGGCCGAAAATTTGCGCCTGTCTTGTCTGGTTGTATTAAATACTCGTTCTGATTCTATTTTCGTGTTTTTCTGGTTTCTGAAAGTGTTTGTTAGTCTCTCATAGATCCCGTCCTTCATTCCTGCTCTTCCACCCCCCCCCCCCCCTATTTCAAGACCTTGCCAGCGAATTGGACTTTGAACAGGATCTAGGAATCTGCCAGACACGCGTAATTACTGGCAGATGTTGAGGGAGCAACAAGGAATTAAGGAATTTTCCGATCGCGATGTACGAATCCGTCTTGAAAAACAATTCAGAACTCCGAACTTTAAAGTGTGTGGTGTGTGTGTGTGGTGTGTGTGTGTGTGTGTGTGTGTGTGTGTGTGTGTGTGTGTGTGTGTGTGTGTGTGTGTGTGTGTGTGTGTTGTGTGTGTGTGTGTGTGTGTGTGTGTGTGTGTGTGTGTGTTGTGTGTGTGTGTGTGTGTGTGTGTGTGGTGTGTGTGGTGTCTGAGTGTGTTGTGTGGTGTGTGTGTGTGTGTGTGTGTGTGTGTGTGTGTGTGTGTTGTGTGTGTGTGTGTGTGTGTATGATGTGGTGTGGTGGTGTGTGGTGTGTGCGTGTGTATGTGTGTTGTGTGTGTGTGTGTGTGTGTGGTGTGTTTGTTGTGTGAATGGTGAGTGTGTAGTGTGAGTGGAGTGTGTGTGGGGTGGTGTGGTGTGTGATGTGTAGTGTGTGTGTGTGTGTGTGTGTGTGGTGTGTAGGGTGTGTGGGTGTGAGTGTGTGTTTTATGTTCATGTGCGAGTGCGTGGTGTGTGGTGTGTGCGTGTTTATGTGTGTATGTGTGCGTGTGTGTTTGTGGTCGGCATTTTTTAAAAAAAATTCTAGTGAAATATCGTACTCAGGGTTAGAGATGGAGTGTGGGACTGGTGGTGGTGATGATGATGATGACGGTAGTGATGATGATAATGGTAGTGGGTGGAAGGGAGGGGACGGGGAAGGGAGAAGAACTCGTCACCTCCGTCCTTGACCGAACCACAGTCGCGATAACTTGATGGACAGGTATCAAAACGGAAACAGACAAGAGCGAAATCAGATTAAAATTAAGAAGGACCACATTTTTTAGTTGTGTGTGTGGACACTTGGCCGAGCAGTGGACGACACGACACGACACGGAGCAGAATCATGGAGCGTCTTTTGCTGTCTGTATGTTTGCTGTTATTGTGACAGCGGGTGAGAATTCATTTTGTCACTTCCTTTGTTGTTCTCTAAGTTGGTCTCTGCATAGTTGTTGTTGTTGTTGGTTGTATTGAATGAATCTGAATCAAAATAACTGCCACCGTTTGTGGAAATTATTTCGTCTCTGCATTATTGTCGTCGTTGTTGTTGGTGTTGGTTTTATTAAGTGACTCTGAGTCAAAATAACCGCCAATGTTTAATCAAATTATTTGGTCTCCACATTATTGTCGTATGTAAGTGAATCTGAATCAAAATAACCGCCAACGTTTTACGCAAATTATTTGTTCTCTATATTATTGTCGTATGTAAATTGCCAATGTTTATGCAAATTATTTGGTCTCTGCATTATTGTCGTTGTTGTTGTTGTTGTTGGTGTTGGTTTTATTAAATGACTCTGAGTCAAAATAACTGCCAATGTTTATGCAAATTATTTGGTCTCTACGTTATTGTCGTAAGTAAATGAATCTGAATCAAAATAACTGCCAACGTTTTACGCAAATTATTTGTTCTCTATATTATTATCGTATGTAAATTGCCAATGTATATGCAAATTATTTTGTCTTTACATTATTGTCGTATGTAAATGACTCTGAATCAAAATAATTACCAGTGTTTACGCAAATTACATTACACTACGTTGCTTATCCCGAATTATGTTACATTACATTCCGTATCCCCGTGGATCGTAGGGACATTAGTAATGACTTTTTCCACTTTTTCCCCCGTTTCTTTCGGTCGTCTGCCGCTGTCTAGAAACTGGTGAAGCTCAGGCCTGTTCAAACTTTGAAGTATTCAATGTAACACCAATGAAAACAAATTACAAAACAAAAAGCAACAACCAAACCAAACCAAACCCAAAACCCCAAAACCCAAAAACAAAGAAACAAAGAAACAAAGAAACAAAGAAACAAAGAAACAAAATGTCCGCTTAAAGAAACATAAAATGGAAACTTTTAAAACCGATAACCGTAACTTCAAATCTCAAAAGTGTCAAATACTAGATTAATTTAAAAAAAAAGTTAGAGCAAAAATGAAATAACTCCATTTCCGGAGACACATAATACACGGTTGTCTAAAATATGAACACACTAACAGAAACATGCATAATTATGCACACACACACACATACACACACACACACACACACACACACACACACACACACACCACTACACACACACACACACACACACCATATCACACACTACAACACCAACACACACACACGCACGCACGCACGCACGCACGCCGCACGCACACGCACACACACACACCACACGCACGCGCGAGCACACACACACACACACACATTATCATCATCGCACTGTAAAAATCTGTGAAGGTGGAGTAGAAAATAGGGGGAGAGAGAGAGAGAGAGAGAGAGAGAGAAAAAAGAGAAAGGAAGCATAAAAGTAAGTCTCCCCGAGTGCGATGATCCTAAATTGAATGAATAAATTAAGTGAATGAATGAATAAATAAATAAATAAATAAATAAATAAATGAATAAATGAATAAAAGAAATAAAGAAAGAGATATAAAAAAAGGTAGTAAAGGAGCCTTTCCTAAACATGTGACACGATTATCATGATTAACCCTCTGACTCCCGCACCATGTACACCCATATCCACGAACTTAAAAACTTAACCCTTTGACTCCCTCACCCTATCCACCATCTTCCTGCAGGAAGCTGGGGGATAGGGTGAGGGAAATAAAAGGGTTAAGTTTTTGATTTGCTATCATAGTTGACAATGCAGGATGCTGATGGATATGGTGCAGGAGTCGAAGGGTTAAAATCATATTTCTGTGATAGATGATGATGATGATGATGATGATGATGATGATGATGGTGATGTCGACGAACGATTACTATGTGCAGTGTGGTGTGGGCCGTGTCGTGATGGGTGGGTACTTAACAGCAACATGGAGTCATGTTACGCCATACCATCCGGGGCAGTGGGTAGCTGGCCGGAAGCTATGGTGAGTGGTTAAGTTACCCGGATGTTCGTCACATTATGGGAACAGAGAAGCACAGGCGGGAAAAGGGAGAGAGCGTGAAGAGTGAAAAAAGGATAACTTGGTACATTTCTACCGAGTCTGTTTGTTTACCTGTCTGTTCAAAATCATCATCATCATCAAGTGCCTTGCCACATGGCGTTGGCGATCATGGCCTTCCATCTGTTTCTATCCCTTGTTGCCTCAAACACCTCTTCCACCCTCTTCGTCTTCAGCCACTCTGCAAGTCCGTTCAGTATCTTCTCCCTTCAAAACACCAGTATGTAAATATAGACTAGATAAAACATAGTCTAGGTAGGGCCTCAGGACCTGGCCAGCTGATGGGTTTATGTGCAGGCTTAAGGCATGTGCCACAGTCACCATACACGTGGCACCTGTGACGTTAGTGCATATGGAATTCGTTCCGAGCGCGGAGATATCATCTTGAGAAACCGAAACCGAAACTGAAATTCTGTTTTGTTTCCGTGTGTCTAGTCTGTGTGTCTGTTTATCTGCCCCTTTATGCGCCTCAAATTCTTTCTCTCTGTCTCTCTTATGTACGTTCGCTCACACGCGCGCACGAGCGTGCGCGCACGCACACACGCACACACACACACACACACACACACACACACACAGACACGTACACACAGACACATGCACACACACATACACAAGCTCACGCAGGCACCTACACACACAGATTAATCCATTCAATTTAAGTATTTGTTTCTGTCATTCATTAATTCATTGTGTTCTGTGTGTCTTTACCAAACCTCCACGTGTTTTGAAGTTAATCTGGTATCTTCCCCTCTGTCCTCAGAGTTACTATATTATGTTGAGTTTTAATCGATACATTCCTTTACATTTCACATGGCTGGAAATATGTATGTCCTCCTGGCCCTGTTGATTAAGATATAACACATCAACAGGAAAACAACAAACAAACAAACAACAAACAAAACAACAAACAAAACAAACAAAACACTACACACACGAAAATAGAATCAGAACACGTATTTAATACAACCAGACAAGACAGGCGCAAATTTTCTGCCGACTGGCCTTTGTCAGCGTAAACGTAAGATCACAAATGAATAAACACCAAATACAAAAATTAGGAATGAAAAGACTGAAACTTCCCTGCTGCTTCACTGAAGATCATTAATAAAGAAAATTAAGAAAAGACAAGCAGCATTTATAGGACATTTTATGAGGAAAGGGAATTAGAACACCGGTCACAACAGGAAAGCTGGAGGGAAAGAGAGCACCAGTAGACCCAGGGAGAAAATATTGGATGGACTTGCAGGGTGGCTGAAGACAGGGAGGGTGGGAGATGTACTTGCAGCGACAAGGGATAGATTCGTATGGAAGGCCATGATCGCCAACGCCAGCGCAGGCACATGTGATGATGATGATGATAATGATGATGACTTTCTTCTTAAAGGCTTTATTCAATCCACAGTATTTCTATGCTTCATATTGTAGAACTGAACTTCATCTCAGCGATAAGAAAAATTGAAGACCACAAGCATCTCAGGCATGATAAAAGACTTACTCATGGATTTCTGTTTGTAACAGAATCATGCCATTCTGTACATTAACCCTTTGACTCCCGCACCCTGTCTACTAGCATCCAGCATAGTCAACCATGCTAGCAAAGCAAAAACTTAACCCTTCGACTCCCTCACCCTATCCACCAGTTCCTGCAGGAATTGGTGATGGGGTGAGGGAATCAAATAGTTAAGTTGTGCAGTTGGTGGATTGAAAGGATTAATTATATCGAACAAGATTTTAAAAAAAAATTTAAATAATTTTTTTTGACAGAATGATGTGTTTTTATTTATATTCAAATTCATATTTATATATACAATGAAATAGACATAGATATTTTGTGTGTCGAGTCAATTTATCAAAAATATTGAATTAACACTTTAATGAAAAAAAAAAGTTTGTGTGCTTTACAGAGTTACTGCGCAGCTATGAGCTCGGAGCTGGCGATCATTGAAAGTCAAGCGGAACAAGACTTCATCGTGAAACTCATCCAAAACTACAGTATGGAAACATTTCTTGTCTTGGCCAAAGTAATACCAAAGGAAATAAGAGGGAAGCAGAGAGAATTTTAAATACCAACTAAGTAACATAACTCTTGAGAGTCACGGAGTTATCTCCCATGTAGAATTTCTCAAACCCAACACAGTTTGCGCTACCCATTCAGCTAGCTTAAACGCAGCCACAAAGCATAACGTGGTAAGCTCAGAACATTCCTTAATGTGGCTGCGTCTATGCTAGCTGAATGGGTAGCGCAAACTGTGTTGGGTTTGAGAAATTCTACATGGGAGATAACTCCGTGACTCTCAAGAGTTATGTTACTTAGTTGTCCAGAGTAGTTAGAAGTATTATGTGAACTCGTTCATGTTTAAGTAACCTACATGCATATTTGTTATCATGGAC
>JAPXFY010000023.1:9511411-9513911 GCA_030674185.1 Monoplex corrugatus | reverse complement strand
AATGGCACAACCTTGACACAGGTTGATAAATTCAAATACCTGGGAACGATCATTTCATCAGACGGCAGATGCACATCAGAAATAGCCGGCAGAATCGGCCAAGCCAAAATAGCATTCAAGAAGATGACAAGCATTCTTACCAACAAATGCCTATCAATTAACATCAGGAAGAGAGTTTTGAATGTTATATAGAACCAATACTGTTGTACGGATGTGAGGCGTGGACAGTCAACAAGCAAAGCCAGAACAAGATTGAGGCAGCCAAGATGTGGTTTCTAAGAAGAATGTGGAGAGTTCCATGGACAGCAAAGAAAACAAACGAGACAGTCTTGATGGAGGCAGACACAAGTAGATCACTCATAGGGAAGATTAGGAAAAGACAGGCAACACTTATAGGCCATTTTATGAGGAAGGGGGATTTGGAGCACCTGGTCACAACGGGAAAGCTGGAGGGAAAGAGAGCACCAGGTAGACCCAGGGAGAGAATGCTGGACGGACTTGCAGAATGGCTGGGGACGAGGAGGGTGGGGGAGATGCTAGGGGCAACGAGAGATAGGGACAAATGGAAGTCCATGATCGCCAACGCCATGCGGCAGGGCACCTGATGATGAAGGGGAAAACCACACCTGTGAAGACAACAGGAACCAATGGCACTTCCGCAGATATCTACAGGAATAGGGGCTGGAGGCAGCTGGAGAAGCTGACATCCTTGTACCAGTATACATATGGGAACGAAGAGGTTTCACAAGATTTGAAAGATGTTATGACTATCCACATTTTTTTTTAGAGAAGAAGGGGCGATAAGACCTTATGCTGTTATCATCGTAGAATATTCCTGCTGTGCGTTGCGGGGGAAGGTCCTTGCCATAATCATCTTTAACAGAACCATCACCCATATGCCGAGACGATCGTCCCTAAGTGTGGCTTTCGTGATGGAAAAAGCACAAGTAACATGGTGTTTGACATCCACCGGCTGCAAGAAAAGTGTAAAAAAAAAAAAAAAAAAAAAGAAGCTCCACCTGGTGTTTGTAGTTTGACCAAAGCATTTGACGCCGTCAAAACAGAAAGGCTTCTAAGAGATACTACATAAGTTTGGTTGCCCAGCAAGCTTGTCTCGTTGATTGCTTCCTTCCACAATGGCCCAGGAAAATGGGGAGGCATCCGAACTGTTCCCAGTGCAAAAAGGAGTGAAACAAGGATCTGTTCTCGCACCCACAGTCTTCTCAATCTTTTTGCAGAAAAGATATGATGCATTCAGAGACATTGATGGAGGTGTGTGCATAAAGTTCAGCACAGACGAAAACTGCTCAACAGCAGAAATTTCTTTTGCAAATGACTGTGCACTAGTTGCATACTCGCATGAGAACATCCAGTGGATCATTGAACTATTTGCTGTGGCCTGTAAACGCTTTGCCTTTACAATTAACTTCAGCAAGGCAGAGGCCGGTTGTCTGGTTGTATCAAATACGCATTCTGATTCTGTTTTCCTGTTTTCCTGTTTGCTCGAACGCGGGCGGTCGCACTAGTTTTGGAGAGGCCAGTTCCAGCCAACATCATCTCAGGATTCTGGCACTTTGCCATCTTCGATTGTCAGGTGATCAAGATTGTAGACAAACTGTGCTACTGTGGGAATGCAGCTAGGTAATAATGGGTCTGTTGATGCTGAGTGGCATTGAGCATCTCCGAATCCAGTCTGTCTTAACAGAAGGGGGACGGGCGGAAGCAGAATCCCAGGCCACAGGACCCCTTCCCATGCAGCCCTGGGATAAACATTGCTCGAGGACACCTTTGTCCATATGATACACATAGCAGGCGTAAATGACATTATGCTATATCATCGAAAAAAAGAAAGAAAAAGGAGACTTCATTAAGTTGCCAGGTGCACAACGCGGTGTGTATGTGTATGTGTGTGTGTGTGTGTGTGTATCTGTGCGTGTGTGTGTATGCGTGTGTGTGACAGAGAGAGAGAGCGAAAAAGAAGAGAGAGAGAGAGAGGAGGGAGGGAGACAGAGAGAGAGAGAGAGGACAGAAAAAGACAGAAAGAGGGGAGAGAGAGAGACAGAGAGAGAGAAAGAGACAGAGAGAGACAGAGAGAGAGAAAGAGAGACAGAGAGAGAGAGAAGAAGAGAGAGAGAAAGAGAAAGAGAGACAGAGCGAGAGAGAGAGAGAGAGAGAGAGAGAGAGAGAGAGAGAGAGACAGACAGAGAGACAGAGCGAGAGAGACAGACAGAGAGACAGAGCGAGAGAGACAGACAGACAGACAGAGACAAAACAGACAGAGACGACAGAGACAGAGAGAGAGGGTGAGGGTTAGGGTGGGGAGAGAGGCTAGTTTTGTAAGAAGCAAAATACGGCTGACTTGCTTAACCCACCCACCTATTCATTTAACTGACGTGTTCTAGAAATCAACAGTTTCTTAAAGCCAGTACGTCTGTTTATACTTTAACCCTTTGACTCCAACACTTGTCCACCAGCTGCCAAAAAACTTAACTCTTTGATT
>JAPXFY010000023.1:9483911-9491411 GCA_030674185.1 Monoplex corrugatus | reverse complement strand
TGTCATTTCTTCCTATCATTTTCTGCCTTGCTGGTCCATTCACCTGTATTGTGTTCAATAAAGTCTTACATACTTTCTCTTTGGATTGATAATTGGGTACATGTATTAAGTTCATTTTGGCTCTAGGGAAGTGAGATATGCGCAAGCACTTTTAGGCACTTTATGCTCGTTTTTATATATGTTTTGGTGTCCTTAGGTATGTTTAAATTTGTATTCATGTGTGCTTTTTAAATCCCCTTTGTGATAAATTGGACGGAGCGGTCGATGCCAGGGGCATCTCTTTAGATTATTGCTCGAATGCATTGATATGTGTACTTAATTTTCTTTTCTTTTTTTTCCTGTTGAAGTTCGTATGTGTTTGAAACGATTATAGCTCTGATATGGCTCTACGCAGTCGCTGGGGCTTTCAACAAAAATAACAATAACAAAAACAATTGTGTCCTTTAAGCACTGATTCGAATCCGTGGGCCGGCAGTGATACAACTTTGTTGCCATCTAAGAACCACCTCTGTTCAAGAAGATGACAGGTATTCTTACCAACAAATGTTTATTAATTAACTTCAGGACAATGACAATGACAATGACAGTGACAATGATTCTTTATTTTCCAACGGTAAAAGCTATTGGCTAAAGCCATTTTTCAAACTTGCCGTTGCTGTTCTATACACATGACATTTGCAGCAATAAGTACAGCTCAAGGAAAGAGTGTTCTTGAGTGTTATGTAGAACCGATTCTGTTATACGGTTGTGAGGCGTGGACAGTCAACAAGCAAAGCCAGAACAAGATTGAGGCAACTGAAACGTGGTTTCTGCGAAGAACGTTGAGAGTTCCATGGACAGCAAAGAAAACAAACGAGACAGTCTTCAAGGAGGCAGATACAAGAAGATCATTGATAAAGAAGATTAGGAAAGGACAAGCAACATTTATAGGACATTTTATGAGGAAAGAGAAATTAGAGCACCTGGTCACAACAGGAAAGCTGAAAGGAAAGAGAACACCAGGTAGACCCAGGGAGAAAAATGTTGGACGGACTTGCAGGATGTCTGAGGACAGAGAGGGTGGGAGATGTACTTGCTGCGAGAAGGGATAGATTCGTATGGAGGGCCATGATCACCAACGCCATGCAGCAGGGCACATGATGATGATGATGATAGTTACCATCATCAGTCATGATAATCATCATCATCATCAGGTGCCCTGCTGTATGGAGTTGGCGATCATAGACTTCCATCTGTCTCTATCTCTCGTTGCCCCAAGCATCTCCCCCACCTCCTCGTCTCCAGCCACTCTGCAAGTCCGTCCAGCATTTTCTCCCTGGGTCTACCTGGTGCTCTCTTTCCCTCCAGCTTTCCCGTTGTGACCAGGTGCTACAAATCCCCCTTCCTCATAAAATGGCCTATAAATGTTGCCTGTCTTTTCCTAATCTTCCCTATGAGTGATCTACTTGTGTCTGCCTCCATCAAGACTGTCTCGTTTGATGATAATACGATAATGATACTGGTAATGATTATGATAGCGATCATTGTTATCAAGATAATGATGACAAGGAGAAATAAATAAGAATGATGATGAAGAACCACAACTCTTCTCTTCTTTTCTGCGATAATACATTCCTCCCTTCCCACTATGAAAACAACAAAACCATCTAATCAACTGAACAACCAACCAATCAACATTTTTACCTCCAAAAACGAGACGCACACAAGGAGATAACAGCAATGGCATAGCTATCAGTTTGTTTGACAGTGACCATGCACAGGCTTAACTGTCAGATTAGCACTATTTTGTGATATTATGTATATGTCTCTTTTTTTTTTAATTGCATGATTTAAATTTATAATGCAGGCTGTTATATTCATTGTACCCAGAATTTTAGTTGAATTTACTGTAAATATTGAACATAAGTTTTGTGGACGTTCATTGTAACAAGATTTTTAGTTATTTCATTGTATATATGAATATGAATTTGAATATGAATAAAAAGCCTGCATTTCCAGGGTTCGTTTGTTTCATAAAACAAAAAGCGCTAGTGACTTACCAACCAACCAGCTAACCAAACCAACCAACCAACCAACCAACTAATTGACCAGCCGATCTCCCCACCGGCAACAAAGACACACAGTCGCACAGATAACAGCCCAGTACAGGACAATCATTTGGGAAAGGAAGGCCCCGAAACATCTAAACAGACAAGATAGCCCCTGCCGACCCCTACGGAAGATTGCTTGACACTTAAGGCACGAATGGCCAGCCATAA
This sequence comes from Monoplex corrugatus, assembly GCA_030674185.1. Taxonomy (NCBI): domain Eukaryota; kingdom Metazoa; phylum Mollusca; class Gastropoda; order Littorinimorpha; family Ranellidae; genus Monoplex; species Monoplex corrugatus. The sequence continues at coordinate 9,489,153 of JAPXFY010000023.1, read as the reverse complement.
ACTAGAGTTTGTGAAAGGAGAAAAGAAAGAGGAGGTGTTCCAATCGCGCGCTATAAAACTACGGCTGGCCGGCGTGGAGAAAAGGAAGACGTTCCCCGACTAACATTTATGGTCGGAGTATCGAGTTTCAGGGGCACCATGTGTTCGCGTGTGTGTGTGTGGTGTGTGTGTGGTGGATGGTGTGGGTATGGTGGTGTAGTGGGAGGTGTGTGTGTGGTGTGGTGTGTGGTGTGGGTGTGTGTGGTGAGGGTGGTGTGTGTGTGTGTGTGTGTGTGTGTGTGTGTGTGTGTGTGCGTTGTGTGTGTGTGTGTGTATGTAGTGTGTGTGTGTTTGTGTCTTTGTGTGTGTTGCATGGTTGTGTGTGTGGTTGAGTGTGTGTGGCTGTAATGGTGTGCTGTTGTGTGTGTGTGTGCGTGGTGTGTGGTGTGGTACTGTGCTGTGCTGTCTGTGCGTGGTGTGTGTGTGCGTGCGTGTGTCTGTGTATGTGTAGTCTGTGCTATTTGAAGCCGGTGTTCATTATAACTCGTTAAAAAAAAATTCACGAAAGCAAACATCACAAACAATGAATTACAAGATGACAAACTATATATTAAGACATGACTATTAGCCTCATTCGTATGCTTTGAGCAAAAATCATAAGCAAAACAACAACAACAAAAAAATACTGTTAACATAATTATAATGAGAAAAGGGTGCCAGAGTAAATGCAAATAAATGGCTGGAGATATGTACTTATACATCTAATCATAATGAATTCAGAATATTACAAAAAGGTTAATGACAAGGAAAAAAAAAAAAAATTATTATTAGGACATGGCTATTAGCTTTATTTCAGAAATTTTTCTATCATGATCGTGATAAATTGATCTCAACAAACATACACCTGGTCGCCTAACACCTACCCTTTCTGCTTTTAAATCCAATTTAAAAACACACCTCTTTTCCCAACAATAAATTCTACAACTACTTTTTTTCTCAGTCTGTGTATTAGATATTGTAAGGTGATTTTTGTCCATTGTATGCGTATGTCTGGTGCGTGAGGGTGTTTTGGTTTGATTTATCAAGATTTGGAGCCGTAAAAGTACTGTAATTATTATTGTCATGATTATGATGATGATGATAATGATTAATAATAATAATGATAATAATCATATTATTATAATTATAATCATTACTATTATTACTATCATTATTATTATCACATTTATTATCATTATCAGTATTATATATTATTATTATTATTATTATTTTTATTATTATTATCATTCTTGCTTTTAGGGAGCCTATGTTTATACTGATCATTAGTAGATACTGGACAGAAAGAAAGGTCAATTGAATTTCTTACCTTCATTTGCATGCATGAAAGGTCATATAAAATCGATCTCTGCGTTGTTTGTATCTGAAGCGGTGGAAAGTTTTAAAGTCGATATACACTAGTTCTAAATGATCCTGTCATTCCTTTCTAAGCTCCTTTGAAGAAGAAAACAATGAAACAAACAAACAAACAAAAGAATAAAAACAAACCAAATGATTCCCAGTTGATTAAATTTATGAAGAGCAGAAATCAGATGAACCAGACGAGTGTTGTTGTTGTTGTTGTTGTTGTTGTTGTGTTGTTGTTATTGTTGTTCGTCCTTCGTTGTTGAAGAAGACACAACTTCAATTCTGACTGGGGATTGGTGATTGTGGGTCCAGAGGTGGCTGGTGAGGCCAATCCGGGCCAGGAAGGCTCGCCCACACGTAGAGCAAACGTAGGTTGGTGCACTGTAGACTTGGAGGTCGCTCGTGCCTTACGCGCTTCTCGTTTTCTTCGAGTCTCTGCTGTACGTCTTTCTCTGCTGCTCTTGCTCCGATGGTCAGCTTTCCTCGCCAGTTCGTCGATCTAGTGCAAGCGTCTCCCAGGTATTGGGGTCGACGCCCAGGTCGTTGATGGATATTTGAGGCAATCTTTAACCTTTTCTCACACTGGACAGAGCAGTATGGAAGTTTCAGTTTTTACTCTTAATTTTTGTATCTGGTGTTTGTTTGAGAAGAAAAGGAGAGAGAGAGAGGAGAGAGAGAGAAGAGAGAGAGAGAGAGAGAGAGAGAGAGACTGAGACAAAGACAGAAAGAAGAGAGAGAGAGAGAGGAGAGAGAGAGAGATTGATTATAGACAGAAAGAAAGAAAGAGAGAGAGAGAGAGACTGAGACAGAGACAGAAAGAAAAGAGAGAGAGAGAGGGGGGAGAGAGAGAGATTGATTCATAGACAGAAAGAAAGAAAGAAAGAAAGAGAGAGAGAGAGAGAGAGAGAGAGAGAGAGAGAGAGAGAGAGAGAGATTCACATGATAATGGTTGTGGGTTCGAATCCCGGGGTGCGCTACGTTAAAACTGGCCATCTCACTGTCCCATCTTAACATCATTGTTGTTCTGATGGTGTCAGTATAGGATTAAATAAGTCTCCCTAACCCACATCCCTGGGATGGTTATCCCCGTCGGTCATACCACCTGAGCTGGGTCATCATCATCATCATCATGCGCCCTGCCACATGGCGTTGGCGATCATGGCCCTCCATATGTATCTGTCCCTTGTCACCGCAAGCACATCTTCCACCTCTCTGTCCTCAGCCACCCTGCAAGGCCGTCCAATATTTTTACCCTGAGGTGGGTGTCGTGGTAAAAACTGAACCAAATCAATCAAAAAACCAAATCAGTGATGGTTTATCACCACCTGACCCCTGTAGCCAAGAGGACCACACAGCTGAACACATACTGCAGCGATGTCATTCTAGCCAAAACAAGTGTGATCCGCTTCTGCTCTTCTCGTCTTGCTCTGTCTTCTTTCTTCTCTCTCTCTCCGCTCTTCTTCTTAGGTCTGATGCGTGAAGAAAGACTAAGTCTGGACTATCTCGTATTGGCAAACCACTAGTGGAATTGAGCGAGACTGAGCTAGTCGAGACAACGACCAACATTTGGACACAAAAACCACACGAAAATAGAATCAGAACGTGTATTTAATACAACAAACAAGACAGGCGCAAATTTTGGCCAACTGGCCTTTGCAAGCGTGGATGTAAGATCACAAACGAACAAACACCAAACACAAAATTAGGAGAAAAAACTGAAACTTCCCTGCTGCTTCGTCCAGTGGGAGAAGAGGACTAGGCCTACATGAAATCTCGATCAAGTGAAACAACAAGAAACACGGCCGACTACAGCTGCCCTGACTACCAAGCTTCCAGAGAGAAAGAGAGAGAAAGACAGACAGATACAGACAAACAGGCAGAGAGACAGAGAAAGAGAGAGGTGTAGGGGTGAAAGTGTTTAATTATATAGCAGGGTGAGCGGGAGATGGGGGTTGACAGGTTTGATGAGGTTCTTACTTATTGATGATTATACACAAAGTCGACGTCATGCCTGTAACAGAGGTTTTCATATCACTTCCTCCAAGAGAGCAGCAAGAGGTACTGTACTGATGAGGCTTCTCGCTGGCTACAACCTGTTCAACTCTCATACAAATTGCAAGTACAAATCATTATACACACAAAAGCAGAGAATACGACAATAGCATAGGTATCTCACAGTACAATCAAATTGTTTTAAAGTTTCTTTGAGCAACATTCTTATAGCTAGTCCTCATATATACTCTGAGAATGGTAGGACTTTAACACAGACAACGGAACAGAACAGAACAGAACAGAACAGAACAGAACAGAACAGAACAGAAAGAACAGAACAGAACAGAACAGAACAGAAGAACAGAACAACAGAACAGAACAGAAAACAGACAAACAGAACAGAACAGAACAGAGAAGCAGAACAGAACAGAACAGAACAGAGCAGAGCAGAACAGAGCAGAACAGAACAGAACAGAAAGAACAGAACAGAACAGAACAGAACAGAAAAGAACAGAACAGAACAGAACAGAACAGAACAGAAAAGAACAGAACAGAACAGACAGAACAGAACAGAACAGAAAAGAACAGAACAGAACAGAACAGAAAAGAACAGAACAGAACAGAACAGAACAGAACAGAAAGAACAGAACAGAGCAGAACAGAGCAGAACAGAACAGAACAGAACAGAACAGAAAAGAACAGAACAGAACAGACAGAACAGAACAGAACAGACAGAACAGAAAAGAAAAGAAATAACAGAGCAGAACAGAGCAGAGCAGAGCAGAGCAGAGCAGCACAGAGCAGAGCAGAGCAGAACAGAGCAGAGCAGAGCAGAACAGAACAGAACAGAACAGAACAGACAGAACAGAGCAGAGCAGAACAGAGCAGAGCAGAGCAGAACAGAACAGAACAGAACAGAGCAGAACAGAGCAGAGCAGAGCAGAGCAGAGCAGAACAGAACAGAACAGAACAGAACAGAACAGAACAGAACAGAACAGAACAGAACAGAAATGATGTTATATGGCGGGCCCAGTAGATCGGTTGGTTTGAGCATCGGGTTCACATGCTAATGGTTGTGGGTTCGAATCCCGGGGGTGCGCTACATAAAAACTGGCCTTCTCACTGTTCCATCTTAACATCATTGTTGTTCTAGTGGTGTCGGTATAGGATTAGATAAGTCCCCCTTCCCCCACTACATTAAAACTGGCCTTCTCACTGCTCCCATCTTAACATCATTGTTGTTCTGGTGGTGTCAATATAGATTAGATAAGTCCCCTTCCCTATTTCCCTGGGATGGTTATCCCGTCGGTCATACCACCTGAGCTGGGTCATCATCATCATCATCATGCGCCCTGCCACATGGCGTTGGCGATCATGGCCCTCCATGTATCTGTCCCTTGTCGCCGCAAGCACATCTTCCAACCTCTCTGTCCTCAGCCACCCTGCAAGTAAGTCCACTATTTTACCCCTGAGGTGGGTGTCGTGGTAAAAACTGAACCAAATCAATCAAAAAACCAAATCAGTGATGGTTTATCACCACCTGGCCCCTGCAGCCAAGAGGACCACACAGCTGAACACATACTGCAGCGATGTCATACTATCCAAAAACAAGTGTGACTTCCCGCGTTCAAGCAAACAGGAACCAGAAAAAAACATGAAAATAGAACCAGAACGGCGTATTCAATACAACAACACAAGACAGGCGCAAATTTTCGGCCAACTGGCCTTTGTCAAACGTGAATTTAAGATCACATACGAACAAACGCCAAATACAAAATTAAGAGAAAAAGACTCAAACTTCCCTGCTGCTTCGTCCATTGGGAGAAGAGGACTAGGCCTAAATTAAATCTCTATCAAGTGAAACAGC
>JAPXFY010000023.1:9463911-9471411 GCA_030674185.1 Monoplex corrugatus | reverse complement strand
GTTCGCCTGCCAATAACTAAACTAGAGGTTCTAGGGTTTGCTCCCGTAGAGGTCTCGACTTTCTCCTCAGTTTGACCGGAAAATCGAACTGAACGTCTAGTCCTTCAGAAGGGGACGAGAAACAAGTCGGACCCGTGTGCCCTCTGGCTGCGCACGCTAAAGATCCCACGGCAGTTGAAAATCGTGAAGAGCAGGGCATTGCCCAGCTGCCTTGGTATAAAACGTTGGAGAAATAGGTTGATTTCCCAGGTCCCACCCTTTGAAGACAATCTAGCCCTTTTGCCTTTCTGAAGTCTTGGTTAAAAAAAAGTGAATATGAATATGAATTTGAAGCTAGGGAGAAGGGATGGATGCTGCCCTCGTGGTGCTGGCCCCGGGAAAAGTTGAGGTCTCTGCCACCTCACTCCCTACGACCCAGTGTTACGGAACTATCTAGTAGGACCTCAGGACCTGGCCAGCTCGTAGGTTTATGTGCAGGCTTAAGGCTTGTGTCTTGATCATTCAGGAGCCTCTCCATCACATGGCACCTGTGACGTTAGCGCATATGGAATTCATTCTGAGCGTGGAGACGTCATCTTGAGAAATTGAAATTGAAATTGAAATTGAAACTGGGCAAAGAATCAACTACAAGCTTTTCTCGTCACTTTCACTCCTCCGCTGACATTAGTATCTACAAACTTCCTCCTGTGAGTAGAACAGAAACGTATGGTCAGAGTTTTGTCCCTTACCGGGCACTCTCTGCTTGGAATCAGCTTCCTCGCTCAGTTCGTCACGTTACTTCTCTTCCTTCTTCTCAAATCAACTCTAAAAATCTCTCTGTCGTTGTCCAGTAAAGGAAATGCGGCGCTGATATATTGTTATAGCCACAAGAGAGTGGAATTTCCCTCTCTCGAGGCTGTAACAACATACCCGCATATATGTTGCTTGGCAATGAGGTCCCTCGCAGTCATTCTGTTCTTGTAAATAGTGTCTCTTACAATACTGCTTCCCTACATTAATTTAAAAAAGACCCTCCGTGGGGATGCCTGGAGCTCTTTCAGTATAAATAGTGTCCCCACCTTCTGGAAGTTCTGAGGTAGAAGTTTCCCTCTTTCTGTCAGTCTCTTTGCTTCTGCCTTATTCCTTTGATTTCTGTCAGTTCTTCCTATCATTCCTTGCTGTCCATGGAACTCTCAACATTCTTCTTAGAAACCATATTTCAGTTGCCTCAATTTTGTTCTGACTTTGCGTGTTGACTGTCCACGTCTCACAACCGTACAACAGTGAGGTTGCCCGCCAGTGCACATAAAATCAATACCTTTGTTACGTTATTGTGTATTTGAAAATTCCTGTCTATATTGTTACGTACCCATGGAACATGTATGTACGAATTGCATTATTCAATTAATTGCATTCAATGTGATCATGATTACCTCTTTGACTATCGCACCCTACCTAACAACTGCAAAAACTTAACCCTTTGACCTCCTCACCCTATCCACCAGCTTCCTCTTCCTGTTGGAAGCTGGTGGATACGATGAGGGAGTCAAAGGGTTAAGTTTCTGCTTTGCTAGCATGGCTGACAATGCAGGATGCTGGTGGACAGGATGCGGGAATTAAAGGGTTAAACAAGTTGATGAGAAAAAAATCCACAAAACTGGGACATTCGCAAAACCCACCCTCGGGCGAGGTCTGAGAAACTGGGTATCTAGTTCAAAACAAGTGTGACTGCCCGCATTCAAGCAAACAGGAACCAGAAAAAACACTAAAGAAGAATAAGAACACGTATACAACCAGACAAGACAGGCGCAAATTTTCGGCAGACTGGCCTTTGTCAAGCGTAAGATTACAAACAAACAAACACCAGATACAAAAATTTAGGAGAAAAAGACTGAAATTTCCCTGCTGCTCGATCCAGTGGGAGAACAGGAATAAACTGGTTCCTGCTTGCTTGAACGCAAGCAGTCACACTTGTTTTGAACCAGATACCCAGTTTCTCAGACCTCGCCCGAGGGTGGGTTTTTGCGAAGAGGGAAGTTTCAGTCTTTTTCTCCTAATTTTTGTGTCTGGTGTTTGTTTGTTTGTAATCTTACGTTTGACAAAGGCCAGATGGCCAAAATTTTGCGTCTGTCTTGTCTTGTTTTATTAAATACGCGTTCTTATTCTTTTTTCGTGTTTTTTTTTCTTCTGGTTCCTCGGTATCTGGTTGTTCCAAGACACCGATGCGAGGTTGGTCACGCTCTCTTTAACGCAGTTTTTTGTTTTTTTTCTCTTTCGTTCCAGGCCTGTTTCTATTCCTCCGGATGAATTGTCTGCAATGTCAAGAGCTCGGGGAGACACGGCGCTGTCAGTCTTTCCGCGTGCTGCACGTGCTTGGGGTGACTGGGGCCGCCAGGGGAGCTAATTGACTGCTGTTTAGCCTGCCCCTGTCTCGCGATGGCCGCGATAAAACAGGAAGAGAAAAACTCCGCTAGCAACTGGCCTGCCTTATCTCCTGTCCGCATCTCGCCCCATACATTCTGAACAAATGAAGCGCCACCATGTTCCGCGACGCCATTTGCATTATTTAGCCCGGGTCTACTTTTGCCAGCGCGGGAGACTTCTCAAGATGGATGACGTCAAAACACGTGCGTGGTGACGGTTGGCGGAGAGGCGGGCGCTCGTGAGGCATTTGGTGCCGTCTGTTAGTAGATAGACACGGCATGCGGTTCTATAAGTCTTCTCCGCTCTCAGTAAAGATCTTGTAGCGATGGAGATTCTGTGCATATATGAGTATGTTGAAACAGACTTTTGATTTGCAGTCCTTGAAATCAGAAACAACTATGAGCAGATTTTTGGGCATAGCTGGAATTTCAAACTTAAAGTTGTGTTTGTTTTTCTTTCGAGTGTGTAACAGTCACATTGTGAAGAAGTGTGGCTTGAACCAGAAAACAACATCAACAGCAACAACAACAACAACAACAACAACAACAACAACAACAACAACAACAACAACACACACACACACACGAAAAAAAAAAAATTCAAACGCGTATTTAATACAACCAGACAAGACAGGCGCAAATTTTCGACCAACTGCCCTTTGTTCAGCGTAAACGTAAGATCACAAACGAATAAACACCAAATACAAAAATTAGGAGGAAAAAACAAAAAAACAAACAAACAAACTAAATAAAAAAAAGCCAAACAAACAAAGAACATTAAAACTTCCCTGCTGCTTAGTCTCTTTCTCCTAATTTTTGTATCTGGTGTTTTTTCGTTTGTGATCTTACGTTTACAGTTGACAAAGGCCAGTTGGCAGGAAACATTTGCGCCTGTCTTGTCTGGTTGTCTAAAATACGCGTTCTAATTCAATGTTCGTATTTTTTCTGGTTCCTGTTTGCTTGAACGTGGGCAGTCACACTTGTTTTGGATTTCTTTGCCTCTTGTTGTTATAACAATGGCTTTAGCACGAGGAAGTCAGACAGTTCTCTGCGGAGGAGAGAGAGAGAGAGAGAGAGAGAGAGAGAGAGAGAGAGAGAGAGAGAGAGAGAGAGAGAGAGAGAGAGAGTATCACCTCAATGCAGCATAACTTTTGGGTCTCTTTCAACCCCTTGACTCCCGCACCCTATCCACCAGCATCCTGCATTGCCAACCATGCTAACAAGCAAAGCTAACCCTTGATTCCCTCACCTTTCCGCCAGCTTCCTGCATTGCCAACCTTGCTAACAAAGCAAAAGCTTAACCCTTTGACCCCTGCACCCTATCCACCAGCTTCCTGCATTGCCAACCTTGCTAACAAAGCAAAAGCTTAATCCTTTGATTCCCTCACCCTATCCACCACCTTCCTGCATTGCCAACCTTGCTAACAAAGCAAAAGCTTAACCCTTTGATTCCCTCATCCTATCCACCAGCTTCCTGCAGGAAGCTGGTGGAAAGGGTGAAAGAATCAAAGGGTTAAGTTTTTGCAGTTGGTAGATAAGGTGCGGGAGTCAAAGAGTTAAATGTTAAACTTATTTACTATGCGGGCATGCTGGCTCTTATGTTAGAGCCATAGACTCAAGGTCTCATGCCTCAAGTTCAGATCCATTTGTATAAAAACTGGCTTATTCACTGCTCATCTTAACACTCCAATCATTCTGGTGGTGTCAGCGTTTCATTGGTCACGTCCACCTCTCCATGTCAAGACCTTGCTAGCCCCTATAGTTTGAGTTGGATTAACCCCTTGACTCCCGCACCCTGTCCACCAGCATCCTGCACTGTCAACCATGCTAGCAAAGCAAAAGCTTAACCCTTTGTTTCCCTCACCCTAAGAAGGAAGGAAGGAAGGAAAGAAGGAAGGAAGAAAGAAGAGAAGGAAAGGAGGAAGGAAGAAAGGAGAAGGAAGAAAGAAGGAAGGAAGGAAAGAAAAAAAGAAGGAAGGAAGGAGGAATGAAAGAAGGAAGGAAGGAAGAATGAAAGAAGGAAGAAGGTGAGGGAATCAAAAGGTTAAGTTTTTGCAGTTAGTAGACAGGGTACGGTGGTCAAAGGGTTAAGGAGTCTGCCAAATAACTGCTGGCCGATATGTGTGGAGCACAGACGGAAAGGTCCGAGTGGGATGAAACCATTAGACAAACTCCAAAACAGACGAGGCTTTTATACAAGAATCAGAGATTCTGTATATCATGATTATCAAGTTTTCAAATGCTATAGCAACTTGAACAGAACAAGATTGAGGAGCCGAGATGTGGTTTCTAAGAAGGATGTTGAGAGTTCCATGGACAGCAAAGAAAACAAACGAGACAGTCTTGATGGAGGCAGACACAAGTAGATCATTCTTAAGGAAGATTAGGAAAAGGCAGCAACATTCATAGGCCATTTTATGAGGAAAGGGGAATTGGAACACCTGGTCACAACGGGAAAGCTGGAGGGAAGGAGAGCACCGGGTAGACCCAGGGAGAAGATATTAGACGGACTTGCAGAGTGGCTGAAGACAAGGAGGGTGGAGGAGATGCTTGAGGCAACAAGTGATAGAGACAGATGGAAGTCCATAATCGCCAACGCCATGTGGCAAGGCACCTGATGATGATGATAGCAACTTCTCTGCAAATTGAAGGCGGTGAGGCAAACATTTATGAAGTTGTAAAATCAACAACAATCTTGAACAGACTTTGTGCATGATTTTAGGAGAAACAGAAAGTTTGTTCCAATAACTGAGTTATATAAGGATTACGAATATATTCTATGCATGATAATTGCAATAAATTAGAATTTTGTTGCAGTCGATGGCATGAAAAGTGTTTGATAGAAATCTTTAATGATACTATTTCACGCCCTTAAAATCACAAATAAAATTAATTCCGTCCTTCCTTCATGAATAAAATGTTGTGTGTTGAATGGGATTTTTAAAACGTATACCATCTCAAGAGCCATCTTAAGATGAGATCATTTAGTTTTGCACAGTTTAAGCCCTATCACCAAGGCAAGAACGAACAAACAAACGAACAAAAGAAGGAAGGAAGGAAAGAAGGAAGAAGGAAGGAAAGAAGGAAAGAAGGAAGGAAAGGAAGGAAGGAAAGAGGAAAGAAGGAAGGAAGGAAGAAGGAAAGAAGAAGGAAGGAAGGAAAGAGAAAAGGAAGGAAGAGAAGAAGGAAGGAAGAAGAGAAAGAAGGAAGAAGGAAGGAAGAAAGAAGGAAGGAAGGAAGAAGAAAGAAGGAAGGAAGGAATGAAAGAAGAAGGAAGGAAGAAAGAAGAAAGGAAGAAAGAAGGAGAAAGAAGAATGGAAGAAGGCAGGAAGACAGGAAGGAAGGAAGGAAGAAAAGAAAGGAAGGAATGAAAGAAGGAAGGAAGGAAGAAAGAAGAAAGGAAGAAAGGAAGGATGGAAAGAAGAAAGAAAGAAGGAGGAAAGAAGGAAGGAAAGAAGGAAGGAAGAAAAGAAGGAAGGAAAGAAGAAGGAAAGGAAAGAAGGAAAGAAGGAAAAGAAAGGAAGGAAAGAAAGGAAGAAGAAATGAAGAAGAAAGGAAGAAGAAAGAAGAAAGGAAGAGAAGAAAGAAGGAAGGAAAGAAAGGAAGGAAGAGAAAAGAAGGAAGAGAAGAAGAAAGAAAGAAGAAAGAAAGAAAGGAAAGAAGGAAGAAATGAAAGAAAGAAAGAAGGAAGGAAGGAAGGAAAGAAGGATGGAAAGAAAGAAGGAAGGAAGGAAGAAGAAAGAAAGGAAAGAAGAAAGAAAGAAAGGAAAGAAGGAAGGAAAGAAGAAAGAAAGGAAAGAAGAAAGGAGGGAAGGAAGGAAGGAAGGAAGGGAGGAAGGAAGGAAGGAAGGAAGGAAAGAACGAACCAACGACTTTGGTTTCATAAGCCCTTTCACAAGTGCGGAAATGAGGGAAAAGGGTTGAAATTATTAAATATTAAAGACTTCACTCATACACTTAAAAAAGCCGACGTCGAAAATACATGACGGAATCATCATGTTAGTGTGTCCCTGATACACGACAGGGTCAGCTCGTCCACATATTTAGACAGTTTCAGTTTCTCAAAATGACGTCTTCGAGCTCGGAATAAATTTCTTATTCACTGACGCCACTGATGCCATGTGACGAACAAGATCCAAAATGATCACGGCATAAGCTGTAACCCTGAGCATTGACCCTACGCGCTGGTAAGGTCCTGAAATCTTGAGGATCCAAATTTTTCTTTAGTAAAGTTTGATAACTAATAATTTAGCAATTCCTTTTAATTCCAGTCCAGGTAGTAGGTATGATCTAAAATTTGGATAATCACCTTTTTAAGCATGGGTAAAGCTGAAAGATCTACCTACAGAAAATGACCATAGTTTCAGATTCGTAATAAAAATGTTATTGTATATACATCCAAGAAAACCTTAATGATACCCTCTGCAAACAGACAGACAAACAGGCTGAAAGATGGACAGATAGACATATGGTCAGACAGATAGACAGATATTCAAACAAAGAGCCAAACAAATAAACAAACAAACAGACATATAAACAGACAGACAGACACGCATGCAGATAGACAGATAAACAGACAGACAGACAGACAGATCTAGACAGAGAGACAAAGAAATAAACGGATAGACAGACAGGGAAACAAATCGACAAACAAACAGACAGATAGACAAAGAGAGAAACAAACAGGCAGACATATAGACAGACAGAAAAACAGACAGGCATACAGACATAGAAGAAACAGAGACACAAATAAACAGACAAAAAGACAGATAAATAGATAGGTAAACAGACGAACAAACACATAAACAAACAGATAAACAGACAAATAGTCAGACAAATAGACAAACAGACACAGACAAACAAACAAACAAATAAACAGACAAACAGACAGACAGACAGACAAACAGACAAACAGACAAACAGACAGACAGACAAACAAACAAACAAACAAACAAACAAACAAACAAACAAACAAACAGAGAGACAGTCAGGCAGACAGACGGACAGACAGACCGATCTTCACCGCATATCGACCTGAAGAAGTCTCAACCCTTCTCCCTTAAATTATTTCTTTCTTTCTTCTCTCCTCCCGATACCC
>JAPXFY010000023.1:9451411-9461411 GCA_030674185.1 Monoplex corrugatus | reverse complement strand
CAGTCAACAAACAAAGCCAGAACAAGATTGAGGCAGCTGAGATGTGGTTTCTAAGAAGAATGTTGAGGGTTCCATGGACAGCAAAGAAAACAAACGAGACAGTCTTGATGGAGGCAGACACAAGTAGATCACTCATAAGGAAGATTAGGAAAAGACAGGTAACATTTATAGGCCATTTTGTGAGGAAGGGGGATTTGGAGCACCTGGTCACAACGCGAAAACTGGAGGGAAAAAGAGCACCGGGTAGACCCAGGGAGAAAATGCTGGACGGACTTGCAGAGTGGCTGGGGACGAGGAGGGTGGGGGAGATGCTGGGGGCAACGAGAGATAGAGACAGATGGAAGTCCATGATCGCCAACGCCATGCGGCAGGGCACCTGATGATGATGATGATGATGTGCAGGTTAGTGAATATTTTTGTAAACTATTACAGAGGATTACAAAAAAGTGACTTTCACCAGGAACAAACACTCGGATGCAATGTTGTTGCTGTTTAGTGTGAAAGAAATGACATGCGTTAAGTGCATACTGCACACAGGTTCTCACTACGTTATCTGATCCGAAAGACTGGCAATTACACCACTACTCAAAGAGGAGAGTAGAGAGGAGCGTGGGGTGTTGAGTACGGCTACGTGGAGCTAAAGTTCAGATCCTTCGCTTCGAAGTTAGATGTTGTTGTTGTTATTGTTGTTTAAAGCCCAGCCGACTGCGTAGAGCCATATCAGTGCTATCGAAGTTAGATGCTTTAACAATTAAACTATCATTCTGTATATTGTTGCTGTTGTTGTTATTGTTGTGATTGTTGTTTTTGTTGTTCTTGTTATTGTTCTAGTACAGTTCTTCTTGTTGTGATTGTTGTTATTATTGTTATTGTTATTGCTTTTATTGTTGTTGTCACTGTCGTCGTTATTGGCGTTGTTACTGTTCTTCGTATTGTTGTTGTTATTGTTGTTGTCATGGTCGTTGTTGTAGCATCTGTTATTCTTGTTGTTGCTGATGATGATAGGAATATGTAGCCTGTTGGATAAAGCACCAGCGTAGGATTCGAGAAACCGGGGTTCGTTTTCCGGTCAGGTGGAGGCTTCTCTCCCCCCCCCCTCCATCTCCACTAGACCGTTAGTGGTGGTCAGGGTTCTGGCTTTTTTGGATAAGACGATAAATTGATGTCCTGTGTACAGCATGCACTTAGCGTACGTGAAAGACTCCACGGCAACAAAAGACTTGTCCCTGGCAAAATTTTGTCTGTGGAAAAAATCTACTGTGGTAGGAAAATAAAATGTATTACATGCATTAACAAGGTAACACAGAAAAAAAGGTGGCGCTGCGTTGTGGCAACTTGCTCTCCACGGGAAAAACGACCAAGTCTTACACGTAAATAGTCCGTTTAGGAAAAAAAAAAAAGCAGACCAATGATGATGATGTTGGCGATGACGACGACGATGATGATGTAACGATATTATTGTTCTTGATGATAATGGGAATGGGGATGTCAGCGTTGCTGCTGTTAAGATGATAATGATAAATGATAAGGATGAAGAAGGAAGAAGAAGAAGAAGAAGAAGAAGAAGAAGAAGAAGAAGAAGAAGAAGAAGAAGAAGAAGAAGAAGAAGAAGAAGAAGAAGAAGAAGAAGAAGAAGAAGAAGAAGAAGAAGAAGAAGAAGAAGAAGAAGAAGAAGAAGAAGAAGAAAAGAAGAAAAAGAAGAAGAAGAAGAAGAAGAAGAAGAAGAAGAAGAAGAAGAAGAAGAAGAGAAGAAAAAGAAAAGAAGAAGAAGAAGAAGAAAAAAGAAAAAAGAAGAAGAAGAAAAAGAAGAAAAGAAAAAGAAGAAGAAGAAGAAAAGAAGAAAAGAAGAAGAAGAAAAGAAGAAGAAGGAGAGAAGAAGAAGATGATGAAGACGAAGAGGAGGAGGAGGAGGAGAGAAAAAAAAGATGATGGTGAGAAGGTGATAGTGCTGCTGTTGTTGCTGATGACGATAAGGAGAAAGAAAAAGATGAAGAGGACACGAAGGCAGAAGAAGACGACGACGAAGAAGAGCCGATATATTCTTGATATTCTTGATCATCCTCTTGTGCACCACAGCCAAACACACTCCCATCAGCGGAAGACGCCATTTTTCTTGAACGTTAAAATAGTGAGAACTGTCACAGCACAACGCGCTCTGCTTGTCTCGAAACCTAGTTTGTCAATGTCTCAATTTTTCACCCCACTCTGTCTCTCTCTCTCTCTCTGTCTCTCTCTCTCTGTCTCTCTCTTCTCTCTCTTTCTCTCTCTCTCGTGTCTCCTGTCTCTCTCTCTTGGAGTATCTATGTTATCTAAGGTATAATTTATGTGTAGTGTGATGTAGATCCTCTTTGACATAGACTGGATGTAAAAAAGCATACATTTTACTTATTTCATATCTCGTAAATATAATGTGTTCATTGTTATTCTTCTCTCTCTCTGTCTCTCTCTCTCTTCCTCCTCTCTCTCTCTCTCTCTCTCTCTCTCTCTCTCTCTCAATTTTCCTCTTTTTCTCTCTCAAATTCAGTTCTAGGTTAAAAAATCCTTCTCCCCCCCCCCCCCCCACTTTTCTCCAGGCTCTGTCCGTTTGTCTGTCTATCTCACTCCATCTTTCTTTCTGTCTCTCTCTTTCTGTATATCTCTCTATGTCTCGTGTCTCTGTCTCTCTCTCTCTGTATATCTCTCTATGTCTCTGTCTCTCTCTGTGTATATCTCTATGTCGCTGTCTCTGTCTCTGTCTCTCTCTCTCTCTCTCTCTCTCTCTTTCTTTCTCTGTGCCTGCCTCATTCTCACAATCAGTTTCAGATTTGAACCCCAACCCCTCTCTTTAGGTGTCCGATATCTCGCTCCCTCTTTCGTTTTCTTTCTCGCTCTCTCCCCTCTGCCTCCTCTCTTATAAACAGCTCCAGATTTGACAATTCTATGCATCTGCTCTGTGCATCTCTGTGTATCTGCTCTGTGTATCTCTGTGTATCTGCTCTGTGTATCTCTGTGTATCTGCTCTGTGTATCTCTGTGTATCTGCTCTGTGTATCTCTGTGCATCTGCTCTGTGTATCTCTGTGTATCTGCTCTGTGTATCTCTGTGTATCTGCTCTGTGTATCTCTGTGTATCGCTCTGTGCATCTTTGTGTATCTGCTCTGTGTATGTCTCGTGTATCTGCTCTGTGTATCTCTGTGTATCTGTTCTGTATATCTGTTCTGTGTATCTGCTCTGTGTATCTGCTCTGTGTATCTGTTCTGTATATCTGTTCTGTGTATCTGCTCTGTGTATCTGTTCTGTGTATCTGCTCTGTGCATCTCTGTTATCTGTTCTGTGTATCTGTTCTGTGTATCTGTTCTGTGTATCTGCTCTGTGTATCTGCTCTGTGTATCTGCTCTGTGCATCTGTTCTGAATGTGTTATCTGCTGTTGTGTCTTTGTCTCTCGTGTATCGTTGTTACTGTTCTGTTTCTCTGTGTCTGTCTGGTATCTGCCTGTGATCTCTGTGTACTCTGTGATCTCTGTTTCTCTGTGTATTGTCTGTGTACTCTCTGTGACTCTGTGTATCTGTCTGTGTATCTCTGTGTCTGTCTGTTATCTCTGTGTATCTGCTCTGTGATCTCTGTTATCCTGTGTATCTTCTGTGTATCGCTCTGTGATCTTCTGTATCTCTGTGTATCTGTTCTGTTATCTCTGTGTATCTGTTCTGTTCATTCTGTGTATCTTTCTTCATCTCTGTGATCTGTTCTGTTATCTCTGTGTATCTTTCTGTATCTCTGTGTATCTGTTCTGTTATCTCTGTGTATCTGTCTGTTATCTCTGTGTATCTGTTCTGTGTATCTCTGTGTATCTGTTCTGTTATCTCTGTGTATCTGTTCTGTTCATTCTGTGTATCTGTTCTGTGTATCTCTGTGTATCTGTCTGTGTATCTCTGTGTATCTGTTCTGTGATCTCTGTGTATCTGTTCTGTGATCTTTCTGTTATCTCTGTGTATCTGTCTGTTTCTCTGGTATCTGTCTGTGCATCTGTTATCTGTTCATCTCTGTGTATCTGTTCTGTGATCTCTGTGTATCTGTTCTGTTATCTGTTCTGTGTATCTGTGTATCTGTTCTGTATCTCTGTGTATCTGTTCTGTGTATCTTTTCTTTCTTCTGTTGTATCTGTTCTGTGTATTCTGTATCTGTTCTTCTCTGTGTATCTGTTCTGTGATCTGTTCTGTTCATCTCTTGTATCTGTTCTGTTCTCTCTGTGTATCTGTTCTGTTATCTCTTGTATCTGTTCTGTGTATCTCTGTGTATCTGTTCGTGATCTCTGTGTATCTGTCTCTTGATCTCTGTGTATCTGTTCTGTGTATCTGTTCTGTGTATCTGTTCTGTGCATCTTCTGTGTATCTCTGTGTATCTGTTCTGTGCATCTCTGTGTATCTCTGTGTATCTGCTCTGTGTATCTGTTCTGTGTATCTGTTCTATGTATCTGTTCTGTTCATCTCTGTGTATCTGTTCTGTGTATCTCTGTGTATCTGCTCTGTGCATCTCTGTGTATCTCTGTGTATCTGCTCTGTGTATCTGCTCTGTGTATCTGTTCTGTGTATCTGTTCTGTGTATCTGTTCTGTGTATCTGTTCTGTGCATCTCTGTGTATCTCTGTGTATCTGTTTCTGTGCATCTCTGTGTATCTCTGTGTATCTGCTCTGTGTATCTGTTCTGTGTATCTGTTCTGTGTATCTGTTCTGTGTATCTGCTCTGTGTATCTGTTCTGTGTATCGTCTGTGTATCTGCTCTGTGCATCTGCTGTGTATCTCTGTGTATCTGTTCTGTGTATCTGCTCTGTGTATCTGTTCTGTGTATCTGTTCTGTGTATCTCTGTGTATCTGCTCTGTGATCTCTGTGTATCTCTGTGTATCTGCTCTGTGTATCTGCTCTGTGTATCTGTTCTGTGTATCTGTTCTGTGTATCTGTTCTGTGTATCTGTTCTGTGTATCTGTTCTGTTCATCGTCTGTGTATCTGTTCTGTGTATCTGTTTCTGTGTATCTGTTCTGTGTATCTGTTCTGTTCAATCTGTTGTATCTGTTCTGTGTATCTGTTCTGTGTATCTGTTCTGTGTATCTTTTCTGTGTATCTGTTTGTGTCATCTTCTGTGTATCTGTTCTGTGTATCTGTTCTGGATCTTTGTGTATCTGTTCTTGTGCATCTCTGTGTATCTGTTCTGTGTATGTCTCTGTGTATCTGTCTGTGCATCTCTGTGTATCTGTTCTGTTATCTGCTGTGTATCTGCTCTGTGATCTCTGTTAGTATCTCTGTGTATCTGCTCTGTGCATCTCTGTGTATCTGTTCTGTGCATCTCTGTGTATCTGCTCGTTCATCTCTGTGTATCTGTTCTGTCATCTCTGTGTATCTGTTCTGTGCATCTCTGTGTATCTGTTCTGTTCATCTCTGTGTATCTGCTCTGTGTTCTTGCTGTTCTGTTCTGTGTATCTTCTGTGTATCTGCTCTGTGCATCTTCTGTGTATCTGTTCTGTGATCTCTGCGTGTATCTGTTCTGTGTATCTCTGTGTATCTGTTCTGTGCACTCTGTGTATCTGTTCTGTGCATCTCTGTGTATCTGTTCTGTCATCTCTGTGTATCTGTTCTGTGCATCTCTGTGTATCTGTTCTGTGCATCTCTGTGTATCTGTTCTGTGCATCTGTTCTGTGCATCTCTGTGTATCTGTTCTGTGTATCTCTGTATCTGTTCTTGTATCTCTGTGTATCTGTTCTGTTCATCTCTGTGTATCTGTTCTGTGTGTCTCTGTGTATCTGTTCTGTGTATCTCTGTGTATCTGTTCTGTTCATCTCTGTGTATCTGTTCTGTGTATCTCTGTGTATCTGTTCTGTGCATCTCTGTGTATCTGTTCTGTGTATCTCTGTGTATCTGTTCTGTTCATCTCTGTGTATCTGCTCTGTGCATACTCTGTGATCTCTGTGTATCTGCTCTGTGCTACTCTGTGTATCTTCTGTGTATCTGCTCTGTTCATCTCTGATCTTATGTTGTCTATCTATCTGTACATCCATTTTCTTTCTGTGTCCCCCCCCCCTCTCTCTCTTTGCTAATAAGCGTTGTACTGCATCGTTTGTCGTCGTACTTGATATGTTTAAACTGACAACAACAGCTTATAGATGACGTTTTTAGTACTCCTGTAATCAAATTCTTAATCTTGGGTGCCTAATGTCACGTTCAAATTATTCCCACATGACTGTTTCGTGATACACACGTTAGCGTGCGTGTGTGTGTGTGTGTTGTGTGTGTGTGTGTGTGTGTGTGTGTGTGTGTGTGTGTGTGTGTGTGTGTGTGTGTGTGTGTGTGTGCGCGCGGTGTGTGCGCGCGCGTGTGTATGTCTGTGTGTTTGGGGTGGGGGGGCATTTTCTTCTTTTAATCATCTTGTTTTCATGTTTCTACATTTTTTGTGTTTCTTAAATCATCTTGTTTCTGTCTACATTTTGTTTCTTAAATCATCTTGTTTCTGTCTACATTTTGTTTCTTAAATCATCTTGTTTCTGTCTACATTTTGTTTCTTAAATCATCTTGTTTCTGTCGACATTTTCTTCCTTAAATCATCCCTGTTTCTGTCGACATTTTCTTTCTTAAATCATCTTGTTTCTGTCTACATTTTCTTTCTTAAATCATCTATTTCTGTCTACATTTTCTTTCTTAAATCATCTTGTTTCTGTCTACATTTTCTTTCTTAAATCATCTTGTTTCTGTCGACATTTTCTTTCCCTTAAATCATCTTGTTTCTGTCTACATTTTCTTTCTTAAATCATCTTGTTTCTGTCTACATTTTCTTTCTTAAATCATCCTGTTTCTGTCTACATTTTCTTCCTTAAATCATCTTGTTTCTGTCTACATTTTCCTTTCTTAAATCATCTTGTTTCTGTCTACATTTTTCTTTCTTAAATCATCTGTTTCTGTCTACATTTTCTTTCTTAAATCATCTTGTTTCTGTCGACATTTTTCTCTTAAATCATCCTGTTTCTGTCTAATTTTCTTTCTTAATCATCTTGTTTCTGTCGGTATTTCTTCCTTAAATCATCTTGTTTCTGTCGTAATTTTCTTATTTAAATCATCTTGTTTCTGTCTCATTTTCTTCCTTAAATCATCTTGTTTCTGTCGTATTTTCTTATTTAAATCATCTTGTTTCTGTCTACATTTTCTTTCTTAAATCATCTGTTTCTGTCTACATTTTCTTTCTTAAATCATCTTGTTTCTGTCTACATTTTCTTTCTTAAATCATCCTGTTTCTGTCTACATTTTCTTTCTTAAATCATCTTGTTTCTGTCGGCATTTTCTTCCTTAAATCATCTTGTTTCTGTCTACATTTTCTTTCTTAAATCATCTTGTTTCTGTCGGACATTTCTTTCTTAAATCATCTTGTTTCTGTCTACATTTTCTTTCTTAAATCATCTTGTTTCTGTCTACATTTTCTTTCTTAAATCATCTTGTTTCTGTCTACATTTTCTTTCTTAAATCATCTTGTTTCTGTCTACATTTTCTTTCTTAAATCATCTTGTTTCGTCTACATTTTCTTTCTTAAATCATCTTGTTTCTGTCTACATTTTCTTTCTTAAATCATCTTGTTTCTGTCTACATTTTCTTTCTTAAATCATCTTGTTTCTGTCTACATTTTTCTTAAATCATCTGTTTCTGTCCATTTTTTCTTAAATCATCTTGTTTCTGTCTACATTTTCTTTCTTAAATCATCTTGTTTCTGTCTACATTTTCTTTCTTAAATCATCTTGTTTCTGTCTACATTTTCTTTCTTAAATCATCTTGTTTCTGTCTACATTTTCTTTCTTAAATCATCTTGTTTCTGTCTACATTTTCTTCTTAAATCATCTTGTTTCTGTCTACATTTTCTTTCTTAAATCATCTTGTTTCTGTCTACATTTTCTTTCTTAAATCATCTTGTTTCTGTCTACATTTTCTTTCTTAAATCATCTTGTTTCTGTCTACATTTTCTTTCTTAAATCATCTTGTTTCTGTCTACATTTTCTTTCCTTAAATCATCTTGTTTCTGTCTACATTTTCTTTCTTAAATCATCTTGTTTCTGTCTACATTTTCTTTCTTAAATCATCTTGTTTCTGTCTACATTTTCTTTCTTAAATCATCTTGTTTCTGTCTACATTTTCTTTCTTAAATCATCTTGTTTCTGTCTACATTTTCTTTCTTAAATCATCTTGTTTCTGTCTACATTTTCTTTCTTAAATCATCTTGTTTCTGTCTACATTTTCTTTCTTAAATCATCTTGTTTCTGTCTACATTTTCTTTCTTAAATCATCTTGTTTCTGTCTACATTTTTTTTAAATCATCTTGTTTCTGTCTACATTTTCTTTCTTAAATCATCTTGTTTCTGTCTACATTTTTTTCTTAAATCATTTTGTTTCTGTCTACATTTTCTTTCTTAAATCATCTTGTTTCTGTCTACATTTTTTTCTTAAATCATCTTGTTTCTGTCTACATTTCTTTCTTAAATCATCTGTTTCTGTCTACATTTTCTTTCTTAAATCATCTTGTTTCTGTCTACATTTTCTTTCTTAAATCATCTTGTTTCTGTCTACATTTTCTTTCTTAAATCATCTTGTTTCTGTCTACATTTCTTTCTTAAATCATCTTGTTTCTGTCTACATTTTCTTTCTTAAATCATCTTGTTTCTGTCTACATTTTCTTTCTTAAATCATCTTGTTTCTGTCTACATTTTCTTCTTCCTTTAAATTCATTCTTGTTTCTGTCTACATTTTCTTTTTAAATCATCTTGTTTCTGTCTACATTTTCCTTAAATCATCTTGTTTCTGTCTACATTTTCTTTCTTAAATCATCTTGTTTCTGTCGCATTTTCTTTCTTAAATCATCTTGTTTCTGTCACATTTTCTTTCTTAAATCATCTTGTTTCTGTCTACATTTTCTTTCTTAAATCATCTTGTTTCTGTCTACATTTTCTTTCTTAAATCATCTTGTTTCTGTCTACATTTTCTTCCTTAAATCATCTGTTTCTGTCTACATTTTCTTTCTTAAATCATCTGTTTCTGTCTACATTTTTCTTCCTTAAATCATCTTGTTTCTGTCTTAACATTTGTTCTTTCTTAAATCATCTTGTTTCTGTCTACATTTTCTTCTTAAATCATCTGTTTCTGTCACATTTTCTTTCTTAAATCATCTTGTTTCTGTCTACATTTTCTTTCTTAAATCATCTTGTTTCTGTCTACATTTTCTTCCTTAAATCATCTTGTTTCTATCTACATTTTTTTCTTAAATCATCTTGTTTCTGTCTACATTTTCTTTCTTAATCATCTTGTTTCTGTCGGACATTTTCTTCCTTAAATCATCCTGTTTCTGTCTACATTTTGTTTCTTAAATCATCCTGTTTCTGTCGACATTTTCTCCTTAAATCATCTGTTTCTGTTCCGACATTTCTTTTTAATCATCCTGTTTCTGTCTACATTTTTTTTCTTATATCTTCTTGTTTTCTGTCGGCATTTTCTCCTTAATCATCTGTTTCTGTCCCTCTCCTTATTAAATGTTTACATTCTGTTTTTGTTGACATATGAAATCATCTTGTTTTTATTATTTTCTCCTTAAATTATCTTGTTTCTGTCGGCATTTTCTCCATAAATCATCTTCTTCCTTTGTCCTTCTCATGCTGCTTCTGTCGGTGTGTTCTTCTTAAGTCATCTTGTTTCTGTCGGTATTTTATCATGAAACCATCTTGTTTCTGTCTCTCTCCTTGATTCATCTTGTTTCTGACGCTATATAATTTCCTTAACCCTTTGACTCCCGCACCCTATCCATCAGCATCCTGCATTGTCAGCAATGTTAACAAAACAAAAAATTAACCCTCTAACTCCCTCATCGTAGGGTGAGGAGTCAAAGGATTATTAAGCTTTTGCATTGGGGGATGGCGTGCGGGAGTCAAAGGGTTAATCTTCTTGCTTCTGTCAGTACTTTCTCCCTGATCATTATAGTTTCTATTGGTAAATCTCCTGAAGCCAT
>JAPXFY010000023.1:9431411-9446411 GCA_030674185.1 Monoplex corrugatus | reverse complement strand
AAGAGGAAATTGCCAGCACAGAACATCCAGAAGACCGTCTAATATCACTTATAGAGAAAAGACTTAATCCACACACACGCACGCACGCACGCACGCACGCACGCACGCACGCACGCACGCACGCACGCACGCACGAGCACGCACGCACGCACACACACACAACACACACACACACACTCACGCACAGCACACGGCTATAAATGGGGAGAAAGAATAAAAGCAATGGAAAATTATAGAGAGCATATTATACACAATTATATATTACAATGTGATTCCCCTCCGAGTGGAGACAGGCTGCAGAGGGGATTGAGTGAGGTCAGGATTTTATGCAGAGGAGAAAAGGTGAGTTTTGAGAGCGGACTTGAAGGAGACAAAAGTAGGTTGCTGACGGACAGAGAGAGGAAGTTTGTTCCAGGAGAGTGGACCAGAAACAGAGAAGGCTCGTGGACCATAGGTATTGAGCTTAGTGCGTGGAAAGCGAAAAGTCAGAGGATCGGAGGGTACGTGAGGGAACATAGATCTCAAGTAGGCTTGACAGGTAATCGGGGGCTGCATTATTTAGGCTTTTGTAGCACATGGTGTCTAGTTTGTACTGTATGCGCTTTGATACAGGGAGCCAGTGAAGTTGTGCCAGGAGAGGAGATATGTGGTCAGCTTTTTCTTTTTGAGTACAAGGCGTGCAGCATTGTTTTGAATGCGCTGCAGGATGTGAATGGTGGAGGCAGGGAGACCAGACAGGAGTGAATTGCAATAGTCAATGCGAGACATTATGAAGGAGAGAACGAGTTTTGCAGTTGTTTCGACAGAGAGATACTTCCTGATCAGGCTTGCCTTTGGCAATCATGCTTCTGTGAAGCTCTTGGGACTCTTCTGAGATAAAGTGTTGCACAAATTGTCATCATTCTTCTTCTTCTTCTTTTTTTTTTGTATAGACTTATGATTTTCGACAATAAGGTGATACAGGGGGATTTGGAGCACCTGGTCACAACGGGAAAGCAGGAGGGAAAGAGAGCACCAGGTAGACCCAGGGAGAGAATGCTGGACGGACTTGCAGAGTGGCTGGGGACGAGGAGGGTGGGGGAGATGCTAGGGGCAACGAGAGATAGAGACAGATGGAAGTCCATGATCGCCAACGCCATGCGGCAGGGCACCTGATGATGATATGATTGATGATGACTGGACATTAACAGGTCTGCTCACACATTTGGCCTTGGAGATCGGTGAAATCTGCACCCTTTACTCAATAGGTGACAGGTGTCCATGGCGGAATCGAACCCACACCTTCTGATTGGGAGTCCCACGCAATACCCACTGAACTACCGTAACTGTCTGTTGCTTTCAATTTTCTCCCCTTTCCTTCGTCTGTCTTTCTTTTTGAGTTTCCTTCTCTCTGTCTCTCTGTCTCTGTCTCTCTGTGTCTCTGTCACTGTGTCTCTGTCTCTGTCACTGTCTCTCTCTGTTGCTATTAATTCACTCTTTCCTCTGTCGCCTGTTTTCCTTTTTGCCTTCTTCTCTCTCTCTCTTCTCTCTCTCTCTCTTCTCTCTCTCTTTCTCCCCCCCCTCTCTCTCTTCTCTCTCAATTGCTATCAAATCTCTCTTCCCTCTTTCGCCTGTCTTCTTTTTTGCCTTTCCTTTTCTGTCTGTCTGGCTGTCTGTCTCTTTGTCTTTGTCTGTCTGTCTCTGTCTCTGTCTGTCTGTCTGTCTCTGTCTCTGTCTGTCTGTCTGTCCTCTTGCGCCTGTCTTCCTTTTTGCTTTTCTTTCTCTGTTCTCTCTCTGTCTCTCTGTGTCTCTGTCTCCTTGTCTCTCTCTGTCTCTCTCTGTTGCTATCAATTCTCTCTTCCCTCTTTCGCCTTCTTCCTTTTTTTGCCTTTCCTTCTCTCTCTGTCTCTGTCTGTCTGCCTCCGTGTCTGTCCGTCTGTCTCTCTGTCTCTGTCTCTCTTTCTCTCTGTGTGTCTCTGTTGCTATCGGTTCTCTTTTCCTTCATTCGTCTGTCTTCCTTTTTGCATTTCTTTCTCTCTCTGTCTCTCTCTCTCTCTCTTTCTGTCTGTCTCTATCTCTGTCTGTCTGTCCGTCTGTATGTCTGTCTTCTCTGTTTGTCTGTCTGTCTGTCTCTCTGTTGCTATCAATTCTCTCTTCCCTCTTTCGCCTGTCTTCCTTTTTCCCACCCTCCCTCCTCTCCTTCCCCCTCCTCCCTCCTCCTCCCTCCCCTCTCTCTCTCTGTTTTTAGCTATTTAGCTTGCCCCCTTTTTATTTTTTCATTCTTTCCCACCAATGTTAGCCGTCGACACTTCACGTGTGACCGACCAATCAGCTCATTCCTTACAAACCAGACAGGGCCAAATGACGCATGGTGTCAGAAAATACGTCACATACCTAACCACCGCCCCTTCTGGGTGGCCCCACAGGACTGCTGACGGATTTTTGACTCAGTTGGGACACCATACTAAAAACAAGTATACCTTTAAAATACCATGCCAAAAAAATACTGCATTACAAAAACAAAATGATTCAAAAAAAATTAAAACAAAACAAAACAAACAAACAAAAAACAAAAACAAAAACAAAACAAACAAAACAAAAAACACAACAACCAAAAAAACAAAAACAAAACAAAACAAAACGAAAAAAACACTCATACCTAAAAAGAAGAGCAAAAAATACTTAATACTTCTTTAAAACTCCCTATACGTAAAAATACATAATGGCTTAATAAACATCGAATGTAAAATCAAAATATTTCAATTCCAGAGAGAGAGAGAGAGAGAGAGAAGAGAGAGAGGAGACAGAGAGACAGAGACAGAGACAGAGAGACAGGGACAGGGACAGAGAGACAGATATACAGTGACAGACACAGAGAAAGAGACAGAGATAGAGAGACAGACAAAGAGAGAGAGAGGGAGAGAGACAGACAGAGACAGAGAGACAGAGATAGAGAGACAGACAGAGACAGAGACTGAGAGCGAGAGAGACAGAGGGAGGGAGAGAAAAGGAAAGGCAAAAAGGAAGACAGGCGAAAGACGGAAGAGAGAAAGAGAGAAGAGAAAGAGAGAAAGAAAGAGAAGAGAGAGACAGAGACAGGGAGAAGAGAGAGAGAGAGAGAGGAAATATATAAAAAAAGTCAGGTTAATGAGGTTAGTATTCCCACTATGTAGTTCTCCATGGAATGGAGGGTTGATGGCTGGGCGAGAGTGAGAGAGAGAGAGAGAGAGAGAGAGAGAGAGAGAGAGAGAGGAGAGAGAGACGGGACAGACAGACAGACAGAGACAGAGAGAGAGAGAAGAGAGAGAGAAGAGACGGGAAGAGAGAGAGAGGAAAGAGAGAGAGAAATATAAAAAAAAAGTCAGGCTTAATGAGGTTAGTATTCCCAGTATGTGGTTCTCCATGGAATGGAGGGCTGATGGCTGGGCGAGAGTGAGAGAGAGAGAGGGAGAGAGAGAGAGAGAAAGACAGAGACAGAGAGACGGAAAGAGAGAGAGACAGAGAGAGAGAGAGACAGACAGACAGAGACAAGAGAGAGAGAGACAGACAGACAGAGACAGAAAAAGAGAGAGAAAGAGAGAGAGAGAGAGACAGACAGACAGACACACACACACATATACGAGAGGAGAGAGAGAGAAAGAGAGAGAGAGACAGACAGACAGACACACACACACATTATACGAGAGAGAGCGAGAGAGAGAGAGAGAGAGAGAGAAAGAGAGAGAGAGACAGACAGACACACACACACATATACGAGGAGAGAGAGAGAGAGAGAGAGAGAGAGAAGAGAGAGAGAGAGAGAGAAACAGAGAGAGGGAAATAAAAAAAATAAGTTAGGCTTAATGAGGTTAGTATTCCCAGTATGTGGTTCTCCCTGGAATGGAGGGCTGGTGGCTGGGTGACGAGTGAGGAGAGTGATGGTGGTACAGGCTTGTGAAGGAGCAGGAAGGAAAATAAGGGTAGGGAAGGGAAATGGGGGGGGGGGGGGGGGGGAGGGGGGAAGAGAAAAGGGTCCCGATAGCTCAGCGGTATAGCGCAGCATTGCTAGAGGACTGGGAATAAGTTTAACCCTCGACTCCTGCACCCTATCCAACAACAGCAAAAACTTAATCCTTTGACACCCTCATCCTATCCACCAGCTTCCTCCACCTTTGACTCCCTCACCCTATCCACCAGCTTCTTCCACCCTTTGACTCCCTCACCCTATCCACCAGCTTCTTCCACCCTTTGACTCCCTCACCCTATCCACCAGCTTCCTGCACCCTTTGACTCCCTCACCCTATCCACCAGCTTCTTCCACCCTTTGACTCCCTCACCCTATCCACCAGCTTCCTCAACCCTTTAAATCCCTCACCCTATCCACCAGCTTCCTTCCTTTGACTCCCTCACCCTAACCTCCAGCTTCCTTCCTTTGACTCCCTCACCCTATCCACCAGCTTCCTCCACCCTTTGACTCCCTCACCCTATCCACCAGCTTCCTGCAACCTTTGACTCCCTCACCCTATCCACCAGCTTCCTCCATCCTTTGACTCCCTCACCCTATCCACCAGCTTCCTGCAACCTTTGACTCCCTCACCCTATCCACCAGCTTCCTCCATCCTTTGACTCCATCACCCTATCCACCAGCTTCCTCCATCCTTTGACTCCCTTACCCTATCCACCAGCTTCCTCAATCCTTTGACTCCCTCACCCTATCCACCAGCTTCCTCCATCCTTTGACTCCCTCACCCTATCCACCAGCTTCCTCCATCCTTTGACTCCATCACCCTATCCACCAGCTTCCTCCATCCTTTGACTCCTCTCACCCTTACTTCCACCAGCTTCCTCCATCCTTTGACTCCCTCACCCTATCCACCAGCTTCCTCCATCCTTTGACTCCATCACCCTATCCACCAGCTTCCTCAATCCTTTGACTCCCTCACACTATCCACTAGCTTTCTGCAACCTTTGACTCCCTCACCCTATCCACCAGCTTCCATCCATCCTTTGACTCCCTCACCCTATCCACCAGCTTCCTCCATCCTTTGACTCCCTCACACTATACACCAGCTTCCTGTACCCTTTGACTCCCTCACCCTATCCACCAGCTTCCTCCACCTTTTGATCCCTCACACTATACACCAGCTTCCTGTACCCTTTGACTCCCTCACCCTATACATCAGCTTCCTCAATCCTTTGACTCCTTCATCCTATACACCAGCTTCCTGTACCCTTTGACTCCCTCACCTATCCACCAGCTTCCTCCACCTTTGACTCCCTTACACTATACACCAGCTTCCTGTACCCTTTGACTCCTCACACTACACACCAGCTTCCTCCACCCTTTGACTCCCTCACACTATACACCAGCTTCCTCACCCTTTGACTTCCTCACCCTATCCACCAGCTTTCTGTACCCTTTGACTCCCTCACCCTATCCACGAGCTTCCTGTACCTTTGATTCCCTCACCCTATCCACCAGCTTCCTCCATCCTTTGACTCCCTCACCTATCCATCAGCTTCCTCAATCCTTTGACTCCATCACCTATACACCAGCTTCTCCACCTTGACTCACACTATACCAGCTTCCTCATCCTTTGATCCCTCACCCTATCCACCAGCTTCCTGTACCCTTTGACTCCCTCACCCTATCCACCAGCTTCCTCTATCCTTTGACTCCCTCACCCTATCCACCAGCTTCCTGTACCTTTGACTCCCTCACCCTATCCACCAGCTTCCTCTATCCTTTGACTCCCTCACCCTATCCACCAGCTTCCTCTATCCTTTGACTCCCTCACCCTATCCACCAGCTTCCTCACCCTTTGACTTCCTCACCCTATCCATCAGCTTTCTGTACCCTTGATTCCCTCACCCTATCCACCAGCTTTCTGTACCCTTTGATTCCCTCACCCTATCCACCAGCTTCCTGTACCTTGATTCCTCACCTATCCACATCTATCTCAGCGTTCTTTTTCGCTACAAACTCGTTCAAGTAGTTTATTCATGTGGAATGTGTATCTGTATAAACAACACCATAGAAAACAATTATAAATCTGCATGAATCAGCTATAAATCATGTACATGTACAATGACACTGATACGTTGAACTGATAGTATTTGCATTATCCTGCTTTTGATGTGGTCATCCATCACACTTGGTATGCCAGAGACTGAAAAGAGTTTGCATCAGCTTGCTCATCTACAGTTTATCTGAGGTTAAGGTGGCTTGAAGTATGTTTGAATATGACGATTTTTTTTTCTGAGTAGGTCGAATATTCTTCTTGTACAGATGAAATATAGTGAAAATGTATCACACATTATACAGGGTGGTGGTGGGGGTGCAAAAGTAGGTATACAGTTATGAAAAAAGAAAACACGTACAATACTCATTGCATTTATTATACAAACAAATGAATATTGCATATACATGTAATGACAAACACAGACTTAATCCCTCAGATACTCAAACTGCTTGCTGTCGGTATTCACACACTCCTCTAATCGAGAGCGGAATTAAGCATTATAATAATGATGTGATACTTACTGTATACCTACTTTTACACCCCCCTGTATATCAAAATATTATGATCTAACCTCATCTCACCTGTTTCACCTGTCGGTGTTACCTGGGTCAATGTTGGCCGCTGCACTCTTTGGCTCTGTCTTGACTTTTGTGGACAACTTGTTGAATATTTAGGCCACTGATGTTGGTTATGTTCTTGATACGAGATTGGAGGTCTGCCTTTCTTCCTTTTTGCCTCTGTTTTTCCTTGAAAAATGGTTGCCATGAGGTCTGTGTTCTTGCTACGTGACACATGGCCGATGGGTTTTAGTCTTCTCTTGTTGATGTCTGCTAGTAATTTTCTGGTGATATCAAGTTCTTCTTTCATTATCTAAAAGGTGCTGTATTATGTATCGCTCATATATGCCTTCATAGGTGATATTGGCCTGTCTCACCTGTCGGCGTCATCGGGTTAGGTGTTGGCCACTGCACATTTTGACACTATCATCTCCCTCTAGGCCGTTCTGTCTTGAAGTTTGTGGACAACTTTTTGAATATTCAGGCCACTGACATTGGTTATATTCTCAATGTATGAGATTGGAGGTCTGCCTTTCTTTTTTTTTTTTTTGCCACTGTTTTTCTTTGAAAAATGGTTGCCATGAGTTCCGTGTTCTTGCTGCGTGACACATGACCAGTGTATTTTAGTCTTCTCTTGTTGATGCCTGCTAGTAGTTTTCTGGTGGTATCAAGTTCTTCCAGGACACTTTCATTAGTTCTTCTGTCTGTCCATTTGACACGTAGTAGTCTGCGATAAAAACACATCTCTGCTTCCCCAATTCTTCTGCAATCAGTTTTTCTCAAGAGTCCAGACTTTGCAGCCATAAATCATGACTGGTCATATCAAACATTTTAAAAGTTTAATTTTCAGGCCAGTTGGTATGCCTCTGTCTTTCCAGATATTGTTGAGTTGGACCATGTTTTGCGTTGCCATTCCAATTCTTATTTTGATGTCTTTAAAGTAGGTTACATCATCAGTTTTTACTGAACCAAGATATTTGGAAACCTTAACATTTTCTTGAAGAACTTTAATAATTTAGACGTCATGATTGTTTTCAGTGTACTGGCCTGTATGATGAACAAAATCTCTGAAGTCTGACTCCTCTGTGTTGAATGGCTACGCATATTTGTGACAATAATCCCACAAACCTTAAAGCCTTTCTCTTCAATATTGTAAGTAAGGTTGAAAAATCAAGCACAGATTTCCAATCCTCCAAAAGTCAGTTCGAAGTCTTTTGGAATGTTTCGTGATTTTGGACATCTGGAGCTCCCCTCTCCTTCTCCCTCAACTCCGTGAAGAGTTATTGTCGCGCCCCATCAAAGAACTGCTCACCACATTCCTACAGCTCTGTCGGTTGTGTGCCAAAGCCTGGGACTTTGCGAATGGTTTCTCTGTCCATCTGCAATATTGTCAGTCCATCAGTTTTTTTCTCTCTTCCCCTCTGTCTCCCTCATTCAACAGTTCCCTGGGGACTGATTTAGCAGAGCCATTGGATCTTAGTATATTGCCATACCAACGTAGGTTTTTTTTCTTAACTGATGTCAACAGATCTTCATACAGTTTAGTGTGCTGCTTGATAGTTTGTCTCACTTGTTGATTGGTGATTATGATCTGTGTATATGATGTTTAGTACCTTGCCTTTCATGAGTGATTATGATCAGTGTATGTGATGTTTAGTACCTTGCCTTTCATTAGTGATTATGATCAATGTATGTGATGTTTAGTACCTTGCCTTTCATTAGTGATTATGATCAATGTATGTGATGTTTAGTACCTTGCCTTTCATGAGTGGTTATGATCAATGTATGTGATGTTTAGTACCTTGCCTTTCATTAGTGATTATGATCAATGTATGTGATGTTTTGTACCTTGCCTTTCATTGGTGATTATGATCAATGTATGTGATGTTTTGTACCTTGCCTTTCATTAGTGATTATGATCAATGTATGTGATGTTTTGTACCTTGCCTTTCATTAGTGATTATGATCAATGTATGTGATGTTTAGTACCTTGCCTTTCATTGGTGATTATGATCAATGTATGTGATGTTTACTATTTTGCCTTTCATTAATGATTATGATCAATGTATGTGATGTTTTGTACCTTGCCTTTCATTAGTGATTATGATCAATGTATGTGATGTTTACTATTTTGCCTTTCATTAGTGATTATGATCAGTGTATGTGATGTTTAGTATCTTGCCTTTCATTAGTGATTATGATCAATGTATGTGATGTTTACTATTTTGCCTTTCATTAGTGATTATGATCAATGTATGTGATGTTTAGTATCTTGCCTTTCATTAGTGATTATGATCAATGTATGTGATGTTTACTATCTTGCCTTTCATTAGTGATTATGATCAATGTATGTGATGTTTTGTACCTTGCCTTTCATTGGTGATTATGATCAATGTATGTGATGTTTAGTATCTTGCCTTTCATTGGTGATTATGATCAATGTATGTGATGTTTACTATCTTGCCTTTCATTGGTGATTATGATCAATGTATGTGATGTTTAGTACCTTGCCTTTCATTAGTGATTATGATCAATGTATGTGATGTTTACTATCTTGCCTTTCATTAGTGATTATGATCAATGTATGTGATGTTTTGTACCTTGCCTTTCATTGGTGATTATGATCAATGTATGTGATGTTTACTATTTTGCCTTTCATTGGTGATTATGATCAATGTATGTGATGTTTAGTACCTTGCCTTTCATTAGTGATTATGATCAATGTATGTGATGTTTAGTACCTTGCCTTTCATTAGTGATTATGATCAATGTATGTGATGTTTAGTACCTTGCCTTTCATTAGTGATTATGATCAATGTATGTGATGTTTAGTACCTTGCCTTTCATTAGTGATTATGATCAATGTATGTGATGTTTTGTACCTTGCCTTTCATTGGTGATTATGATCAATGTATGTGATGTTTACTATTTTGCCTTTCATTGGTGATTATGATCAATGTATGTGATGTTTACTATCTTGCCTTTCATTAGTGATTATGATCAATGTATGTGATGTTTAGTACCTTGCCTTTCATTGGTGATTATGATCAATGTATGTGATGTTTAGTACCTTGCCTTTCATTGGTGATTATGATCAATGTATGTGATGTTTACTATCTTGCCTTTCATTAGTGATTATGATCAATGTATGTGATGTTTATTACCTTGCCTTTCATTGGTGATTATGATCAATGTATGTGATGTTTAGTACCTTGCCTTTCATTAGTGATTATGATCAATGTATGTGATGTTTACTGTTTTGCCTTTCATTGGTGATTATGATCAATGTATGTGATGTTTAGTATATTGTGTTTCATTAGTGATTATGATCAATGTATGTGATGTTTACTATCTTGCCTTTCATTAGTGATTATGATCAATGTATGTGATGTTTTGTACCTTGCCTTTCATTGGTGATTATGATCAATGTATGTGATGTTTACTATTTTGCCTTTCATTGGTGATTATGATCAATGTATGTGATGTTTAGTACCTTGCCTTTCATTAGTGATTATGATCAATGTATGTGATGTTTAGTACCTTGCCTTTCATTAGTGATTATGATCAATGTATGTGATGTTTAGTACCTTGCCTTTCATTGTGATTATGATCAATGTATGTGATGTTTAGTACTTGCCTTTCATTAGTGATTATGATCAATGTATGTGATGTTTGTACCTTGCCTTTCATTGGTGATTATGATCAATGTATGTGATGTTTATATTTGCCTTTCATTGGTGATTATGATCAATGTATGTGATGTTTACTATCTTGCCTTTCATTAGTGATTATGATCAATGTATGTGATGTTTAGTACCTTGCCTTTCATTGGTGATTATGATCAATGTATGTGATGTTTAGTACCTTGCCTTTCATTGGTGATTATGATCAATGTATGTGATGTTTACTATTTGCCTTTCATTAGTGATTATGATCAATGTATGTGATGTTTATTACTTGCCTTTCATTGTGATTATGATCAATGTATGTGATGTTTAGTACCTTGCCTTTCATTGTGATTATGATCAATGTATGTGATGTTTATGTTCTTGCCTTTCATTGGTGATTATGATCAATGTATGTGATGTTTATATATTTGCTTTCATTAGTGATTATGATCAATGTATGTGATGTTTAGTATTTGTGTTTCATTGGTGATTATGATCAATGTATGTGATGTTTGTACCTTGCCTTTCATTGGTGATTATGATCAATGTATGTGATGTTTAGTATTTGCCTTTCATTGGTGATTATGATCAATGTATGTGATGTTTAGTATCTTGTGTTTCATTAGTGATTATGATCATGTATGTGATGTTTAGTATCTTGGTTTCATTGGTGATTATGATCAATGTATGTGAGTTTAGTATACTTGCTTTCATTGGTGATTATGATCAATGTATGTGATGTTTAGTATCTTGCCTTTCTTTGGTGATTATGATCATGTATGTGATGTTTAGTATCTTGTGTTTCTTTGGGTGATTATGATCAATGTATGTGATGTTTACTATCTTGCCTTTCATGGTGATTATGATCAATGTATGTGATGTTTAGTATATTGTGTTTCATTGGTGATTATGATCAATGTATGTGATGTTTAGTATATTGTGTTTCATGGTGATTATGATCAATGTATGTGATGTTTAGTATATTGTGTTTCATTGGTGATTATGATCAATGTATGTGATGTTTAGTATTTGCTTTCATTGGTGATTATGATCTGTGTATGTGATGTTTAGTATATTGTGTTTCATTGGTGATTATGATCAATGTATGTGATGTTTAGTATATTGTGTTTCATTGGTGAATATGATCAATGTATGTGATGTTTAGTATCTTGTTTCATTGGTGATTATGATCAATGTATGTGATGTTAGTATCTTGTGTTTCATTGGTGATTATGATCAATGTATGTGATGTTTTAGTATCTTGCCTTTCATTGAGTGATTATGATCAATGTATGTGATGTTTAGTTCTTGTGTTTCATTGGTGATTATGATCAATGTATGTGATGTTTAGTATATTGTGTTTCATTGGTGATTATGATCAATGTATGTGATGTTTACTATCTTGCCTTTCATGATGATTATGATCAATGTATGTGATGTTTAGTATTTTGTGTTTCATTGGTGATTATGATCAATGTATGTGATGTTTAGTATATTGTGTTTCATTGGTGAATATGATCAATGTATGTGCTGTTTAGTATCTTGTGTTTCATTGGTGATTATGATCAATGTATGTGATGTTTAGTATTTGTGTTTCATTGGTGATATGATCAATGTATGTGATGTTTAGTATCTTGTGTTTCATTGGTGATTATGATCAATGTATGTGATGTTTAGTATATTGTGTTTCATTGGTGATATGATCAATGTATGTGATGTTTAGTATACTGTGTTTCATTGGTGATTATGATCAATGTATGTGATGTTTAGTATACTGTGTTTCATTGGTGATTATGATCAATGTATGTGATGTTTAGTATACTGTGTTTCATTGGTGATATGATCAATGTATGTGATGTTTAGTATATGTGTTTCATTGGTTATTATGATCAATGTATGTGATGTTTAGTATATTGTGTTTATTGGTGATTATGATCAATGTATGTGATGTTTAGTATATTGTGTTTCATTGGTGATTATGATCTGTGTATTGTGATGTTTAGTATTTGCCTTTTCATATTGTGATTATGATCAATGTATGTGATGTGTTTAGTATATTGTGTTTCATTGGTGATTATGATCTGTGTATGTGATGTTTAGCATTTTGCCTTTCATTGGTGATTTATGATCAGTGTATGAGTGATGTTTAGTAGTATATTGTGTTTCATTGGTGATTATGATCAATGTATGTGATGTTTAGTACCTTGCCTTTCATTGGTGATTATGATCAATGTATGTGATGTTTAGTACCTGGCCTTTCATTGGTGATATGATCAATGTATGTGATGTTTAGTATATTGTGTTTCATTGGTGATTATGATCAATGTATGTGATGTTTAGTATATTGTGTTTCATTGGTGATTATGATCAGTGTATGTGATGTTTACTATATTGTGTTTGATTGGTGATTATGATCAATGTATGTGATGTTTAGTATATTGTGTTTGATTGGTGATTATGATCTGTGTATGTGATGTTTAGCATTTTGCCTTTCATTGGTGATTATGATCAGTGTATGTGATGTTTAGTATCTTGTGTTTCATTGGTGATTATGATCAATGTATCCGATGTTTAGTATCTTGTGTTTCATTGGTGATTATGATCAATGTATGTGATGTTTAGTATATTGTGTTTCATTGGTGATTATGATCAATGTATGTGATGTTTAGTATATTGTGTTTCATTGGTGATTATGCTCAATGTATGTGATGTTTAGTATCTTGTGTTTCATTGGTGATTATGATCAATGTATGTGATGTTTAGTATATTGTGTTTCATTGGTGATTATTATGAATGTATGTGATGTTTAGTATCTTGCCTTTCATGAGTGATTATGATCAATGTATGTGATGTTTAGTATTTTGTGTTTCATTGGTGATTATGATCAATGTATGTGATGTTAAGTATATTGTGTTTCATTGGTGAATATGATCAATGTATGTGCTGTTTAGTATCTTGTGTTTCATTGGTGATTATGATCAATGTATGTGATGTTTAGTATCTTGTGTTTCATTGGTGATCATGATCAATGTATGTGATGTTTAGTATCTTGTGTTTCATTGGTGATTATGATCAATGTATGTGATGTTTAGTATATTGTGTTTCATTGGTGATATGATCAGTGTATGTGATGTTTAGTATACTGTGTTTCATTGGTGATTATGATCAATGTATGTGATGTTTAGTATACTGTGTTTCATTGGTGATTATGATCAATGTATGTGATGTTTAGTATACTGTGTTTCATTGGTGACTATGATCAATGTATGTGATGTTTAGTATATTGTGTTTCATTGGTTATTATGATCAATGTATGTGATGTTTAGTATATTGTGTTTGATTGGTGATTATGATCAATGTATGTGATGTTTAGTATATTGTGTTTCATTGGTGATTATGATCTGTGTATGTGATGTTTAGTATTTTGCCTTTCATTGGTGATTATGATCAATGTATGTGATGTTTAGTATATTGTGTTTCATTGGTGATTATGATCTGTGTATGTGATGTTTAGCATTTTGCCTTTCATTGGTGATTATGATCAGTGTATGTGATGTTTAGTATATTGTGTTTCATTGGTGATTATGATCAATGTATGTGATGTTTAGTACCTTGCCTTTCATTGGTGATTATGATCAATGTATGTGATGTTTAGTACCTGGCCTTTCATTGGTGATATGATCAATGTATGTGATGTTTAGTATATTGTGTTTCATTGGTGATTATGATCAATGTATGTGATGTTTAGTATATTGTGTTTCATTGGTGATTATGATCAGTGTATGTGATGTTTACTATATTGTGTTTGATTGGTGATTATGATCAATGTATGTGATGTTTAGTATATTGTGTTTGATTGGTGATTATGATCTGTGTATGTGATGTTTAGCATTTTGCCTTTCATTGGTGATTATGATCAGTGTATGTGATGTTTAGTATCTTGTGTTTCATTGGTGATTATGATCAATGTATCCGATGTTTAGTATCTTGTGTTTCATTGGTGATTATGATCAATGTATGTGATGTTTAGTATATTGTGTTTCATTGGTGATTATGATCAATGTATGTGATGTTTAGTATATTGTGTTTCATTGGTGATTATGCTCAATGTATGTGATGTTTAGTATCTTGTGTTTCATTGGTGATTATGATCAATGTATGTGATGTTTAGTACCTTGCCTTTCATTGGTGATTATGATGAATGTATGTGATGTTTAGTATCTTGCCTTTCATGAGTGATTATGATCAATGTATGTGATGTTTAGTATTTTGTGTTTCATTGGTGATTATGATCAATGTATGTGATGTTTAGTACCTTGCCTTTCATGAGTGATTATGATCAATGTATGTGATGTTTAGTATATTGTGTTTCATCGGTGATATGATCAATGTATGTGATGTTTAGTATATTGTGTTTCATCGGTGATATGATCAGTGTATATAATAATAATAATAACAATATTTATGTAGCGCAAAATCTTGATAAAATCAAATCTAAGCGCTGAACAGACACACACGCACGCACGCACACATACGCACACACACACACACACACACACACACACACCACACACACACACACACACACACACACACACACACAACACACACACACACACACACACACACACACACACGGCTATAAATGAGGAGAAAGAATAAAAGCAATGGAATATTATAGAGAGCATATTATATACAATTATATATTACAGTGTGATTCCCTTCCGAGTGGAGACAGGCTGCAGAGGGGATTGAGTGAGGTCAGGATTTTATGCAGAGGAGAAAAGGTGAGTT
>JAPXFY010000023.1:9418911-9426411 GCA_030674185.1 Monoplex corrugatus | reverse complement strand
AGAGATACCCTTTACAAACAAAGTTAATGAAATTATTTCGGTAGTCCAGCTGATTCCCAGATCCCCTGTTGGCAGATTGTTATGAAGAGTTTATTAATTGTTGTATGTTATTATTTGACACTGTTAATTCATTGTTCTGATTTATCAATTGTAATTGTTCCCATTCTTACACTCAAACTCCTTTCCCATCCCCCCTTCTCTTTTTTCCCCATTTTCTTTTATTTTTTTTTCTTGTGTTGTGTGTGTGTGTGTTGAGTGTGTGTGTGTGTGTTGTTGCTGTGTGTGTGTGTTGTGTGTTTGTGTGTTGTGTGTCTACAATCACAATTGTGAACAGACATCAAATAAAAGATTTCTTCCTTCCCACCGTCATGGTGACCTTCAGGTTTGGAGATGTGGATGCCAAAATAGCGCCTTGGGGGTAAAGACACTGGAGATGTACAGAAGATGAGACAGCAAAAGGAACGTGTGGGGATAGAGACACAGATGTACAGAAGATAAGACAACAAAAGGAACGTGTGGGGATAGAGACACAGGAGATGTAAAGAAGATAAGACAGTAAAAGAACGTGTAATGATAGAGACACAGATGTACAGAAGATAAGACAACAAAAGAAACATGTGGGGATAGAGACACAGATGTACAGAAGATAAGACAACAAAAGAAACGTGTGATGATAGAGACACAGATGTACAGAAGATAAGACAGCAAAAGGAACGTGTGATGATAGAGACACAGATGTACAGAAGATAAGACAGCAAAAGGAACGTGTGGGGATAGAGACACAGATGTACAGAAGATAAGACAGCAAAAGAAACGTGTGGGGATAGAGACACAGATGTACAGAAGATAAGACAACAAAAGGAACGTGTGGGATAGAGACACAGATGTACAGAAGATAAGACAGCAAAAGGAACGTGTGGGGATAGAGACACAGATGTATAGAAGATAAGACAGCAAAAGGAACGTGTGATGATAGAGACACAGATGTACAGAAGATAAGACAGCAAAAGGAACGTGTGATGATAGAGACACAGCAGATGTACAGAAGATAAGACAGCAAAAGGAACGTGTGGGGATAGAGACACAGATGTACAGAAGATAAGACAGCAAAAGGAACGTGTGGGGATAGAGACACAGATGTACAGAAGATAAGACAGCAAAAGGAACGTGTGGATAGAGACACAGATGTACAGAAGATAAGACAGCAAAAGGAACGTGTGGGGATAGAGATACAATATGTACAGAAGATAAGACAGTAAAAGAACGTGTGATGATAGAGACACAGATGTACAGAAGATAAGACAACAAAAGGAACGTGTGATGATAGAGACACAGATGTACAGAAGATAAGACAGCAAAAGGAACGTGTGGGGTAGAGACACAGATGTACAGAAGATAAGACAGCAAAAGGAACGTGTGATGATAGAGACACAGATGTACAGAAGACAAGACAGCAAAAGGAACGTGTGGTGATAGAGACACAGATGTACAGAAGATAAGACAGCAAAAGGAACGTGTGGGGGTAGAGACACAGATGTACAGAAGATAAGACAGCAAAAGGAACGTGTGTGATGATAGTACACAGATGTACAAAGACAAGACAGCAAAAGGAACGTGTGTGATAGAGACACAGATGTCAGAAGATAAGACAGCAAAAGAACGTGTGATGATAGAGACACAGATGTACAGAAGATAAGACAGCAAAAGGAACGTGTGGGGATAGAGACACAGATGTACAGAAGATAAGACAGCAAAAGGAACGTGTGGGCATAGAAACACAGATGTACAGAAGATAAGACAGCAAAAGGAACGTGTGGGGATAGAGACACAGGAGATGTACAGAAGATAAGACAGCAAAAGGAACATGTGGGGATAGAGACACAGATGTACAGAAGATAAGACAGCAAAAGAAACGTGTGATGATAGAGACACAGATGTACAGAAGATAAGACAACAAAAGGAACGTGTGGGGATAGAGACACAGATGTACAGAAGATAAGACAGCAAAAGAAACGTGTGATGATAGAGACACAGATGTACAGAAGATAAGACAGCAAAAGGAACGTGTGGGGATAGAGACACAGATGTACAGAAGATAAGACAGCAAAAGGAACGTGTGATGATAGAGACACAGATGTACAGAAGATAAGACAGCAAAAGGAACGTGTGGGGATAGAGACACAGATGTACAGAAGATAAGACAGCAAAAGAACGTGTGGGGATACAGACGCAAGAGATGTACAGAAGATAAGACAACAAAAGAAACGTGTGATGATAGAGACACAGATGTACAGAAGATAAGACAACAAAAGAAACGTGTGATGATAGAGACACAGATGTACAGAAGATAAGACAACAAAAGGAACGTGTGGGGATAGAAATACAGGAGATGTACAGAAGATAAGACAGCAAAAGGAACGTGTGGGGATAGAGACACAGATGTACAGAAGATAAGACAGCAAAAGAAACGTGTGGGGATAGAGACACAGATGTACAGAAGATAAGACAGCAAAAGGAACATGTGGGGATAGAGACACAGATGTACAGAAGATAAGACAGCAAAAGGAACGTGTGGGGATAGAGACACAGATGTATAGAAGATAAGACAGCAAAAGGAACGTGTGGGGATAGAGACATAGATGTACAGAAGATAAGACAGCAAAAGGAACGGTGGGGATAGAGACACAGATGTACAGAAGATAAGACAGCAAAAGGAACGTGTGGGGATAGAGACACAGATGTACAGAAGATAAGACAGCAAAAGGAACGTGTGGGGATAGAGACATAGATGTACAGAAGATAAGACAGCAAAAGGAACGTGTGGGGATAGAGACACAGATGTACAGAAGATAAGACAGCAAAAGGAACGTGTGGGGATAGAGACACTGATGTACAGAAGATAAGACAGCAAAAGGAACGTGTGGGATAGAGACACTGATGTACAGAAGATAAGACAGCAAAAGGAACGTGTGGGGATAAGACACTGATGTACAGAAGATAAGACAGCAAAAGGAACGTGTGGAGGGATAGAGACACAGATGTACAGAAGATAAGACAGCAAAAGGAACGTGTGGGGATAGAGACACTGGAGATGTACAGAAGATAAGACAGCAAAAGGAACGTGTGGGGATAGAGACACAGGAGATGTACAGAAGATAAGACAGCAAAAGGAACGTGTGGGATAGAGACACAGGAGATGTACAGAAGATAAGACAGCAAAAGGAACGTGTGTGGGGTAGAGACACAGAGATGTACAGAAGATAAGACAGCAAAAGGAACGTGTGGGATAGAGACACAGATGTACAGAAGATAAGACAGCAAAAGGAACGTGTGATGATAGAGACACAGATGTACAGAAGATAAGACAGCAAAAGGAACGTGTGGGGATAGAAAACAGATGTACAGAAGATAAGACAGCAAAAATAACATACAGCAGAAAGCTAGAGCAGCGTGGCCTGCAAAAAATACCTGTCCGAACAACAGCGTGGTGTCTATCAGTTCATTCCACATACAACACGAGTTGCACATCAGAAATAGCCAGCAGAATCGGCCAAGCAAAAACAACATTGAAGAAGATGACAAACATTCTTTCCAACAAATGCCTATCAATTAACATCAGGAAGAGAGTTCTGGAATGTTATATAAAACCATTACTATTGTACGGTTGCGAGGCGTGGACAGTCAACAAGCAAAGCCAGAACAAGATTGAGGCAGCCGAGATGTGGTTTCTAAGAAGGATGTTGAGAGTTCCATGGACAGCAAAGAAAACAAACGAGACAGTCTTGGTGGAGGCAGACACAAGTAGATCATTCACAAAGAAGATTAGGAAAAAGCAGGCAACATTCATAGGCCAGTTTATGAGGAAAGGGGAATTGCAGCAGCTGGTCACGACGGGAAAGCTGGAGGGAAGGAGAGCACCGTGTAGACCCAGGGAGAAGATACTAGACGGACTTGCAGAGTGGCTGAAGACAGGGAGGGTGGAAGAGATGTTTGAGGCAACAATAGACAGAGACAGATGGAAGTCCATAATCGCATCGCCAACGCCATGCGCAAGGCACCTGGTGATGATGGTAACAACACGAGTTAAGGTTTGAAAGACAACGGTAATTTTTTTTTCTCTCTTACTTTACCAGCCAAGGCCGGTGTGACCAGTTAGTGCCTCAACAAACGACACAGGCGTTTAATCCGGGTGGCCACCCGTTCTCAATGTACCCCTAGCCTGGGAAAACTTGGGGTGGACAAAGGATTTCAATCGGGTATCACTAATTTGGCGGAAGACGTGAATGGAGTCTTGTCGCTTCTCGTTGGCGTATGGGTGGTCGAATTGATGCTGTACATGCATAGAAGACACGCTGAACAACCACCCACCCCTCCTCCTCTTAAAAAAAAAAGTGAGAAGAAGGATGATTTATGCTAACTCGAGGACTCTCTTTTTCGTTTAAGTGACCGAGACTGTTCTCAGCAAGACTGACTGTTTTTGATGTATTTGTTTGAACTGAAATCGTTTGTGTGTTGTGTCCAGTTCATCCCCCCCCCCCCCCACACACACACCCTGACCCTCACCCCATCCCCACCCACTCCTTCCTGTTATAGTAACAGATACTGTTGAGCTAACTGAAGTCTGAATCTTGGGTCTGGAGTCTCTCTCTCTCTCTCCCCCCCTCTCTCTCTCTGTCTCTGTCTCTCTCTGTCTCTCTGTTCCTCTCTCTCTCTGTCCCTCTCTCTGTCTCTCTGTCTTCTGTCATTCTCTCTGTGTGTCTCTCTTTTTTGCCTTTCTCTAATTCCATGTCTGTCTCTGCTTTGTCTCTCTCTTTCTTCTCCCTGTCGCTTTTCTGTCTGTCTATGTTCTCTCTCTTCTCTCTTTCTGTCTCTGTCTGTCTCTCTCTTTCTCTCTGTCTACCCGTCTCTTCTTTTGTCTGTCTGTCGTCTATGTTCTCTCTGTCTCTGTCTCTCCTTTGTCTCTGTCCTGTCTCTTGATGTAAGAAACTGTTATCAAGAACCAGAAAAACACGAAAATGGCACCAGAACGTGTATTTAATACAACCAGACAAGACAGGCGTAAATTTTCGGCCAACTGGCCTTTGTCAAGCGTAAACGTAAGATCACTAAAGAACAAAAAACAATTATAAAAATTAGGAGAAAAAGACTAAAACTTCCTTGCTGCGTTGTCCAGTGAGAGAGAGGAGAGAGAAAGAGAGAGAGAGAGAGAGAGAGAGAGAGAGAGAAGAGAGAGAGAGAGAGAGAGAGAGAGAGAGAGAGAGAGAGAGAGAGAGAGAGAGAGAGAGAGAGAGAGAGAGAGAGAGAGAGAGAAAGACTGAGATGAAATCATTATATGCGATTTGTTCTTTTGTGATCTTACGTTTGTGCTTAACAAAGGCCGGTTGGCCGAAAATTTGCGCCTGTCTTGTCTGGTTGTATTAAATACGCGTTCTGATTCTACTTTCGTGTTTTTTTCTTCTGGTTCCTGTTTGCTTGAAGCAGGAAGTCGCGCTTGTTTTGGATTTGTAATATCAAGATTTTTTTTCAGCTGTTAGTAAAAGCAATTTCTCTGAAGTTCGATCGTAAATTTTGTCAAATGGATAATATCGATGTGGACACATTTGAATGGCACGATGATATGGGGACGAAACACTAGGCCTCAAAAAATGAAATCATTTTGGTTGCAGTTTTGAAAGCTGTTTATAGTCAGATCATAACCCTATAACTCCCACACCCTATCCACTGGCTTCTATCAGGAAGGCATCAAAGGGTTAAAAAATTTGGATCAAATATGCAAACTATTTGGAACTCAATATTTCAGCAAACTGGAAGTACACATAACTTGAATGATGGCTTGCCAAACTGTGATAGGAATAATCTAAATCGTTTCTGTTTACTTAATCAAGACAAAAAGAAAAGAACAGAACAGAGCAGAGCAGAACAGAACAGAACAGAACAGAACAGAACAGAACAGAACAGAACAGAACAGAACAGAACAGAACAGAACAGAGCAGAACAGAACAGAACAGAACAGAACAGAACAGAACAGAACAGAACATTACAGAACAGAAAAAGAAACAGAAACAGAATAAAGAGTGTATTATGTGATAAAAAGATTCATTTCGTCCATTCCACGAAAAAGGTTTTGTGTCATGTGTGATAAGAATGTCCCAATTCGTTTCGTCCGTTTAGTCAGAAAGGTTTGTGTCATGTGTGATAAGAATGTCCCAATTCGTTTTGTCTATTTTTTCAGAAAGGTTTGTGTCATGTGTGATAAGAATGTCCCAATTCGTTTGGTCTGTTTCGTCAGAAAGGTTTGTGTCATGTGTGATAAGAATGTCCCAATTCGTTTCGTCTGTTTAGTCAGAAAGGTTCGTGTCATGTATGATAAGAATGTCCCAATTCGTTTCGTCTGTTTAGTCAGAAAGGTTTGTGTCATGTGTGATAAGAATGTCCCAATTCGTTTGGTCTGTTTCGTCAGAAAGGTTTGTGTCATGTGTGATAAGAATGTCCCAATTCGTTTTGTCTGTTTCGTCAGAAAGGTTTGTGTCATGTATGATAAGACTGTCCCAATTCGTTTCGTCTGTTTCGTCAGAAAGGTTCGTGTCATGTGTGATAAGAATGTCCCAATTCGTTTGGTCTATTTCTTCAGAAAGGTTTGTGTCATGTGTGATAAGAATGTCCCAATTCGTTTGGTTTGTTTCGTCAGAAAGGTTCATGTCATGTATGATAAGAATGTCCCAATTCGTTTCGTCTGTTTCGTCAGAAAGATTTGTGTCATGTATGATAAGAATGTCCCAATTCGTTTCGTCTGTTTCGTCAGAAAGGTTCGTGTCATGTATGATAAGAATGTCCCAATTCGTTTCGTCTGTTTCGTCAGAAAGGTTCGTGTCATGTATGATAAGAATGTCCCAATTCGTTTAGTCTTTTCGTCAGAAAAAAAGAAGTGTTTCAGTATGGTTTTAACTCTTTTGGTTTTTACGCTTTGTTTCCCTTCGCTTTTCTTGGTTGGGTTGCATCAGTTGTTGTTGCACTTTGCTCAGGCAAGCTTTCAGCCACTGGCCGCTACAGTCACAACCGACGCTGCATCGCACACGTCTTCACGCGCTGGTGTCCCCAGTCACAACAAATCTTACTTTACCGTAGCTCACCTGTGCCGTGACTGTACCCGAGTCTGGCAGACCGTAAGAACACCACCAATAACTTACAA
Source organism: Monoplex corrugatus (assembly GCA_030674185.1). Lineage (NCBI taxonomy): Eukaryota > Metazoa > Mollusca > Gastropoda > Littorinimorpha > Ranellidae > Monoplex > Monoplex corrugatus. The sequence continues at coordinate 9,419,222 of JAPXFY010000023.1, read as the reverse complement.
AACATTTAGCGCAACGGACTACCGACTGCAAAGTTGTGGGTTCCAATCCCCACCACCATCATCATCATCATCATTATCATCATGTGCCCTGCCGCATGGCGTTGGCGATCATAGCTCTCCATACGAATTTATGTCTTGTCGCTGCAAGTTCATCGTCCACTCTCTCTGTCCTCAGCCACCCTACAAATCCGTACAATATTTTTTGTCTGGGTCTACCTGGTGCTATCTTTCCCTCCAACTTTCCTGTTGTGACCAGGTGCTCTAATTGCCCTTTCTTCATAAAATGTCCTATAAATGTTGAATCCCTATCA
>JAPXFY010000023.1:9393911-9406411 GCA_030674185.1 Monoplex corrugatus | reverse complement strand
ACTCCAATCTACGCTTCTTTTCATAATATATCCTGGTATCAAGCAGGCCATAAAATACAGACACCTGCGGTGTTGCTCAAGAAATTAGAGCAACACTCTCAATGAGAATAAAAAAGTGGATGAGACTTGGCTGTGTGATTTCAGTCTTCTTAACAAAGCCATAGCAAACTCACTACTAGGTAGGAAGCCCAAAAATCCAAGCTTGCTCAATAGAGAGATGAAGGCTTGGAGTAAGGCAAACGAGAGATCTTTCATTCTCTCTTGGTCAGGTGACTGGGCTGGACCTGGCTGATGCACGTTGCATGGCTATGTCCCGGGGTTTGTCATCTCCTCACCTATCTGTTCAGCTTGTGAACAAGGTAACTGATGACTGGGTCTGAATAGGTCATGCACCACATGGATAGTCCCCATTTTCTTGGCAACATGGCTACCGTGTGGCGTCGGGAGTCAGGAGGAGAATGCCTGGTCAGTGGTGAGGTATTGTTGCTCTGGACGTTTCTTGTTAATATGAACAGGTGGAGATTCGTACCTTGAACTTCCCAAGTCATGAGTACAGCAGTCCACTGGATTAACCACTTCACCTCAGTGACTGGTGTATTCGTTTACCCATCTTCGTTTCCCCTCCCCTCTTTTCCTGAAATAAAAATGTCAGGATATTTTTCTCAGCTGCCTATAAGCTGACCCCCACCAAGTTAAGAACTTAGGTCCGGCCTACCAAGTCTTGAATTCACATATTAGTGGGCATTAATTCTTTTATCAAATTTTGGGTGGGGAGGGAACACTGGACTGATTTTGCCCCAAAACGTGAAAAAGCTGAAACAAAAATTTCAGTTATTTGTCAATTTTAGCAAAATTTGATCCGGATACACTGATATAGATCTACTAAATTTTCGAGTCACAACTACAGGGGGAAGTGGCAAATTTTCGTGAGAACAGTTTGTCAAAAAAACAACAAAACAAAACAACAACAAAAACAACAACAAACAATGACAACAAAAAACAACAAAAAACGACAACAAAAAACGAAAACAAAAAACAACAAACGAAAAAACCAAACCAAACCATACCAAATCAAACCAAAACAAAAACAACAACAACAACAACAACAACAACAACAACAACAACACAAAACCACACACAAAAACAAACAAACAAACAAACAAACAAACAAACAAACAAAAAACAAGTTGTTTTTTTTCAAATCTGTTGAATGCTGCAAGGAGCGAATGGGTACAGAAGGATGTCTGCTACTATGATTACGTGTTGGTCGTGCAATTAGCCATGTCTCCTCCCCGAAAATCTCCTCCATTCGCTACCCCCCATCATCTTTACCCCTTCACAAGCCAAATGTTGTTGTTATTACAACATGTCAAGAGGCGAACAGTTCCCCACACCTAGGTCCTGATGAAGTTTTCCTCCCTAAAGAAAATTAGCGGCTCGGGTTAGCTGGAAAAGCAATGTTTTGAAACGCTAGGCAAGAAAAGTGCCGTGTAAGGGGAGTTAAAAAGCAATATCGCCAGGAATTCACAGTTAACTACCCTTTCACGCGACGGGAAGGTTAGGTGTCGCTGTTCGGGGGAGGTAATTTGTCTCCAACGCCATGATGGTTTGAGAAGCGAGGAACGGTAAGAAGGGAGGGGGAGAGAATTCGTGACGACTTGTGTGCTGACAATTTACGGCTGAGTTGTCTCCCTGTTTGCTGTTTGACACGCGGCAGGAGATGGCGAGATTGTGTTTAGAGGGCGCTGGCTGCTGCCGTCAAAATGGCTCCATCTCCCTGATGATGTGTTTGTTCTGGTACCTAAGGCATTCTGGGAACGCCACGAAGTCTTGTTCTATATTCTTCTCTCGGTGATATAGTGGGTTTCCTGTTTCTGTTGTTTGAGTTTTTCAGTTTTCTCAGCTGAGTAAGCATCACTGTGTATGGATGCTGATTGCATCATACAATGGGTGGTTTGCTGCATGCACCAATCTCGTTTTCAGCATCAGTATGTAATAATGATTGATCCTCAGCTGTTGTGCATTGATGAAGCATTGGAAAAGGTTTCAGTGTCATGATGGGATCCAGAAAACACGCGAAAAAAAAATTTAGAACGCGTATTTAATACAACCAGACAAGACAGGTGCAAATTTTGGGCCAACTGGCCTTTGTCAACAGTAAGATCACAAACAAACACTAAATACAAAAATTAGAAGAAAAAGATGAAGCGGCAGGGGAGTTTCAATCTTTTTCTCCTAATTTTTTCTTCTCATTTCTTTGTATTTGGTTTTTATTTGTTTGTGATCTTACGCTTGACAAGGGCCAATTGGCCGAAAATTTGCGCCTGTCTTGTCTTGTTGTATTTTAAATACGTGTTCTTATTCTTTTTTTCGTGTTTTTTTCTGGTTCCTGTTTGCTTGAACGTGGGCAGTCACACTTGTTTTGAATGCCATGATAGGTTTCTGTTTTTAAGGTTTGTTGCTGTTGTTTTTGTTTCCTTTTCTTTTTACTGTCTTGAGCAATTGTTTAACAGTTGCCGGCATGCTAGGTGTGGTGTAGCGTCACAATAACTCTGTTAGCCAGATGTTCCATGCTGAATTACCAGTGACAGACTTGGACCATAAACAATGTCTTTGAGTGAAAGATCACAACCTGTGAGATAAATTGTCTCAGAAAAACAGCAGACCAAAGCAGATATCATAAGAAATGAGAAGAGATCCGAAAAATGGTTGGAACAACATCTGTCAATCATTACATCACAACAACAGCAGATTCAGGGTTTAGTCACCTGACCAGGTTACCGGTCAACCAGCCAGCCCTTCGAGCTTTCACGCCAGATGGTTGGGCTTCAGACAATGGCGATGCCAAACAGATAGAGTGGCAGACACATTACACATTCGCAACATGACTGTACGTCAGGGTTTCTGTCTAGCTGCAGACCAACACTTTCATCTCCCGGTGATGCATTCTGGTACAAGTGGACAGAAACTGTAACTTAAAGTTAAGCTATTAATGTCATTCTTGCTTGTATAAGAGCTTGCTTGTTTATTTTGATCAAATTCAGTTCAGTCCAATTCCATTTACTAACAATCACTAAAGGTGGAAGATGTGCTTGCAGCAACAAGGGACAGATGCATATGGAGGGCCATGATCGCCAACGCCATGTGGCAAGGCACCTGATGATGATGATGACTAATGCTTTATTCATCACACAGGGAACAAATCGTGAAGGCCTGCGCCTCTGTGATGATGGACTTCCTCGTCAATCTGACAGACAAGTAGGCATGGTGGTCTTCAGCGACTGGTGAGAGACGTCATGAAAAACAGAAGACCAGTCCTGTAGGCACATGTTCTTCAGCAAGCACTGCATGGGAAGAATCCTTTGGCCTGAGTTCTGCTTCTGTTGGTCACTGTTTTGGGATGTGCAAATGTGGCTGTGCCTTGAGTGTACCACTGTCGACAGCATGTTCTGCTGTGTGCAGTGTCTTCCCAGTTGACAGTGTTGATGTCGCAGCTCATGAAGTTGGCCTTCAGAGTGTTCTTGTATCGCATTGTTAAAGGAACTTCACTGGCTCCCTGTCCGCTTTCGTTGCCAGTACAAACTTTATGTGTTAGCTTACCGTCATTTTGATGGCTCATTGCCTCCCTACCTGTCTGACACACTGTGTACTTATCGGCCGTCACGCACACTCCGCTCGTCGCAGGAGAGACGCCTAGTACCCCCAAGGTTTAATCTAAACACTGCATGAGACCGTTCGTTTGGATACACCGCGTCATCTGCGTGGAATGAGTTGCCGGCCAGTTTAAATGTTCCAACAATGCTGCACGCCTTGTACTCAAAAAGAAAAAAGCTGACCACATATCTCCTCTCCTGGCACAACTTCACTGGCTCCCTGTATCAAAGCGCATACAGTACAAACTAGACACCATGTGCTACAAAAGCCTCAATAACGCAGCCCCCGATTACCTGTCAAGCCTACTTGAGATCTATGTTCCCTCACGTACCCTCCGCTCTGCCTCTGATCCTCTGACTTTTCGCTTTCCACACACTAAGCTCAATACCTATGGTCCACGAGCCTTCTCTGTTTCTGGTCCACTCTCCTGGAACAAACTTCCTCTCTCAGTCCGTCAGCAACCTACTTTTGTCTCCTTCAAGTCCGCTCTCAAAACTCACCTTTTCTCTTCTGCATAAAATCCTAACCTCACTCAACCCTCCCCTCTGCAGCCTGTCTCCGCTCGGAGGGAATCACATGGTTATAATATATAATTGTATGCTATGCTCTCTATAATTTTCCATTGCTTTTATTCTTGCTTTTATTGCTTTTATTCTTTCTCCCCATTTATAGCCATGCGTGTGTGTGGGTGTGTGTGTGTGTGTGTGTGTGTCTGTGTGTGTGCGTGCGTGTTTGTGCGTGCGTGCGTGCCTGCGTGTGTGTCTGCTTCAGCGCTTAGATTTGATTTTATCAAGATTTTGCGCTATATAAATATTGTAATTATTATTATTATAACCCTTCAAGCTTTCAAAAGAAAACTCTAAACACATTTGTTTGTGCAGGCATTTTCATTAGTATCCCCCCTTTGTGAGTGAGTGTGTGTGTGTGTGTGTGTATGTGTGTGTGTGTGTGTGTGTGTGTGCGCGTGCGTGCGTGTGTGTGTGTGTGCGTGCGTGCGTGTGTGTGTGTGTGTGTGTGTTGTGTGATTGAAAAATGATGTTGTTGGTATGTGAGTGAGATTATTTATGTAACAGCGCAGTGAGTCGAACTGAGAATAGCGCTATACAAAAGCTATTTATTATTATTATTATTATTTAGTGGTCTTCCCCAGTCATGGTGTCCCTGCTTCATCTCTCTGTAGAAGAGCATCTGTCAGATGTGGCTATCTTTCGTACTGACGTGTCCTGTCCAACAAAGCTCCTATTTGATGAATAGACACTCAATGCTTGACAAGCCACACTTCCTCACAACTGAAAGGCTGGACACTCGGTCTTGCTGTGTGACATTGCATACCTTGCACAGACATCTTGGGTGAATCTGCTCCAGCTATACAACGTGTTGTCAGTAGGTAGTCCAGGTCTTGCAGCAGTACAGTCGACAAGGCCGTGTATGTTGACGTTTACTATCATAGCTCAAGATATGTTTATGTGGTTCATCTAATAAACAGCGTCTGTTGTGTACCTGATTCGCCCAGTTCATTTTCATCCATTTACTGCTGTAATCTAATCCACGGTTTGGGAGTGTGTGTGTGTGTGTGTGGGGGGGGGGGGGGGAGGGTCAGCTGACAAGAAGCAGCAGGAAGCATGGTTGTCCATCTCTGTCTCTAGAGTGCATGAACCATAGGTTGAGACATACTGGACTTGGTCCAGCGTATGGTATTTGACACCCAGTTCTTTCTCTGTTGACCTCTGTGACGGCCTCCTTCTAGGGTGTCTTGAAGGATGGTCATGGAGTGTATCATGGCAGGTGACTAAGTCATGTAAGTTTGAGTCACTTACCTGTGATCCCCCCGTGGGGATGCCGGGGAATTCTTCAGTATAATAGCATCCCACCTTCTGGAATTCTGTGCTAGAAATTTTCCTCTTCTTTATGTCACTCTCTTTGTTTCTGCCTCGTCCCTTTGCTTTCTGTCATTTCTACCTATCATTTTCTGCCTGTCATTTCTACCTGTCATTTTCTGCCTGTCATTTCTACCTGTCATTTCTACCTGTCATTTCTACCTGTCATTTTCTACCTGTCATTTCTACCTGTCATTTCTACCTGTCATTTCTACCTGTCATTTCTACCTGTCATTTTCTGCCTGTCATTTTCTGCCTGTCATTTCTACCTGTCATTTTCTGCCTGTCATTTCTACCTGTCATTTCTACCTGTCATTTCTACCTGTCATTTCTGCCTGTCATTTCTACCTGTCATTTCTGCCTGTCATTTCTACCTGTCATTTTCTGCCTGTCATTTCTACCTGTCATTTTTGCCTGTCATTTCTACCTGTCATTTTCTGCCTGTCATTTCTACCTGTCATTTTCTACCTGTCATTTCTACCTGTCATTTTCTGCCTGTTCATTTTCTGCCTGTCATTTCTACTGTCAATTTCTACCTGTCATTTCTACCTATCATTTCTATCTGTCATTTCTACCTATCATTTCTACCTGTCATTTCTACCTGTCATTTCTATCTGTCATTTCTACCTGTCATTTCTACCTGTCATTTCTACCTGTCATTTTCTGCCTGTCATTTCTACCTGTCATTTCTATCTGTCATTTCTACCTGTCATTTCTACCTGTCATTTCTACCTGTCATTTCTACCTGTCATTTCTACCTGTCATTTCTACCTGTCATTTCTACCTGTCATTTCTACCTGTCATTTCTATCTGTCATTTCTACCTGTCATTTCTACCTGTCATTTCTACCTGTCATTTCTACCTGTCATTTCTATCTGTCATTTCTACCTGTCATTTCTATCTGTCATTTCTACCTGTCATTTCTACCTGTCATTTCTACCTGTCATTTCTACCTGTCATTTCTATCTGTCATTTCTATCTGTCATTTCTATCTGTCATTTCTACCTGTCATTTCTACCTGTCATTTCTACCTGTCATTTCTACCTGTCATTTCTACCTGTCATTTCTACCTATCATTTTCTGCCTGTCATTTCTGCCTGTCATTTCTACCTGTCATTTCTACCTGTCATTTCTACCTGTCATTTCTACCTATCATTTTCTGCCTGTCATTTCTACCTGTCATTTCTACCTGTCATTTCTATCTGTCATTTCTACCTGTCATTTCTACCTGTCATTTCTACCTGTCATTTCTACCTGTCATTTCTACCTGTCATTTCTACCTGTCATTTTCTGCCTGTCATTTCTACCTGTCATTTTCTGCCTGAATGGTAATTCATGAACTAGAAAAGAACGAAAAAAGAATAAGAACGCGTATTTAATACAAGACAAGACTTGAGATACACCTGTCTTGTCTTGTATTATATACGCGTTGTTTTTCTTTTTTCGTGTTTTTTTTTCTGGTTCCTGTTTGCTTGAACGCGGGCAGTCACACTTGTTTTGGATTAGGTAATTTATGCCTGTTTTTATATATGCTTTGGTGTCCTTAGGATGCTTATATTTGTGTTCAGTTTTTTTAAATCCCCCGTGCGATAAATTGGACGGAGTGGTCAACACCAGGGGCATGTCTTTAGATTACGTAGGCGATTGCATTCATATGTGTATTCAATTTTCTTTTCTTTTTTTCCTGTTGAAGTTGTGTATGTTTTCAAGTGGTTGTGGCCCTGATATGGCTCTACACACACAGAGAAATATATTTCTCTCTATATATATACATCTCTGTCTATCTATCTATCTATTATTATCTATCTATCTATCTATCTATCATCTATCTATCTATCTATCTATCTATCTATCTGTCTATCTATCTATCTATCTATCTGTCTATCTATCTATCTATCTATCATCTATCTATCTATCTATCCATCTATCCATCTATCTATCTATCTATCTATCTATCTATCCATCTATCTATCTATCTATCTATCTATCTATCTATCCATCTATCTATCTATCTATCTATCTATCCATCTCTCTATCTATCTCTCAGATGTCTGTATCTCTCGGGCGTGGTTGACGCCGGGATAATTATATTATGAAAGTAAGTGTAGAGTACGCCCTGTCACATACTCACAATCATAATTGGAAGTCCAAAACATCATAATCTTCATCTTTTGCCATTAATTTATCAATCATCATAACAGCTTGAAAATGTATGTTTTTTCCCAATAATTTGCTCCTTTTTCAATATACATATAGAGAGAGACAGAGACAGACACAGAGAGACACAGAGAGAAAGAGACACACAGACTACAGATAGACAGAGACAGACAGACAGAGAAACAGAGACAAATATAGTATGACGATGCCGAGAGACTGGAATCAAACTCAACAAGGAGAAGATTGAGATGAAACGAACAGAGATCTCATATTTGGGACACATCTTCTCAAGAGAAGGCTTGAAAGCCGACTCAAAGAAATTGGACGCTGTCCAACAACTCCCAGTGCCAGAAGACAAAGCAGCTGTGCAGAGACTACTCGGTGTAGTTGGATACCTTCAGAAATTTGCACCAAACCTGTCTGAGGCAGCAGCACCACTCAGAGAACTGGTTAAAGACGTCCACTTCAGATGGGATGAAGACGTCCACGAGAGAAGCCCTGAAGAAAGCTCATGCAGGATGGTCAACCGATTCAGTACGCATCACGAGCCTTGACCGAGACAGAAAAAAGCTATGCTCAAATAGAAAAGGAGATGTTGGCAATACTCTTCGGTCTGGAAAGGTTTGAGAGATACGTCTATGGAAGAGACATCCTGGTGGAGACCGACCACAAACCACTAGAGACCATTCACAAGAAGAGCCTGCTCTCAGCACCTAAGAGGATTCAGAGGATGCTACTCAGAACTCAGAAGTTCAGGTACACGGTAGTGTACAAGCGTGGATCTGAGATGCACCTGGCTGACACCCTCAGCAGAGCAGTCTGTGGAAAAGCGGAACAGCAAGTCACCCACAAGGAAGCCGTTTTCCTCACAGACCTGGAGAAAACAGACTCATTGCAAAAACTGGCCATCAGCCAAGAAGACTGAACAGTCTGCAGCAAGCAACTCAGGAATATGCAACCATGAAAACCCTGAAAGCTGTCATTCTACAAGGCTGGCCAGAGGAGAAACAACAACTTTCATTACAGTTACAAGAATACTTTCCTTTCAGGGAGGAACTGTCAGTCCACAACGGACTTGTCTTCAAAAGCCACAGAGTAATTGTACCTGAAAGCGAAAGAGCAGACATCCTTGAGAAACTTCATGCAAGCCACTCAGGAATTCAGAGCTGCATAAGAAGAGCACGTGAGGTAGTCTACTGGCCCAGGATGAACATGGACATTGAAGATTTTGTCAAAACATGCAGCGCCTGTAACACATACCAACGTGGTCAGCAGAAGGAACCACTTATCAGTACAGAGATCCCTGACCTGCCCTGGCAACACATCGCTTGTGACATCTTTGAACATAATGGCAATGAATACCTGGTCACGGTCGATCAATACTCTGATTTCTTTGAGATTGATCGGTTACAAACAAGAGAATCCAAAGAGGTCATCATCTGTCTGAAGAGACACTTGGCAAGACACGGAATACCAGAACGCCTGACAACAGACTGTGGAACTCAATTCACATCAAACCAGTTTGGAAAGTTCAGAAAAACCTATGGGTTTGAACACGTAACAAGCTCACCACACTACCCTCAGTCCAATGGAAAAGCAGAGAGCGGGTGAAGGCTGCAAAGACGTGCATGAAGAAAGCAGAACACAACAATCAAGATCCCTTCCTTGCTTTACTTGAGCTGAGAAACGTCCCGACAGAGACTGTAAACAGTTCGCCTGTTCAGAGACTGTTCGGCAGAAGAACACGAACACAAGTGCCGACGTCAAAGACATTACTCCAACCTACAGTTGTACCAATCAAGAAAGAACTTGAGAAAAGGAAACTGAAGCAAGCGCACTACTACAACAGAAGCGCAGTAGAGCTGACAGAACTGAGTCCGGGACAGATTGTGAAATTCCTAACCTCCAGGATCCAAAAAGTGGATCAGCGCCAAAGTAGACCAACAGGTGAACATCCGGTCATACAACATTCGCACAGAGGACGGACGTCAGTACAGAAGGAATCGTCGTCAGCTTATGAGACACAACAGAAACGGAGCTTCAGCAGACAATCAACCCTCAACGACTTGTCCAGAGAAGGATGATTTCTGGAAGACATCAAGAAAGTGACACATCGGCAAGCAACAGCAAATCATCATTCCATCAAAACAGATGCTGGAAGATAACAAGAAAACTGGAACTGGAACAGATGTCAGGACGCCAGCATCGTCTGTCCGTGAGAACTCATCTGATCAGTCACCAGTCATCAAAATGTCTGAGACAACCAGCATCAAGGAGCCAGATGAAGTTATCAAACAAACAAGGACAGGACAACCGAACCAGTTAGTTCTCCTTACAGAACAAGATCTGGAAGACAAAGCAAAAGGCCAGATTTCCTGAAATATGAATGAAACTGAAGACTCTACCATAATCAGATAAACTGAAAGCATTGCGAAATATGGACATGATGATGATGGATAGTATAATGATCAGAGATAAAATGAGGTGAATGAATGATTGGGCCCTGTGCGTGAGAATGAGTGTTTGTTAAGTTAATGTTGTGATAAAGGTAGGAAACACATTTATTTCGTATGGACTGAAAGATAGGAAAAATGATTAATTGTTTTTATTTCCTTAAAGAAAGGGAGATGTGACGTGTGTTGACAGTAAGCAGCGTGCGGATAACAGCACGGCATGATATTCGTTTAAATGATAACTGATTGCTGTTCACTGTGAAATGTATATATACTGTAGTCAGTTGAGAATCAGACAGCGACGAGTAAAGACGAAGAAGCATTGCCCTGTCTTCCGAGTTGGCTGTAGAAAGAACGAAACATATAGATATAGACATACACATAGACATAGATAGATAGATAGATAGATACACAGAGAGACAGAGAGGCAGATAGATAGATAGATGGATAATAGATAAAATATAGATATGTAAATAGACATGTATGCATATATATTTAGATATAGTATATATATGTGTGTGTATGTGTGCGTGCGTGCGTGTGTGTGTGTGTGTGTGTGGTGTGTTGTGTGTGTGTGTGTGTGTGTGTGTGTGTGTGTGTGTGTGTATGTGTAATGAAATGAGCATTGGGAAAAATAAAGAAATAATTGGGAAATAGGACGTATAATGATGATGATGATGATAGGATGGGGAAATATACACTGAAAAGAGGATTTGAAAGAAAAACCACAGTAAAGAGAGAATTGGAGAAAATAGATATAATGAAGAGAGGATTGGGAAAGATAGAGATAGACTGAAACAAAAAATAGAAAACCTTAAAATGAAAAGAGAAGGATCTAGAGAAAAGACAGAATGAAGAGAAAATTTGGAGAAAAGAAATAGAATTAAGGAAGGACTGGGAATTTTGAGAAGGATTGAAAGGTTGGGAAAATGTGTATAGAATAAAGAGTCGATTTGTCAAAAAAAAAAGTTTCTATAAAATAAAGAAATAATTGGGGTAAAGCTGTTGATTGAAGAAAGGGTTGGGACAGAGATAAAGAATGAAAAAGGATTGGGAAAAATAGACACAGAATGAAAAAAAAAAAAACGATCACAGAAATGATATAATGAAGAGAGGAGAATGAAATAAGGATGACAGAAAGATATAATATAAAGAGAGGATTGGAAAAAATGTACAATGAGGAAAGGATTGGGAAAATGTAGAATGAGGAAAAAATTGGGGGAAAGATGTAAAATGAGGATTGGGAACGAGATAGAACGAAGACAGGATTGGGGGAAAAACTTATAGAAAAAAGAATGGATTGGGAGCAAGATCTAAAATGAAGAGAAGATTCAGAAAAGAAAGATATATATTGGAGAGAAGATCAGGAAAAATATAGAATGCAGATAGAATTGGGGAAAAAAAGTCACAGATTGAAGAGAGAATGGGAAAAACATTGACTAAAGACATGAATGGGAGAAAATTATATACAATGAGACAGGGTCTAGAAAATTATATAGAATGAAGACAGGTTAGAATTATATAGAATGAGAAGGTCTAGAAAATTATTAGAATGAAGACAGGGTCTAGAAAATTATATAGAATGAAGACAGGGTCTAGAAAATTATATAGAATGTAGACGCAACTGGGAAAAGGCACAGAGAATAAAGAAGGAATTGCGAGAAATAAAAAAGAAAATGAAATGAAAAAACGACTGTGAAAAATATGTAGAATGAACAGAGTGTTGGTGAAAAGTTAGAGCGAAGAGAGGTTTGGAAAAAAACATATAGAATGAAGAAAGGACTGAAAATAAAGAGACAGAATGAAGAGAGGAAAGTGGGAAAAGAAACTGAACGAAGAGAGGACAGGAAAGACATGTAACGAAGAAAGGGTTGGGGGAAAAGATGGAGAGTCAAGAAAGGATTGGGAAAAGATTTAGACTGAAGAGAGAACTGAAAATATATAGAATGAAGAAAAGAGAAAGACGAAAGTATTAGGGGGAAATATAGAATGCAGAGAGAAATAGGGAAAAGACAGAATGAAAAGAGATTTGGAAAAAGATATAAAATGAAAAGAGATTTGGAAAAAGATATAGAATGAAAAGAGATTTGGAAAAAGATACAGAATGAAAAGAGATTTGGAAAAAGATACGGAATGAAAAGAGATTTGGAAAAAGATACAGAATGAAAAGAGATTGGAAAAAGATACGGAATAAAAAGAGATTTGGAAAAAGATACGAATGAAAAGAGATTTGGAAAAAGATACGAATGAAAGAGATTTGGAAAAAGATACAGAATGAAAGGTTTGGAAAAAGATACAGAATGAAAGGTTTGGAAAAAGATGCAAAATGAAAAGAGATTTGGAAAAAGATATAAAATGA
>JAPXFY010000023.1:9381411-9388911 GCA_030674185.1 Monoplex corrugatus | reverse complement strand
GCTAGTACGTATACCATTGGAAAAAAGAAGGAATCTCTTCAAGTCTCTCTGTGGGGGAAGGGGAGAGAATTAATTAGATAATTTCAGGAAGCACGAACACAGTTGGTCGGCGTGTGCGTATATATATATATATTTATGTATTATCATCATCATCTCATCCATCATCATCTCATCATCATCATCATGTCGTCGTCGTCGTCGTCGTCGTCGTTTCATCGTCGTGTCGTCGTCGTCGTCTCTCCCGTCGTCGTCGTTGTCATCGTTGTCATCGTTGTCTCGTCTTTCATCGTTGTCATCGTTGTCTCGTCTCATACATTATGCACACCCTCAATGACGCGTTCGTAAAAAAGGATGAAATCGGATTACGTGTTCCCAGTTTTCCAAAAAGAAATAGACTCTACTGTCTTGTGTTGGAGCCAGTCAGAAGTGGAAAAATATCAACATTTTTGACTGATGGGGTTCGAACTCACGGCCTTGCAGTCGGTGGTCTGTTGGACCAACACTTGTCATACGTTGAACGGTATGCGCTGATATCTATAGAACTTGTATTTTAAGTTTTTCTTCTATTTCTCTCTTCATTCGGTGTGTCCGTTTCCAACTTTCCACACACTAAAAACTTACGATGTCTTTTTCCTTTTCTTCCATTATAAGTTTACAATGATGTGATACAGTAACAGCCCACCTCTATTTGTCTAGGTATATTGATGTTGCATGCATTTTTTCTCTGTTTTCGTATAAGGCATTTAGAATTCAAGAGGTAGCAATTTCAGTCGCTAGAAACTCTGGAGAGAGCCAAACAGCAGGAAGTCCTCAGAGGAGAAACCCTCGTCAAGCAAGAGTTTCGGCCCTTAACCCATGACACTCTTAAGGGGGCCGGGCCACATCCAGGTCATGACCCTGGATACTCCTCTGCTATACAACATCGAACCCTCTATTTCTCAGTGTATGTGTCATGTTGCGCGCAAATTCTTTGCTTTCATATAAAATACTAACATTTAGAGCAAGAGAGATAGAGAAGGAGAAAGAGGAAAGAGAGAGAATGAGAGCGACAGAGAGAGACAGAGACAAAGAAGAGAGAGAGAGAGAGAGTTAGATGGATAGACAGACAGACAGACAGACAGACAGATAGGATAGATAGATAGATAGATACAGGAGAGAGAGAGAGAGAGAGATAGAGAGCGAGAGAGAGTGAGAGAGTGTGTGTATGTGTATGTGTGTGTATGAATATGAATGTGTGTGCGTGCGCACGTTTGCGCGTACGTGCGTGAATGTGCGTGTGTGTGTGTGTGTGTGTGTGTGTTGTGTGTGTGTGTTGTGTGTGTGTGTGTGTTTCGTGTGTGTGTGTGTGTGTGTTTGTGTTGTGTGTGTGTGTGTTTGATGTGTGTGTGTGTGTGTGTGTGTGTGTGTGTGTGTGTGTGTGTGTGTGTGTGTGTGTGTGTGTGCCGAAGATAGATATTTTTTTTAGCGAAAGAGAGATTGAGAGGCAGAGAGAGAGAGAGACAGTGAGAGCAGAGGGAGAGAGAGAGCGATAGCGAGAGAGAGAGAGAGAGAGAGTGAGGGAGAGAGAGAGAGAGAGAGAGATGAGAGAGGAGAGAGAGAGAGAGAGAGAGAGAGAGAGAGAGAGAGAGAAACGTCAACACTATATTCAAGGTTTTTTTTTGTTTTGAGTATGCTATTACCATTAATTACAAGTTTACATGGCATCTCATGTATTTTTAATATCCCTTTGATATCGTCGATGCTATTCAAACGCATGATAATATAAACAAACACAAAAAGGGGGAAAGAGTTGGTGGGGGGGGGGGGGGGGGGCGGAAGGGTGTTGTTGTTCGCCCGAAAGTAGAGAAAGAAAAACAAAATAAACAAACACATTTTGCCCACCCTACAACTCCCCCCCCCCCCCCCCCTCTCTGGATTTGATAAATGATTTATGAGAAGCGGATGGTCGTAATTTGCTGGAGACAGAGAATCGTAGCACACGGACTATTTCATATGCGCTTTGTCACAAATCTACCAGCAATTATCTAGCAGAGTCCTTGAGCCTGCGCATAATCCCCTTGAGTGGGCAAATGGGGAGGGCAAGAACATGATGTCTGAAAAACACTAAGATGAATCCTCTCTCCTTTCTGGTTCTTGAATGTTAATAGAATCAATACTGTTGTACGGATGCAAGGCGTGGACAGTCAACAAACAAAGCCAGAACAAGATTGAGACAGCCGAGATGTGGTTTCTAAGAAGAATGTTGAGAGTTCCATGGACAGCAAAAGAAAACAAACGAGACAGTCTTGATGGAGGCAGACACAAGTAGATCACTCATAAGGAAGTTTAGGAAAGAGACAGGCAACATTTATAGACCATTTTATGAAGAAGGGGATTCGGAGCACCTGGTCACAACGGGAAAGCTGGAGGGAAAGAGAGCACCAGGTAGACCCAGGGAGAAAATGCTGGACGGACTTGCAGAGTGGCTGGGGACGAGGAAGGTGGGGGAGATGCTAGGGGCAACGAGAGATAGAGACAGATGGAAGTCCATGGTCGCCAACGCCATGCGGCAGGGCACCTGATGATGATGAAGATGAGCAACAAACAGGCCAGTTTTTATGCTGCAGATTGTGACTAAACTCCAGATATCGGATCTTGAGGTCACGGCTTTATGGACAGAGCCAATAGCCCGTGATGACACTGCAGCCTGTCCGAAGGCAGAACATCATCATCATCATCATCATCATCATCATCATCACCATCATCATCATCATCATCATCATCATCATCATCATCATCATCATCATCACACCATCATCATCATCATCATCTCATCATCATCATCATCTCATCATAAGGTGCCTTGCCGCATGGCGTTGGCGACCATGGACTTCCATCTGTCTCTATCTCTTGTTGCCTCAAGCATCTCTTCCACCCTCCTTGTCTTCAGCCACTCTGCAAGTCCGTCTGGTATCTTCTCCCTGGGTGTACCCGATGCTCTCCTTCCCTCCAGCTTTCCCGTTGTGACCAGGAGTTCCAAATCCCCTTTCCTCATAAAATGGCCTATGAATGTTGCCTGCCTTTTCCTAATCTTCCTTATGAATGATCTACTTGTGTCTGCCTCCATCAAGACTGTCTCGTTTGTTTTCTTTGCTGTCCATGGAACTCTCAACATCCATAGAACATGAAATCAGTTTATTAACAGGATCTAGGATATCCAAAACAAGTATGACTGTCCACGTTCAAGCAAACAGAAAGCAGAAAAAAAAACACGAAAAAAAAAAAGAAAAGAATAAGAACTCGTATTTAATACAAGACAAGACAGGCGCAAATTTTCGGCCAACTGGCCTTTGTCAGGCTTAAGATCACAAACACCAGATACAAAAACAAGGAGAAAAAGACTGAAACTTCCCTGTTGCTCCTTCCAGTGTGAGAAAAGAAATAAACTGACTAAAATGACAGCGAGTAGTAGAACACTTGCTGTCGAAACGTCATTAAAGGGCGTTGCTCAAAGCTACCTAACAGACACCGCAAGTGTCCGTATCTCTCGGGCCTAGTTGACACCAAGACGTATTATGAAAGTGAGCATAGAGTACATCCCTGTCACGCAGACTTAGTTTGAAACGGAATTCGTTACTGAGCATCATCACAACCAAACATATTTCTCATCCCATATTCTGTGGCCTTTCATGTCCTGTTCGTATGGAGATGTCACTTCGGATGGGTTTGGACGTGGATTGGAAAGCCAAAATGAGCGATGTGAGGGCAGAAGTGATGCAAAGGAGGAAAACATCTAAACGACGACGATGAAATATTAAAAAAGCAAGCAAGCAAACAAAGAAAGAAAGAAAGAAAAAACAAAAACAAACAAAAAACCCAAACAAAGAAACAAAGAAACAAAACAAAAAACAAACAACAAACAAACAAACAAACAAACACACAGAGTCCAACTTATTCAGATGGCAGTCACTGAACTAATGAAGTGGCAAAGACGATTACGCTACGATTGTCTCACATAGACACATACACAAATACACACACAGTCGCACACACGTACAGACACCAGACAGACAGAAAGATACACATACACATACACATACACACGCACGCACACACAGACACGCACCACACACACACATACACACACAACACACACAACACACACACACGCATACACACACACACACACACACACACACACACACACACACACACACACACAAAGAGTTGAGGAAAAGCAGGTGTCAGGTGTCAAATTATCATGACAAACACAATCTCAGCCACTGGCAGCAAAGAAATCAGTCGACGAACGAACTTACTCCAGTCAACTCACTGTGAGAATCCATCGTCCATTATGAAACGTGTGGCCTAGCCTAGTGGCCAAACGTCCGCGTCACAGAGCATCGAAAGAAATCTTCCGATGCTGTCAACAGTGGAAATTTCCGTAGCGCTAATTTTAGAACTGCTGAATTATTTTTTATGATCAACACAGAAGATTAATCATAATATACAATTAAGTCAAATAAATCATGTAAAAAAAAAAAAAAAAAAAAAAGCGCGTTTGATGCACTAAGCTCAATACCTATGGTCACGAGCCTTCTCTGTTCTGGTCCACTCTCCTGGAACAAACTTCTCTCTCAGTCCGTCAGCAACCTACTTTTGTCTCCTTCAAGTCCGCTCTCAAAACTCACCTTTTTCTCCGCATAAAATCCTAACCTCATCAACCCCACCCCTTCTGCAGCCTGTCTCGCTCGGAGGGGAATCACATGGTTATAATATATAATTGATATGCTATGCTCTCTATAATTTTCCATTGCTTTTATTCTTGCTTTTATTGCTTTATTCTTTCTCCCCATTTATAGCTATGCGTGTGTGTGTGTGGGTGTGTGTGTTGTGTGCGTGCGTGTGTGTGCGTGCGTGCGTGCGTGTGTGTCTGCTTCAGTGCTTAGATTTGGTTTTGTCAAGATTTTGCGCTATATAAATATTGTAATTATTTTTATTTATTAATAGTTTTGTGAAAAACGGAGTCATTTTCGGGTAACGAGACTGACCTCGACGCCATTTTGCTGCGCGTGCTACAATCTCTGCTATTCACCAACTGCGTATCGGAGCTCGTATTTTGTGAAAATGAGTTCTTCGGAACATGAAATCGATCCTGATGTCTCGGGAGATGAATATTCTGAAGAGTTCGACCCCTCTGACACATCTGATTGTGGACCAAACACCACCGAATCGACATCGAAGTGGATCTGATGGAACAGAAGGGTGAGTTGACTGACAGGCTGGCTGTCTAAATATAGATATTTCCACTTCGCTTCACTTGCAGTAGATAATCTGTTATCTACAAAACCGGATGTACCACTTCAGAAGTGTCTCGTTTCCAATCTGCACAAGAAAAACGAGCTGCACGGAAAGCTAGGGCTGCAAACCCTTCAACCACAGTAACCGACCACAGATGTCCAACCTGTGGACGTTACTATCGTGCCCGGATCGGATTGATCAGTCACCTCCGGACACACTGACTCAAAGCAACTTCATGAAGCCATGGTCATTGTCGACGACGACAGACGAACACAAAAAATCTGTTACCTTATGTATCATGATGACTGAAACTATTACTAAGAAGTCTTTCTAGGGCACATAAAAGTCTTTTCATAGTGACAGTACTAAGGAGTCTGTTCATGCCGACTTTGTTTGTGAGACCATAAAGCGCCAGTGAGAATGACGTCACTGACTGACTGAGAGAGGGTGGAGAAGGAGGGAGAGCTTGTAGGCCTATGTTGTGTGTTCCACTCTCAGTGTGCAATTTAGCTGGTCTTTTTATAAGTTTATTTGCCATGTGTGTGTGTGGACAGTCAGCAAGCAAAGCCACAACAAGATTGAGGCAGCTGAGATGTGGTTTCTCAGAAGAATGTTGAGAGTTCCATGGACAGCAAAGAACACAAACGAGACAGTCTTGATGGAGGCAGACACAAGTAGATCACTCATAAGGAAGATTAGGAAAAGACAAGCAACATTTATAGGCCATTTTATGAGGAAGGGGGATTTGGAGCACCTGGTCACAACGGGAAAGCTGGAGGGAAAGACAGCACCAGGTAGACCCAGGGAGAGAATGCTGGACGGACTTGCAGAGTGGCTGGGGATGAGGAGGGTGGGGGAGATGCTGGGGGCAACGAAAGATAGAGATGGTTGGAAGTCCATGGTCGCCAACGCCATGCGGCAGGGCACCTGATGATGATGATGATGATGATGATGATGATGTGTGTGTGTGTGTGTGTGTGTGTGTGTGTGTGTGTGTGTGTGTGGCACTGTGCTCCTTTATTTTCAAGTTTTTAGTGTGATGTAGTAACAGTTTAGAATCTGAATTTATTCTAAATAGCCTGTCCCATCTGATTTCAGTTTATGGAGCTATCTGAAACCAGACTCTGGCCCCATTGACATGCCACCCAAGTTCTCCCCTCGAAGGGTCACAGGAGTTCAGTTTCCAGATGAAATAAGGACCAGCTCCAATGTCCAGCAGTTTGTGACACCCTTCGTGTTTTTCCACATGTTTTTTACCCTGGATATTGTGCAGCGTCTGTGCGATTGGACTAATAAATATGCTCACAGACATGGAGCAGAGAAACCAGCTGTGTACAAAGGCTGATATGACATTACACCAGATGAAATGTACCAGTTCTCTGCGCTCCTCATGTACTTGGCAATGATAAAGGCACGCAATGTCGATACATATTGGTCTACCGCTTTACTACCTCATAGACTTTGGGCCCGTCATTTTATGTCTAGACAGCGTTTTAAAGCAATTCAGTCATTTCTCAAAGTATGCAATGAGGTCACTGAAAACAGCACTGCAGACAAACTGAGCAAAGTGCGTCTACTACATGACTACATCAGATGCAAGTGCAAAAACCTGTATCAGCCATAC
The DNA here is from genome assembly GCA_030674185.1 of Monoplex corrugatus. NCBI lineage: Eukaryota > Metazoa > Mollusca > Gastropoda > Littorinimorpha > Ranellidae > Monoplex > Monoplex corrugatus. The sequence continues at coordinate 9,382,007 of JAPXFY010000023.1, read as the reverse complement.
CGCAATGTATCTATTGATGAACGTATGGTTCCATGGACAGCAAAGAAAACAATCGAGACAGTCTTGATGGAGGCAGACACAAGTAGATCACTCATAGGGAAGATTAGGAAAAGACAGCCAACATTTATAGGCCATTTTATGAGGAAAGGGGAATTGGAACACCTGGTCACAACGGGAAAGCTGGAGGGAAAGAGAGCACCAGGTAGACCCAGGGAGAGAATGCTGGACGGACTTGCAGAGTGGCTGGGGACGAGGGGGTGGGAGAGATGCTAGGGGCAACGAGAGATAGAGACAGATGGAAGTCCATGATCGCCAAGGCCATGCGGCAGGGCACCTGATGATGATGATGATGATGGTCAGAAACCGTGATAGATTTACATTCAGGCAGTTCATAAAAGATAAACCTACTCGGTGGGGAATGAAACTATGGGTAGTAGCTGATGCATTAAATGGCTATACATATGATTTGGAGGTATATACTGGAAAAGGTGCGCCAGTTTCAAAAAATGGTCTTGCTTTTGATGTAGTCATGCGCCTTTGCAAACACTTACAAGATCAGGGTTATCATGTTTATTTTGACAACTTTTATTCAGGTG
>JAPXFY010000023.1:9368911-9373911 GCA_030674185.1 Monoplex corrugatus | reverse complement strand
AAACAAAAACCAGGATGTCCAAAGACCTCCTTCATCAACCAACTGATCGATGATACGGGCTGTCAGTATAATGAACTATCTACTGCAATGTCTGACAGAGAAGGATGGAAGAAACGTGTCATGGATAGCCGAGCAAGCTCGACATGATTGATGATTGATTGATTGTCAAGGAAGAGATTAGTTTGAAAAAAATACGAGCATGACAACACAAAGCAGGAGCACAGACACAACAACAGACGGACTGACAAACAGATACACGGACACAAGCACACAAACACACAGGCATACGCACTTAGTGCAGAAATGAAATAAATAAACAGGCAGGTAAATCAGACATGTACATACACATCCATCCGTCCGTCCGTCTGTCTGTCTGACGACTCCTCCTCAAGTGGTCCCTGGGAAAGAATATATGCCTCCAGGACTGGTCTTCCTCCCTACATGAAAACCCAAACCTAGTTCTGAAGATCAGTAGACCTACTCTTTCGTCAGATTGACGGGTAAATCCATCATCATCTCTCCTGCGCTAAAATGCCTCGCTGTCAAATAATCTCGCAGAATACGGAAAAAAAAAACTAGGAAAACCTATTTTTTTGACAATGTGTCTACTGTAACTGAATTCCTTTGTCTGGTTCGTAAAGGCAGTGGACAAGTTAATTATTTTTGATTCAGTGGGTCTACCATACCCCACCTACCTGGGAATTGACGATGCAGAAATGATAGTATCAGTCACAAAATCGAATCTGTTTGTACTACCCAAAGCATTACCAGCATATTGCCCCATCCATAATCTCTCCTCTTATCACACCAATCAAAACATAGAATCTGTACTACCCAAAGCATTTTCAGCAAATTGCCCTATCTAAAATTTCTCCGCTGGTCATATCATTTCACTTTCCACATCATCTTTTACAGCCATAAAAACAACAAGTGTTAGTTTCCAGACCAAATTGACGTCATTAGGAACACATTGCACGTCACAGGAAGTGACGCCAATGTGACGTCATGTGTGGACTACATGTAGTCGTAGTCTCCGACCCGTTTGGCGATTCGTCCGTCCCCGATCAAGTTGGACAGGGTCTGCATGCGGCTCTTCAGCTCCGACACATTGAGGTAGCATCCCTGTAACACAGAAAGAGTTAAGACTATGTGTACTACAGACCATGTGTACTACAGACTATGTGTACTACAGACCATGTGTACTACAGACTATGTGTACTACAGACTATGTGTACTACAGACCATGTGTACTACAGACTATGTGTACTACAGACCATGTGTACTACAGACTATGTGTACTACAGACCATGTGTACTACAGACCATGTGTACTACAGACCATGTGTACTACAGACTATGTGTACTACAGACTATGTGTACTACAGACTATGTGTACTACAGACTATGTGTACTACAGACTATGTGTACTACAGACTATGTGTACTACAGACCATGTGTACTACAGACCATGTGTACTACAGACCATGTGTACTACAGACTATGTGTACTACAGACCATGTGTACTACAGACTATGTGTACTACAGACTATGTGTACTACAGACCATGTGTACTACAGACTATGTGTACTACAGACTATGTGTACTACAGACCATGTGTACTACAGACCATGTGTACTACAGACTATGTGTACTACAGACTATGTGTACTACAGACCATGTGTACTACAGACCATGTGTACTACAGACTATGTGTACTACAGACTATGTGTACTACAGACCATGTGTACTACAGACTATGTGTACTACAGACTATGTGTACTACAGACTATGTGTACTACAGACTATGTGTACTACAGACTATGTGTACTACAGACTATGTGTACTACAGACTATGTGTACTACAGACCATGTGTACTACAGACTATGTGTACTACAGACTATGTGTACTACAGACTATGTGTACTACAGACTATGTGTACTACAGACTATGTGTACTACAGACTGTGTGTACTACAGACCGTGTGTACTACAGACTATGTGTACTACAGACTATGTGTACTACAGACTATGTGTACTACAGACCATGTGTACTACAGACTATGTGTACTATAGACTATGTGTACTACAGACTATGTGTACTACAGACCATGTGTACTACAGACTATGTGTACTACAGACCATGTGTACTACAGACTATGTGTACTACAGACTATGTGTACTACAGACGATGTGTACTGCAGACTATGTGTAAGACCGCTACTATATTTCATCCTACAACGTCTATGAAGTTGACCTTCAGCCTACATGCAAGGTGAGTATTTTTTTTTTTTTTTTACTATATTCTATGTGACCTTAATTTAATGGCCACTGAAGCTGGCACAGTTTTTACAATGCGATGATGACAATGACGATAAAGACGATAACGATGTTGCTATGGAGTTCCATACTAGGACTGAGACTGCGTGACAGGGCTGTACTCCACGCTTATTATCATAATATATCCTGGTATCAACCAGGCCAGGGAGATAGACATCTGCAATGTTGGTCAGAAGATTTAAGTAACACCCTCAGTGACGCATCCTCAGAGTGGATAAAACTCGACTGTGTGGTCCCCAGTCTTCCTTATGAGCCCACAACACTCTCAACTTTGACTAGGAGCTGATTCGAGCCGAAAAATCCACAATGATTTTTGAATAGACTGCTGGGAATTCGAATCCACATCCTTCCAGCCGGTAATCCGTTGCGCTAACCAATATATCACAGCGACTGGTTGTCACAAGAATACTTGACCCTACAAAACGTTTATGAGGTTGACCTTCAGTTTTCATGAATAATGTTCGTCTGTCACATTTAGCATCTTGAAACATAACACAGGACTCTTTATTTTATCATGGAGCGTTACAGAACGACCATACGTAATGCAAAGGTATGGTGTATAGCTTCCTGAGTCTTTCTATCACTTCCATTATTCTTTCATTCTTTATTTCCTGCTCCCTCATTCTTTCTTTCCTTTTTCTCTTTATTTCACCACCCAAAAGATATTATATAAATATTATGACAAACGACACCAAGACATATAAGCAAGGTTTTAGAACTACGTGTAGAACTCTGGATCTGAATGCAAACGAAAGATGGTTTATGTCGGTTACACCAATATCTAAATTCTATTGCATGTCCAGTGTGGTTTTATGTTAGACAAGATGATGTTTCTTCTTATATTTTCTTTTCGCTTTTCGTGGTTTATGGCGAGCCTCAGTTTTGTGGTCCATGAGCTCAAATTTTATGGCAAGCCTCAATTTTGTGGTGCACCAGCTCAAATTTTTGGCGAGCCTCAGTTTTGTGGTTCATCAGCTCAAATTTATGGCAGGTCTCAGTTTTGTGGTCCATCAGCTCAAATTTTTGGCGAGCCTCAGTTTTGGGGTACATCAATTCAAATTTATGGCGAGCCTCAGTTTTGGGGTACATCAGCTCAAATTTATGGCGAGCCTCAGTTTTGGGGTCCATCAGCTCAAATTTATGGCAGGCCTTAGTTTTGGGGTACATCAGCTCAAATTTATGGCAGGCCTTAGTTTTGGGGTACATCAGCTCAAATTTATGGCAGGCCTTAGTTTGGGGTACATCAGCTCAAATTTATGGCGAGCCTCAGTTTTGGGGTACATCAGCTCAAATTTATGGCAGGCCTTAGTTTTGGGGTACATCAGCTCAAATTTATGGCAAGCCTCAGTTTTATGGTCCATCAGCTCAAATTTATGGCGAGCCTCAGTTTTGGGGTACATCAGCTCAAATTTATGGCAAGCCTCACTTCTGTGGTCCATCAGCTCAAATTTATGGCGAGCCTCACTTCTGTGGTCCATCAGCTCAAATTTATGGCGAGCCTCACTTCTGTGGTCCATCAGCTCAAATTTATGGCGAGCCTCAGTTTTGTGATACATCAGCTCAAAGTTATGGCAAGCCTCAGTTTTGTGGTCCATCAGCTCAAAGTTATGGCAAACCTCAGTTTTGTGGTCCATTGGCTCAGTTGTTAGAGCACCATGCTCATAATGCAGGGTTTGTGGATTCAATCCTCAGACAGTGTATGGTTTTACCTGGGCTCGTGGTTGTTTTGAAAGATCCATGGACTCAACCATTTGATATCTCGAGTTCAATCCAAGCCCACAACAAGCTGTCAGCTGCCCATGTTAATGCTTCCATCATTGTGGGTAGTGTCAGCTTAGTGTTTTCATGGTTTCTCTTCCTTACACCTCTCCATTTCAAAACCTTGCCAGCACATAGGATTTGCGTAGGCTTTGAGAGTCTGCCAGTTAACTGCTGGCATATCTGGTTGGAGCGCATATGGAATTGCCCGAGTGCCACGAATCCTTCTTGAACAAATTCCAAGCAAACTCAAAAACTCCATAGCCTATGAGTCAATTCAAAATAAATGCAAACTGTTCAAACTACCTTTAGGGACAAGACATAGTATTGTAAATAGCTTTTCATTGGACAACTCCAAGTCATTGTCTCCCTTGAACGGTATCTGCTGAGGTAAACAACCAACCTGTCTGTCTGTCTGTCTGTCTGTCTCACACACACACACACACACACACACCACACACATCACAACCACAGAAACACACAACAACACACACACACACAACACACACACACACCACACACACACACCACGCACACACCACACACACACACACACACACACACACACACACACACCACAACCACACACACACACTCACACTCACACACACACACACACACACACACACACACACACACACACACACACACACACACACACACACACACACGACATCTTGATCAAGGCCGTATAGGAAATGTAGAAGAAATATACTGAAACTTTGACACGTATAATGTTGTATAAACCAGTCGTTGGACGGTAGTTAACAGGGACTATCCATATTCAAACTTAGAACGCTTACGTTCAAACAATTCCCCTAAAAAAACAATGCAAAAACTTAACCCTTTCATTCTCTCACTCTGTCCACCAGCCCCTCCTACAGAACAGATTGTGGATAGGGCGAG
>JAPXFY010000023.1:9358911-9366411 GCA_030674185.1 Monoplex corrugatus | reverse complement strand
CGCACACGCACACGGCTATAAATGGGGAGAAAGAATAAAATCGATGGAAAATTATAGAGAGCATATTATATACAATTATATATTACAATGTGATTCCCCTCCGAGTGGAGACAGGCTGCAGAGGGGATTGAGTGAGGCAGGATTTTATGCAGAGGAGAAAAGGTGAGTTTTGAGAGCGGACTTGAAGGAGACAAAAATAGGTTGCTGACGGACTGAGAGAGGAAGTTTGTTCCAGGAAAGTGGACCAGAAACAGAGAAGGCTCGTGGACCATAGGTATTGAGCTTAGTGCGTGGAAAGCGAAAAGTCAGAGGATCGGAGGCAGAGCGGAGGGTACGTGAGGGAACATAGATCTCAAGTAAGCTTGACAGGTAATCGGGGGCTGCGTTATTGAGGCTTTTGTAGCACATGGTGTCTAGTTTGTACTGTATGCGCTTTGATACAGGGCGCCAGTGAAGTTTGTGCCAGGAGAGGAGATATGTGGTCAGCTTTTTTCTTTTTTATTACAAGGCGTGCAGCATTGTTTTGAATGTGCTGCAGGATGTGAATGGTGGAGGCAGGAAGACCGGACAGGAGTGAATTGCAATAGTCAATGCGAGACATTATGAAGGAGAGAACGAGTTTTGCAATTGTTTCCACAGAGAGATACTTCCTGATCAGGCTTATACGATGGAGGTGATAGTAGCAAGACCTGGCATTTTGAGAAACAAAGTTGTTCATGGAGAGGGTAGAGTCAATGCAGACACCAAGGTTTTTAGCTGAATCAGAAATTGGGACGGATGTGTTACATAATGGGAGAGAAAGAGGAGGCAGCTGAGAAAGTTTCTGACGGGTGCCAATGAGGATAGCTTCTGTCTTGTCATCATTAAGCTGAAGTTTGTTGAACGTCATCCAGTTCATAATGTCCGAGTAACACTCAGTGGTGCGAGTCAAGAGGCGCTGTATATTGTCTAGTGTGTCACTGTCTAGAAGTTGGGTGTCATCAGCATAGAAGTGGTGTTTTATAGAGTGGGAGTTGATGATGGTGGACAGGGGGGAGGTGTAAAGAGTGAAAAGAACAGGGCCAAGGACAGATCCTTGTGGAACACCACAGGTCAGGTATGCAGGTTGAGAGTAAGTGCCATTAATGAGAACAGTTTGTTTTCTGTTTGATAGATATGAAGTGAACCAGGAGACAGCAATATCAGAGATGCCAAAAGTATGATGAAGTCTAGAAAGGAGAATACCATGGTCAATGGTATCGAAGGCTGCAGACAGATCAAGGAGTGTGAGGAGAGAGACTTTGCCAGTATCAGTTGCAAGGAGGAGATTGTTGAGAATGTGTAGCAGGGCAGTTTCAGTGCTATGGCACTGGCGGTAGGCTGACTGGAAAGGATTGAGGAGATTGTTGGCAGACAGGTGAGAATTCAGCTGGTTGAGGACAACTTTTTCGATGAGTTTTGACAAGAAAGAGAGATTAGAGATAGGCCGGTAATTTTTCAGTTCATTTGGGTCTAAATTGTATTTCTTGAGGAGAGGGTGAACAATAGCAGACTTGAAAGAATCTGGGACAGTTCCAGTTTGAAGAGAAGTGTTGATGATGTCAGTGATGAATGGGAGGAGAGTAGGGAGACAGTCAGAGTAGAGAGAACCTGGAAGAGGATCCAAAATAACAATAATTGTAACATTGCTTTATTTTGTAGTCTGTCCTGGTGGTTCTTGTGTTTTTAGAAATAATGGGCACTGCAGAGTATAGCCAGGTGTGTTATATGTACCTTGTGTGGCCAGGTGTGTTATACGTACCTTGTGTAGCCAGGTGTGTTATACGTACCTTGTGTGGCCAGGTGTGTTATATGTACCTTGTGTAGCCAGGTGTGTTATACGTACCTTGTGTGGCCAGGTGTGTTATATGTACCTTGTGTGGCCAGGTGTGTTATACGTACCTTGTGTAGCCAGGTGTGTTATACGTACCTTGTGTGGCCAGGTGTGTTATATGTACCTTGTGTGGCCAGGTGTGTTATACGTATCTTGTGTGGCCAGGTGTGTTATACGTACCTTGTGTGGCCAGGTGTGTTTATATGTACCTTGTGTGGCCAGGTGTGTTATATGTACCTTGTGTAGCCAGGTGTGTTATACGTACCTTGTGTGGCCAGGTGTGTTATATGTACCTTGTGTGGCCAGGTGTGTTATATGTACCTTGTGTAGCCAGGTGTGTTATATGTACCTTGTGTGGCCAGGTGTGTTATACGTACCTTTGTAGCCAGGTGTGTTATATGTACCTTGTGTAGCGAGGTGTGTTATATGTACCTTGTGTAGCCAGGTGTGTTATATGTACCTTGTGTAGCCAGGTGTGTTATATGTACCTTGTGTAGCCAGGTGTGTTATACGTATCTTGTGTGGCCAGGTGTGTTATACGTACCTTGTGTGGCCAGGTGTGTTATACGTACCTTGTGTGGCCAGGTGTGTTATATGTACCTTGTGTAGCCAGGTGTGTTATACGTAACTTGTGTGGCCAGGTGTGTTATATGTACCTTGTGTAGCCAGGTGTGTTATACGTACCTTGTGTGGCCAGGTGTGTTATATGTACCTTGTGTGGCCAGGTGTGTTATACGTATCTTGTGTGGCCAGGTGTGTTATACGTACCTTGTGTGGCCAGGTGTGTTATATGTACCTTGTGTGGCCAGGTGTGTTTATACGTACCTTGTGTGGCCAGGTGTGTTATACCTTGTGTGGTGTTTTAACCTTGTGTGGCCAGGTGTGTTATATGTACCTTGTGTGGCCAGGTGTGTTATATGTACCTTGTGTAGCCAGGTGTGTTAATGTACCTTGTGTGGCCAGGTGTGTTATATGTACCTTGTGTGGCCAGGTGTGTTATACGTACCTTGTGTGGCCAGGTGTGTTATATGTACCTTGTTGTGGCCAGGTGTGTTATACGTACCTTGTGTGGCCAGGTGTGTTATACGTACCTTGTGTGGCCAGGTTGTGTTATATGTACCTTGTGTGGCCAGGTGTGTTATATGTACCTTGTGTAGCCAGGTGTGTTATATGTACCTTGTGTGGCCAGGTGTGTTATATGTACCTTGTGTAGCCAGGTGTGTTATATGTACCTTGTGTGGCCAGGTGTGTTATATGTACCTTGTGTGGCCAGGTGTGTTATATGTACCTTGTGTAGCCAGGTGTGTTATATGTACCTTGTGTGGCCAGGTGTGTTATATGTACCTTGTGTGGCCAGGTGTGTTATACGTACCTTGTGTGGCCAGGTGTGTTATATGTACCTTGTGTAGCCAGGTGTGTTATACGTACCTTGTGTGGCCAGTGTGTGTTATATGTACCTTGTGTGGCCAGGTGTGTTATATGTACCTTGTGTGGCCATGGTGTTGTTATGCGTACCTTGTGTGGCCAGGTGTGTTATATGTACCTTGTGTGGCCAGATGTGTTATATGTACCTTGTGTGGCCAGGTGTGTTATATGTACCTTGTGTGGCCAGGTGTGTTATGCGTACCTTGTGTGGCCAGGTGTGTTATATGTACCTTGTGTGGCCAGATGTGTTATATGTACCTTGTGTAGCCAGGTGTGTTATACGTACCTTGTGTAGCCAGGTGTGTTATACGTACCTTGTGTGGCCAGGTGTGTTATATGTACCTTGTGTAGCCAGGTGTGTTATACGTACCTTGTGTAGCCAGGTGTGTTATATGTACCTTGTGTAGCCAGGTGTGTTATATGTACCTTGTGTGGCCAGGTGTGTTATACGTACCTTATGTTGCCAGATATGTTATATGTACCTTGTGTGGCCAGGTGTGTTATATGTACCTTGTGTGGCCAGGTGTGTTATATGTACCTTGTGTGGCCAGGTGTGTTATATGTACCTTGTGTGGCCAGGTGTGTTATACGTACCTTGTGTGGCCAGGTGTGTTATATGTACCTTGTGTGGCCAGGTGTGTTATACGTACCTTGTGTTGCCAGGTGTGTTATACGTACCTTGTGTGGCCAGGTGTGTTATGCGTACCTTGTGTGGCCAGGTGTTTTACGTACCTTGTGTGGCCAGGTGTGTTATATGTACCTTGTGTGGCCAGGTGTGTTATACGTACCTTATGTTGCCAGGTGTGTTATACGTACCTTGTGTGGCCAGGTGTGTTATATGTACCTTGTGTGGCAAGGTGTGTTATATGTACCTTGTGTGGCCAGGTGTGTTATAATGTACCTTGTGTGGCCAGGTGTGTTATATGTACCTTGTGTGGCCAGGTGTGTTATGCGTACCTTGTGTGGCCAGGTGTGTTATATGTACCTTGTGTGGCCAGATGTGTTTATATGTACCTTGTGTGGCCAGGTGTGTTATGCGTACCTTGTGTGGCCAGGTGTGTTATACGTACCTTGTGTGGCCAGGTGTGTTATATGTACCTTGTGTGGCCAGGTGTGTTATACGTACCTTGTGTGGCCAGGTGTGTTATACGTACCTTGTGTGGCCAGGTGTGTTATATGTACCTTGTGTGGCCAGGTGTGTTATACGTACCTTGTGTGGCCAGGTGTGTTATATGTACCTTGTGTGCCAGGTGTGTTATAGTACCTTGTGTGGCCAGGTGTCTGTCATAGTGTAGAACTTCTTGTAGGCTGCGTAAAACGGTTCTATCAGCTCCTGGAAGATACAGAATACAGTGATGCTCCATTCGTCTTAATCTACTCCTTGTCGGACTAATTGTTTCCATAGAGGAACAGTAAATTAGAAAAACCAGTCAGTCCTTACGAATGAAAGAAATACCCATGCAATTTTGTATATTCGTGGAAATTATCTTCGTATTAACAAACAAAATCTGTATACTCATATGCCAGTTATTTTGTATATTCGTGGAAATTATCTTCGTATTAATAACAAACAGAAACAGTATATCTATCTGCCAGTAATTTTATATATTCATGGAAATCATCTTCGTAATAATAACAAACAAAAACTGTATACCCATCTGCCAGTAATTTTGTATATTGATGGAAATTATCTTCGTATTAAACAAACAAAAACTGTATACCCATCTGCCAGTAATTTTGTATATTGATGGAAATTATCTTCGTATTAACAACAAACAAAAACTGTATACCCATCTGCCAGTAATTTTGTATATTGATGGAAATTATCTTCGTATTAACAACAAACATAAACTGTATACCCATCTGCCAGTAATTTTATATATTCGTGAAAATTATCTTCGTATTAACAACAAACAAAAACTGTATACCCATCTGCCAGTAATTTTATATATTCGTGAAAATTATCTTCGTATTATACAAACAAAAACTGTATACCCATCTGCCACTAATTTTGTATATTCGTGGAAATTATCTTTGTATTATAACAAACAAAAACTGTATCCATCTGCCATATTCATATTCGTGAATTTCTTCGTATTAAACAACAAAAACGTATACCCATCTGCACAATTTTGTATATTCGTGGAAATTATCTTTGTATTAATAACAAACAAAAACTGTATACCATCTGCCACTAATTTTGTATATTCGTGGAAATTATTTTGTATTAATAACAAACAAAAAGGTATAGCTATCAGCCAGTAATTTTGTATATTCCCGCGCACGCGCGTGCTCACTCACACACACACGCACACATACGCACGCGCACGCGCACACACACACACACACACACACACACACACACACACACACACACACACACACACACACACACACACACACACATACACACACACACACAAAACACAAACACACACACCGCACGAACGCGTCCGAATAAATGTGTTAACTTTTATGTATTCGCTATCCAATGTCTTATTTTAGTGTTCCTTTTTTGTAGTCTAATTCGTTTAATAGTTAATTCTTTTGCAGTATCCTGGTTTTCTGTTGTTGACATTTAAGTTGATTAACAGCGTCAGGTAGGTATGTTGGCTTAGTCCTAATATCTATATCGTTGGAAAACATTCATTTGACATTATTTCATGTTATCTTCTCTTTTTTCTTTCTTGTTTCTCCCTGCCCCGCTCTCTCCTTCTGTCTATCTCTCTCTGTCTCTCCCTTTCTATACATATATCTGTCTGTCCATCTCTCCAAATCTCTCTCTACATGTCTGTGTCTGTCTGTGTCCATCTCTCTCTCTCAATATATATGTCTGTCTGTCTCTCTTTGTTTCTCTCTCTCTCTCTCTCGCTATCCCTCTGTCTGTATCTCTGTCTCTCTCTGTCTCTCTTTGTCTCTGTCTGTCTGTCTGTCTGTCTCTCTGTCTCGCTCTCTCACATACTGTCATAGTGTTTTTGTGTTAGTGTATAACCACCATAGGCTGGGGCTGGATGTGAAAAAAGCAATATACAGTTTACGCCACAATCATCGAAAATAATAATTCTTGTTCTGCTTCTCCCTGTAGATATGTTACACTGACGTTTCTAGTTTTAAGCAAGTAGTTTTTTTTTTTTATTATTATAAGTGGTAAAGCAAAAACTGACTTGTATACTAAGGGATGATGAACTGTCTCCATAACGCAAGTTATCGGGAAATAAATGACACACTTTTATTTTGATGGTCCTTAACTATATGTGTCAGTATCAAATATTACTACCATAGTAATATCAAATCAAGTCTACGGTCTGTTTGCAAGAGTTAGTCAACCGGTTGATTATTCATGCAAACATGCAGCACCCTCCCACCAACACACTATCCATCTATCGACCACAAACCCAACCCCAACACTAAACATCCATCCAATGGACCACCGGGCCACGTGTTGTCACTGACCTCTGGAACATGAAGTGGACCCAAGTGATGTGGCTGATAACGTACCCCCACCAGCTGTAAGGAATATCAAAACAGTAATATTATGACATTGAAAAACAATAATAATAACAATAATGATAATTACAGTGTTTAAACGGAGCCAAATCTTGACAATTCAAATCAAAGCGCACTCACGCTCCAGGCATTATTCATAAAATCGACAAAGATCACCTTACAATATTTAATACACAGACTGAGGGAAAGAAGTAGTTGTAGAATTCATTGTTGGGAAAAGAGGTAGGTTTTTAAATAGGATTTAAAAGCAGAAAGGGTAGTGTTAGGCGAAGGCAGAGCGGAAGTCTATTCCAGGCTGACGGTCCAGAGACAGCAAAAGAACGCTGGCCAACACTTGATAGTTTAAATCTAGGAACTGAAGGGAAAGAGTGTCTGAAGCTGAGCGCAAGGTGCGAGTTGGCGTATAAATGTTGATGTTGTCGCAAAGATATGATGGAGCAGGCTAGTGAATAGATTTGTAACACAATGTATCATCCAGCTTATATTCGACTCAAAACTTTTAAGACAGGCAACCATTGTAGAGAGCCGAGGAGACGACTGGTATGATCAAACTTTCTTTCTGAGGACAAAACGAGCAGCTATGTTTTGTATACGTTGCAGACACAGGAGAGAAGAAGCTGGTAGTCCAGTAAGGAGAGCGTTACAGTAATCAAGACGAGACAAAATGAGAGATGTCACAAGCTTAGATGCAGCCTCAGTTGAAAGATATCTTCGAA
>JAPXFY010000023.1:9341411-9343911 GCA_030674185.1 Monoplex corrugatus | reverse complement strand
ACATACACACACACACACACACACACACACACACACACACCATACACACACGCGTACACACACACACACCACCCACACACACACCGCACACACACACACACACACACGCACACACACACGTAGGCCTGCAATATTTTGATAAACAAAAATCAGGAACCAGGAAAATTAAAACCCAGAAAAAACAAAGAACGAATCAACAGGGAAGATTCAGTCTCTTTCTTCTAATTTTTGCATTTAGTGTTTGTTTCTGATCTTAATGCTTGACAAAGGCCAGTTGGCTGAACATTTGCGCCTGTCTTGTCTTGTTGTATTAAATACGCATTCTGATTCTTTTTTCGTGTTTTTTTTCTCCTGGTTCCTGTTTGCTTGAACGCGGGCAGTCATATTTGTTTTGGATTAAACAAAAAGCAGTGCCATATTATTGAAGTTACAAGGAAGTGAGGGAGCAGAGACCTCACTACTGTCACTGCGTGAGGGTGGATCTCTTTCCTCTCACTCGCTGCTTTATCTTCCACAACCATCAACAGGGTCAGGTACCCTTTCACAGCTGGGCGGACTTGCAGCCACGCACACAAAAGTTTTCTCCCCTGACTCACACTTGAACTCACGAAATTCGAAAGGCAAGCAGTAGTTCTACATTTACGCCAATCTGTGATGTAACTAACTAACCAAAGACTTGTTCATTTGAAGCAATATCGACAGGAATGATTTAACGTCACAAAACCCTTTCTTCGTTGTTCTTGCTTCTGTTTGTCTCTCTTTCTTTCTCTCTTCCTCTCTCTCTCTCTTTCTTTTCTCTCTCTCTCTCATTCTCTCTTTTTCTAGTTTTTTCTCTCTCTCTTTCTCTCTCTCATTCTCCCTCTCTCTCTCTCTCTCTCATTTTCTCTTTTTCTCTCTCTCTTTCTCTTTCTCTCTCCCTCTCATTTCTTCTTCTTTTCTCTTCTTTTCTCCTTCTCTCTCTTTTCTCTGTCTTTCTCTCTTCTCTCTTTCTCTTTCTTTTCTCTTCTCTTTCTCTCTTCTTCTTCTTTCTTCTTTCTCTCTTCTCTCTCTCTTTCTCTGTCTCTTTCTCTCTGTCTCTCTTTCTTTCTCTCTCTCTTTCCTCTGTCTCTTTCTTTCTTCTCTTCTCTCTGTCTCTCTTTTTCTGTCTTTTTCTCTGTCTCTTCTCTTTCTTCTCTTTCTCTCGCTCTTTCTCTCTCTCCTTCTCTCTCTCCTCTTTTCTTTCTCCCCCACCTCTCTCTCAAATTGTCATAAAATATTGTCATCGTCAATCCCTTTCCCTGTCTGGGTGTGTGTGTGTGGGGGGGGGGGGGGGGGGGCAGTCTCCTGGGACAACAAAGCCCGATCTTGTATAAAAGCGATGTTGGGTATAGACGTTAAAAGAAATAACGAACGAACGAACAACGAACGACGAACGAACGAACGAACGAAGAACGAACGAAAGAACGAACACACACTGGCTAGTCTGCGAAGAATGTGAGAGTGTGTGTGTGAGACTGAGTGTGAGAGACTGAGTATGAGCGTGTGTGTGAGTGTGAGTGTGAGAGTGAGAGTGAGAGTGAGTGTGAGTGTGAGTGTGAATGTGTGTATGTGGTGTGTGTGAGTGTGAATGAGTGTGTGTGTGTGAGAGTGAGTGTGCGTGTGTGTGCGTGTGTGTGTGTGTGTGTGTGTGTGTGTAAGTGTGTGTGTGTGTGTGTGTAAGTGTGTGAGTGTGAGTGAGTGAGTGTGTGTATGTGAGTGAGTGTGTGTGTGAGTGTGAATGAGTGTGTGTGTGTGTGAGTGTGTGTGTGTGTGTGTGAGTGTGTGTGAGTGTGTGTGGAAGTGCGTGTGTGTGTGTGTGAGTGTGAGTGTGAATGAGTGTGGTGTGTGTGTGTGTGTGTGTGTGTGAGTGTGTGTGAGTGTGTGTGTGAGTGTTGTGTGTGTGTGTGTGTGTGAGTGTGAGTGTGAATGAGTGTGTGTGTGTGTGTGTGTGATGTGAGATTGAATGAGTGTGTGTGTGTGTGAGAGAGAGTGAATGTGTGTGTGAATGTGTGTGTGTGTGTAAGTGTGTGTGTGAATGAATGAGTGAGTGTGCGTGCGTGCGAGTGTGAGTGTGAGTATGAGTGAGAGTGAGAGTGAGTGAGTGAGAGTGTGCGTGTGTGCGTGTGTGCGCGCGCACGCGTGCGCGTGTGTGTGTGAATCTCATACGGACCAGTGCCACGAACAAGGTTCACTCAGAACAGACAGGCAGTCAACTCAAGACACCACCAAGTCTGGTGAGAATAGAAATTCCCAGGACCCGTTCTGAAGGCCACACAGCACTGTGTCGGTTACCAACCACACACACACAACAACAACAACACCACACGCCTAGAGCTGTAGTGACCAAATGACCAATGACTGTAAGACCCACACAGGCCTAGCGGCCTACTTGGGCGGACACAAGTACACTGACCTCCTGTAATCTTACCTGATTTGTAGTCCATGTTGCGTAGCGCATGTGTGCCAATAAATCGGTCGATTG
>JAPXFY010000023.1:9328911-9333911 GCA_030674185.1 Monoplex corrugatus | reverse complement strand
CGGAGAAGAGAGAGAGAAGGAGAGAAGAGAGAAGGAGAGAAGAAGAGAGAGAAGAGGAAGAAGGAGAGGAAGAAGGAAAGGAGAGAGAAGAAGGAATGAGGAAAGAGGTAGAGAAGAAGGAAGAAGAGAAGAAGAAGAAGGAAGAAGAAGAAGAATGCGAAGAAGAGAATGCGAAGAAGAAGAATGCGAGAAGAAGAAGAAGAAGAAGAAGAAGAAGAATGCGAAGAAGAAGAAGAAGAAGAAGAATGCGAAGAAGAAGAAGAAGAAGAAGAAGAAGAAGAAAGAAGAATTGCGAAGAAGAAGAATGCGAAGAAGAAGAATGCGAAGAAGAAGAAGAAGAAGAAGAAGAATGCGAAGAAGAAGAATGCGAAGAAGAAGAAGAAGAAGAAGAAGAAGAAGAAGAAGAGAAGAAGAAGAAGAAGAAGAAGAAGAAGAAGAAGAAGAAGAAGAAGAAGAAGAAGAAGAAGAAGAAGAAGAAGAAGAAGAAGAAGAATGGAAGAAGAAGAAGAAGAAGAAGAAGAAGAAGAAGAAGAGAAGAAGAAGAAGGAAGAAGAAGGAAGAAGAAGAAGAAGAAGAAGAAGAAGAAGAAAGAAGAAGAAGAAGAAGAAGAAGAAGAAGAAGAAGAAGAAGAAGAAGAAAAGAAGAAGAAGAAGAAGAAAAGAAGAAGAAGAAGAAGAAGAAGAAGAAAAAGAAGAAGAAGAAGAAGAAGAAGAAGAAAGAAGAAGAAGAAGAAGAAGAAGAAGAAGAAGAAGACCTCCACCATCATGACATTTGTTGATAAGGGGTACAAAATTGGAAACAGAAAAAAATAAATAAAAACAAAACAAAAACAAAAAAACACCATAAGGTTTAGAAAAAAAGCACCATGAGATTTGTTGATAAAAGATATGAAATTGGAAACCTGAAAAAAAGAAGAAAAAAAATGAAAAGAAACACGGTACATGAATGAATGAATAATGAATGAATGAATGAATGAATGAATGAATGAATGAATGAATGAATGAACGATGACAAGGCATTCCCCAAAATGAAAATCTCGAGTTCAATCCCAACCCGAAACATAAAAATCGGCCTGTCTACTGACTGGAAGATTGTGAGTTCCAATCCCTATCAGTCCCTTCAAAATTATATCATTGTGGGATTTTTCTGCTCTAACTGGCTCCTACCCAGAGTTGGGCGTGCTATGGGCTCATTTGGGAAGACTGGGACCACACAGTCGAGTCTCATCCACTTCACGGATGTCTCATTGAGGGTATTGCTTAAATCTTCTGACCAGCACCGCAGGTGTCTGTATCTCTCGGGCCTATGTCGACGCCAGGCTATATTATGATAGTACTCGTAGAGTACAAGATTGAGGCAGCCAAGATGTGGTTTCTAAGATTAATGTTGAGGTTCCATGGACAGCAAAGAAAACAAACGAGACAGTCTTGATGGAGGCAGACACAAGAAGATCATTCATAAGGAAGATTAGGGAAAAGACAGGTAACATTCGTAGGTCATTTTATGAGGAGGAGGGGGAATTGGAGCACCTGGTCACGATGGGAAAGCTGGAGGGGAAGAGAGCACCAGGTAGACCCAGGGAGAAGATACTAGACGACTTGCAGAGTGGCTGAGGACAAAGAGGGTGGAAGAGATGCTTGAGGCAACGAGAGATAGAGACAGATGGAAGTCCATGATCGCCAACGCCATGCGGCAAGACACCTGATGATGATGATGATGATGATGATGATGATGATGACAGCCCTGTCACGCAGTCTCAATCCTAGATGGAACTCTATAACATCGTAATTGTCATCCCCATCAACATCATCATCATTGCATTGTAAAAAAAAAAAGCAACAAACAACAAACAAACAAACAAACAAAAACCACCAAAAAAAACAACAACAACAACAAAACCTGTGCAAGCATTCTATGGCCATTAAGATGGCGTAGAAAATGGGACGGAAAAAAAAAAGGTGATCACAAAGGTAACCTCCCTGAGTGCGATGATACGATCCTTAAACAAAAATAATAAAAAGATAAAAATCGGCCTGTCTACTGCCCATCCTAAAGCTCCGATCATTCATGTGGCATCAGCTTAATGTTTCAGAGGTCCTGTTACATCACCCTAACCCTTCCCCCCCCCTCCCCGCCAACCGTTCATTTCAAGACCTTGCCAGCGCATAGGGTTTTATGCAGTGTCTGCCAGATAACAGATGGAGACTGGGTGGAGCGCTTATGGAATTAATCGAGTGCGATGAATCCTTCTTGAATAAACTTCAAAACTCAAGCATACTAGATTAACCCTTTGACTCCCACACCCTATCCATCAACTGCAAACACTTAACCCTTTGACTCCCTCGCCCTATCCACCAGCTTCCGGCAGAAATATAACATAAATCGGCCGTCTACTGCCTTCCTAAGCTCCGATCATTCATGGCATCACTTAATGTTCAGAGCTGTAATCACAACCGCCCCCTCCCGCAACCTGGACAGGGTGCGGGAGTCAAAGGGGTTAATTGGGTACGGTGCATATAGGAATTGCCCAAAGGCGAGGAATTCATCTGGTTTAAACCCCACATTCTAGCAGTCGAGACTAAGTGGGTGAAGCGCATGTGGGGATTTATTTTTGTCCTAGTGCGATGAATTCCGTGTAAACCTTTCATTCCTGCACCCTATCCACCAACTGCAAAAACATTACCTTTTGAAAACCTCACCCATCCACCAGCTCCCTCAGAAAGCTGGTGGACAGAGTGAAAGAGTCAAAAGTGTGAAGTTTTTGCTTTGCTAGCATGGTTGACAATGCAGGATGCTGGTGGACAGGGTAAGAGAGTGAAAGGGTTACGTTTTTGCTTCGCTAGCATGGTTGACAATGCAGGAAGCTGGTGGACAGGGTGAAGGGGTCAAAAGGGTTTTAAGTAAAGCCCAAATTCTGGCAGACGAGATTACCCCCAATCCGCCCCCCTCCCCAACCCCCCCCCCCCCCCCCCCCGTCACCATAGTGCATGTTTTAGCCGTACATGCCAATGGCATAATTGACAGTACACAATATCCGTAGTCTATTATCGCATTGTAAAAACTGTGCCAGCTTCTCTGGCCATTAAGGTGGCGTAGAAAATGGGACAGGAAAAAAAAGAAAAAGGTGAGCACAAAGGTAAACTTCCCTGAATGCAGTGATCCTAAGAAAAAACACACAAACAAAAAGGCACCAGAAAAAAAAAAAACACGAAAGAAAAATAAGAACGCGTATTTAATACAACACGACAAGACAGGCGCAAATTTTCGGCCAACTAGCCTTTGTCAAGCGTAAGATCACAAACAAACAAAGACCAGATACAAAAACTAGGAGAAAAGACTGAAAACTTCCCTGCTGCTTTGTCCAGTGTGAGAAAAGGACTAAACTGACTAAAATGACATCATAATGTGTTTTTGAGTAAATATGATGTCAGAGCTGAAATGAGATGAATTCTGCAATTCTGAAAAGTGGTCATGCCATATTAATATTGTTCTATCCTAAAGAGGGTCCAGGGCTAAAATTAAAAAAACAAAAAAAAACAAAACAAAAAACAACAACAAAAAACAAACAAACAAAATGTTTACCACCAAACACAAATTTAGCCATTGCATATTCTTGAAGAAACACCTGTGGTGGGGGCTAACCTTATCCCCTATCGACCTTTGTGCTCCTACTGTTTTAATGCTTTGGACCTTACCCCCTCCCCCCCCCCCCCCCCCAATCTGATGTAGGCCCACTTCTAAGAGGCTTAGTGAGTGTGAATTTGTGTGCTGCCTATTACCAGGCTTATAACCTTCACCGTTCGTGTGTGCCAAGTGGGTGAATAACAAGGCTTGGATCTCCACTTGGATCACAAAGTTTCATTCCATTCTGTTGTAAAAAAAAACAAAACAAAAAAACAAACAAACAAAAAACCCACCTCCTATGTGCCCGTTTAGTTACTGTTGAAAGTTACGTCGTGAGAGAACACCATCTTGAACGAGATCTACAACGAGATCTGCAACATTTCTTGAACGCTTGAAAAAGACAACATGGACGAGATCTCCAACATTTCTTGAATGCTTGAAAAGATGACATCCAACATTTGAACGTGAAAACTGGCGAGATCTCCAACATTTCTTGAACGCTTGAAAAAGACAACATGGACGAGATCTCCAACATTTCTTGAACGCTTGAAAAAGACAACATGGACGAGATCTCCAACATTTCTTGAACGCTTGAAAAAAACATGGACGAGATCTCCAACATTTCTTGAACGCTTGAAAAAGACACGGACGAGATCTCCAACATTTCTTGAATGCTTGAAAAAGACATGACGAGATCTCCAACATTTCTTGAACGCTTGAAAAAGACAACATGGACGAGATTTCCAACATTTCTCGAACGGTTGAAAAAGAAAAAACTATGATTGGGAAAAAATACGTATTGCTTATCTCTCTCATTTTACTTCAGTTTATCAAGACAACGTCTTCGCGCTCGGAAAGAAGTCCATAAGCTTTGATGCCACTTGTACTATATGATGGAAAATTAGTTAATTCAATCTTTTTTGGATCATCGCACTCAGGGAGGTTACCTTTGTGCTCACTGTTTTTTGTTTTGTTTTTTCGTCCCATTTTCTACGACACCTTAATGGCGCAGAAGCTTACATTGTTTGTATAATGTGATGATGATATGTTGATGAAGATGATAATCATGATCCTGTAGAGTCCCATGTAGGATTGAGACTGCGTGACATGGCTGTACTCTACGCTTACTATCATAATATAGCCAGGCAATCAGGCCCGAGAGACACAGACACCTGCGGTGCTGGTCAGAAGATTTGAGCAACACCCTCAATGACACATCCGTGAAGTGGATGAGTTTCGACTGTGTGGTCCCAGTCTTCCCAATGAGCCCATAGCACGCCAAATTCTGGGTAGGAGCCGGTTAGAGCCGACAACTCCCCACACGATTTTTGAAGGGACTGATGGGGATTCGAACGCACAACCTTCCAGTTGGTAGT
>JAPXFY010000023.1:9321411-9323911 GCA_030674185.1 Monoplex corrugatus | reverse complement strand
TCTCTTTCACGCGTGCACATACAATTTGTATCAGTTTCCCTATCAGATAAGACAGAGAGCGTAGAATTGAGTCATTATCATGCATTCAGACCGTCAGTCATTTTTCATAGTCGATTAGTCAGTCCATCTTTCATGCGTATTCATTTTTCTTCAATCCTCTTTGTGTGTGTGTGTGTGTGTGTGTGTGTGTGTGTGTGTGTGGTGTGTGTGTGTGTGTGTGTGTGTGTGTGTGTGTGTGTGTGTGTGTGTGTGTGTGTGATGTGTGTGTGTTCGTTCGTTATTTCTTTTAACGTCTGTTCACATATGTGCTTTTAGACGTAAAAAAAAAAAAAAAAAAAAAAAGAAAAAAAAGGTGTCTATGGGGTGGGAGATTCTACGAAATCATAAAGACAGTTTAACATATTAATTAACATTAAAAAAAAATTATAGGACAATAGAAAAGCAATCATAACATTAGGACGATCAGGCTTGAAAAGATTGCTCAGGGCTGTATGTGTGAATGTTACCGCGCGCGCATGCGCGCGCGCGTGTGTGTGTATGTGTGTGTGTGTGTGTGTGTGTGTGTGTGTGTGTGTGTGTGTGTGTGTGTGTGTGTGTGTGTGTGTGTGTGTGTGTGTGTGTGAGTGAGTGTGTGCACGTATACGCATGCGCATTCAACGAGCGTATCCCGTGCTAGGTTATGACAAACCATCTGTGATTATCTGGTGGGGAAGAGGGGTAGAAAAGGATAATCTTACCGAATAAAAACATTGTAACAGTCAAGGAGTAACGATAAAACTAACAAGCAAACAAACAGAGGTAGGTGGGAGTTACAGGTATAAAAACAATCGGTCTTAATCAAAGAAAACGACCTACAGGACTGTGCAATAAATGCCTAGCAAAGTGTAAATACAAAGTGAAATCAGTGTGTTTCTGTTTCAATTTTGAAAAAAATGATACAGGGAAATAAGGTCGCATTCGCTGACAACACAAAAGGTGTTTAACTGTTATAGACTCATTACAGACACATTTGATGGTATTATTGAACTTAATCCGAAGTGAGTCCAGATATAATCTGTAAGCTAAAGTTATTTCTAGTCTTGTAAAACCCTGGTAATTTACGATGAAGGGTCGATAGTGACATTGCGCTTTTACTTTCTTTTCTAATATAGCATTCATTTCATGTTCAGAGAGTCGTAAATCAATTTTAGAACTGTCTGTCCTATTCATTGCTGCACTTTTAGCGATTCTATCGACTCGTGTGTGTGTGTGTGTGTGTGTGTGTGTGTGTGTGTGTGTGTGTGTGTGAGTGTGTGTGAGTGTACAGGCCAAAATGTCCACGTGCTCTCAGTACGAGAGCTCTTTAAAGTGTATGGCCATTTCTATGTCTGCTTGCCTGTCGGCCTGTCTGTCTGTCTGTGTTTCTCTCTCTCTCTCTCTCTCTCTCTCTCTCTCACCACACAACACACACACTCATACACACATATACACAGACACACCACACATACCACACACACACCAAAAAACATCACACACAACACACACACACACTCACACAATCACACAACACACACACACACACACAACACACACATCACACACACGACACACACACAGACACACAACACACACACAGACACACACACACACACCACACACACACAACACAACACACGCACACACACACACACACAACACACAACACACACACACACACACACACACGAACACACACACACACACACACACACACACACACACGAACACACACAACACACACACACACACACAAATACACACGTACACACACACACACACACACACACACACACACACACACACAACACAACACACACGCGCGCACACACACCCCACACACACACAAACGTGCACACACAGAACACACAGACAGACACACAGACAGACACAGACACACACAGACACACACAGACAACACACACACACAACACACACACACACACACACACACACACACACACACACAAATACTAAAACGCCTCGCAGCACTACACAAAATGGCCAAATCTCTCCCTACAGAAATCATTTCAAAACTTTTTGCAGGTGTAAACAGATTATTTGTCCCCTTCGCCCCTCCCCCCCAAAAAAAACCACACACACACACACACACACACACACACACACGCGCGCGCGCGCACACACACACACACACAACACACACACACACACACACACACACACACACACACACACACAGGAAAACAAAAACAACAACAGCAAAAATCTGTACTAAATTTTGTGAGAACAAGGACACCGTTGGGCATTCGGTGTTGCACGTAAGCATATTCAAATGCCTATTATTAATAAATGAACATTAAAATCGTCTCAATGCTTTGTGAATGACGAAAACGGCAATGAAAAGTATTTGAATAGGCGCTGGATTCCACCCCTCCCCCTCCCCCCCTGCAAGGCAAAGGAGGTCGGATTGAAAATGTTTTAAGTAACTACGTCAAATGGATACCTGTGTGAGAGAGATTAACGC
>JAPXFY010000023.1:9303911-9308911 GCA_030674185.1 Monoplex corrugatus | reverse complement strand
AAAGAAGAAGAAGAAAAGGTAGGACAGAAGGAGACAGTCTGGAGTTTGTGACTTTGGAGTTTGTTCCTTCCTTCCTTCCTTTCCTTTGGTGCCCACGGTCTTGAGGATGATCATTCCGGCACATAAAGGGGGTGGGGGGGGGGGGTGGTGGTGTTGTAGACACAGTCCGTTCGTAAGCTCCGATCATTTCACTGTTCTCATTGTCCGTAGACATAGCTGAAATCCGTTACCACGAGTTTTCCAAATGAAAGATGCTCCCAGGATTCACCGAAAGGGGGAGAGAATGATGAATCCATCGGCACTGACTCCATCACGACTGGAAACGCACAACGGACCATGATCAATGACCAGTTGGAATTTCCGTGTGCGTGTGGAAGGAGATTCACCACCAAACGCGGCATGAAGATCCACAGGACAAAAATGGGCTGTTTGAAGACACATACGAACCACCAGCAGCGCATTGCGATAGCAGGTGAGACGTTGGATGACCAAGGCCAGGAATTAAACCATAGTGCCAAGGACATCCACGCTGACGGTTCTGATGCGGATTTTGCACAAGCTCTTAACGCCAAACGTGGAAAACTCAATTTGCCGCCTGCCGGTGCAAAAGAACAATGGGAGAAATTAGATGAGGAACTTGTCCTTAAGCTGAATGCGCTAATAGGGAACAGTACGCTGGAACACAAACTTGACACATACGGAGACATCATATACTCTATCTGCAGGGACACTTATGGAGTGAAGCAGCCAAAGACAAAAACGCCTCCCCAGAAATCCAGAAGACAGCAGCAGATGGAGAGCATCCGGAGGGAGAAAAGGAAGCTTAAAAAGCGAATGAAAACTGCCTCAGAATTCGAGAAGCAAGGGCTCCTGGAACTCTGGAAAGATCTGAAGGCCAAACACAATGCTCTCAGCAAAGTGGAATCAGCAAGGCGAAGAAAGAGCAAAAAGAAGAAGACTCAAGATCGTTTCTACAAAGATCCCTTTGACTTTGCAAGAAAGCTGTTTGAACAACCCAAATCAGGGACTCTCACAGTGGGCAAGGAAACCCTAGAGCAGCATCTCAGGGAAACATATTCCGATTCTCAGCGCGAGGCACCACTTGAAATCCAAAATCTGGTTTGGCCTGCAGCGCCAGAAGGAAAATTCAATAACAAACCACCAACACTGGATGAAGTGAAGAACGTAGTAAAGAAAGCCAGAGCCAAGTCAGCACCTGGACCAAACGGAATACCATACCTGCTCTACAAGAAATGCCCAAAAGTGCTCGAGTGGCTCCACAAGATGATTCGATCAGCATGGAGGAACCAGAAGATCAGCGACCAATGGATGAGAGCTGAAGGAGTGTACATTCCGAAGGAGCAGAACTCCAGCAGCATCAATCAGTTCAGGCCAATATCACTTCTGAACGTCGAAGGGAAAATCTTCTTCTCTGTTATGGCAGCAAGATTGACAAAATACCTGACTGAAAACAAGTATCTGGATATGTCAGTCCAAAAGGGAGGCATACCAGGAATGCCTGGATGCTTGGAACATGCCACGTTGATTTGGGATGCCATCCAAAAAGCAAGAACAGAGAAGAGAGACATTGACGTAGTTTGGCTTGATCTGGCGAATGCATATGGATCAGTTCCACACGATATGATCCAGCTGGCTCTTGAAATGTATCACATCCCAGAAAACATCCGAACAATGCTGAGGAAGTATTTCCAAGGGTTCTCAATGCGGTTCTCTACCAAAGAATACACCACGGACTGGATAGACCTAGAGGTGGGCATTGCAATGGGCTGTGCAATCTCTCCCATACTGTTCGTGTTGGCAATGGAAGTCATCTTGAAAGCTGCAATGAAGAGTTCAGGTCCAGTGAATCTGGGAGATGGATACCAGATGCCTCCTCTGAAAGCTTTCATGGATGACACAACAGTCTTGTCCACGGATGAGGAAGAGACACACCAAATCTTAAAGCAGCTGGATGAGCTGGTGGCCTCTTCAAGAATGAGGTTCAAACCTAAGAAATCCCGAAGTCTCTCACTGCGAAAAGGAAAAGTGGCAGATTCAGTCAAATTCATGGTAGCCAACCAAGCCATCCCCACTGTCACAGAAGAGCCAGTAAAAAGTCTCGGAAGATGGTATGATGACTCCCTGAAAGACACACAAAGGGGATGTGAAACCAAGCAAACAGCAGAAGAAGGCCTGAAGAAAATAGATAACTGCGGACTGCCAGGCAAATACAAAGTCTGGTGTCTACAGTTCATGCTGATACCAAAGCTGCTGTGGCCACTGCTAATCTATGACATTTGCACCAGCACAGTCGAAGCAATGGAAGCCAAAATCAACAAATACACAAGAAAATGGCTCGGTGTCCCACCTGGTCTCACTGATGTTGCATTCTACTGTCGTCAAGCAATGCTGAAGCTACCTCTGAAATCCATAGTGGAGGAATACAAAGTTGGAAAAGCAAGACTGTTGAGCATGCTGGAGGAATCGGAGGACAATATCGTGAGAGCAGTTCATCCAAAGCTGAGAACTGGCAGAAAGTGGAAAGTCCAAGAGGCTGTAAACAATGCCAAGAGAAACCTCAGCATCAAAGAAATAATTGGACACACGCAAACCAACAGACAGGGACTGGGAGCAACAAAAATGCAGTGGTGGTCCAAAGCCAAAGGGAAGGAAAAAAGAGACATGATCATACAGGAGTTGAAGGAAGAAGAAGATGTCAAAAGAGTGCAGAAGGCAGTCCAGCAAGGTCAACAGGGGCAATGGACAACATGGGACAGTGCACTCCAAAGAAGTCTCAGCTGGAACGATATGTGGCACATGGCTCCTCTAAGGATAAGCTTCCTCCTCAGATCTGTATATGACCTGCTCCCCTCGAATGCAAACTTAGTGAAATGGGGGAAAGCAGACGACCCAGCATGTCCGCTCTGTCAGAAGAAACAAACAGTGGAACATGTCCTAAGCTCTTGCAAAGTAGCGCTAGCCCAAGGAAGGTATACATGGAGGCACAACCAAGTTCTGAAAGTGATCACAGATGTGGTTAGCGAAAAAACCATGACCCCAAACGCACCAATTGCTATGACAACGTTCTACAAAGCAGGAGGGAAACAGGTCTGGCCCGAAAGGGCTATGACAACCAGCACATTGCCAAAGGGTCTTCTGGATGGAGCAGTCGACTGGGAGTGTACAGCAGACCTCCCAGAGTGGAGAAATTACCCAGATGTCATCAGCAAGACAGGCATGAGACCAGACATCGCTCTCCACTCTGACTCCTCGAAACAAGTGATTCTGATAGAACTCACTGTGCCATACGAAAGCAGAATGGAAGAAGCACATATCTACAAGACCGAAAAATACGCCGGTCTTGCCAGCACCCTGAAGAAAGCAGGTCTGCGGGTCAAAATCTTCGCCATAGAGGTCGGGGCAAGAGGGTTTGTGGGCACCTCCGCTTATGATCTCATGAAACAACTCGCCATTTCTGGGAAGAAGAGGACTAGAGCCCTTAAAGCGATGGCAGAGGCAGCAGAAAGGAGCTCAAGCTGGATCTGGGCAAGGAGGAACCAAAAAAGTGAACTTCATAAGGATTAAATTCCCTACAGATGATGTGTGACATGGTGGATTTTATAGATGAACCCCAGGCGTGTGGTTCTTCGCTGCTCAAGAGATGGCCATCCCAGTTGGTCGATCAATCGGCTGACACTTGACGTGTTGTGATATCGGTTGAGCACGAAACGGGTGGCATGTCTCTGAACGGCCTCCAACTTGTCTATGCTCTTCTGTTGAGGAGGACCTCAGGACCTAGGAAGGACCTCAGGACCTGGCCAGCTCATGGGTTTATGTGCAGGCTTTAAGGCGTGTGCCGTGATCATTCTGGATTTTCTCCATCACATGGCACCTGTGACGTTAGTGCATACGGAATTCAGTCCGAGCTCAGAGACGTGATCTTGAGAAATTGAATTGATCCGAATTAAAATCGAAATTCAGGACCCTAGGGATCATTCATCACACTGGGACAATTCCATATGCGCTCCCTAAACCTGCGAAAAACTTTTGTTCGCTGGTAAGTTCTTGAGATGGGAAGCAGGGAGACAGAACCGATGAAACACTAAGCTGACACCACCAGAATGATGGAAACGTTAAAGACAGGCAGCGAACAGACGAGTTTTTAATGTTGAAGGCTAGGATTTGAACTCCAGATATGATCAGATCTTCAGGCCATCGTTTTACCAAAAGAACCAGCCTGGCCACATGAAAGAGACACACAGAGAAAACAAGTTTGAAATTTATCGACTGAAAACAAAAATCAGGCAACCAACATATGAAGATGCAAAGAAGGAAGAATGGAGGGATGGAAGCTTAAGAAAAGAAAAAGATGGAAAATGAAAAAAACAAAAAACAAAAAACACCCCCTCCCAAACCAAACAAAAGTAGCAAATTCAGAAAAAAAAGTAGTGTACACGCATAATCAAAAATGAAAAAAAAAAAAAAATGAATAAGGAGAAAAGAAAAAGAAAGGAAGGAAGAAAGAAGGAAGGAAGGAAGGAAGAAAGAAGGAAGGAAGGAAGGAAGGAAAGAAAGAAGAAAACAAAGACAGGAATCAACAAAATGGAAAACATCTACAACTTAAAAAGAAAGACAAACTCACAAAATAACGAAGCAACCAATCCATGCACACACACGCGCACATACACACACACGTACACACACACGCACACACGCACGCACACCACACACACACACACACACACACACACCACACACACACACCACACACGCACGCACGCACACACACACACACACACGAAAACATCACTTACCTGGTTAAAACAATGTTTCAATGACTGTCCTTATCAACAGCAGCATAAAAGACAAGAAAATCGAATCAGTCCAGGCCGATATATACACACACTCACACACACACACTCAAATGAACTTTCTCTGGAATCAATAAACGAAAGAATATGACACAAGAAAAAAACCCTCTCTTTTCTACCAGTGCCAAA
>JAPXFY010000023.1:9296411-9298911 GCA_030674185.1 Monoplex corrugatus | reverse complement strand
AAGATTAAGAGAAAGCGAGATTAAGAGAGAGCGAGAGCGAGAGCAAGAGAGAAAGAGAGAGAGAGAGAGAGAGAGAGAGAGAGAGGGTGGCAGTGGCGGTGGTAGTGGTGGTGGTAGTGATGGTTGTTGTTGTGGCGGGTGGCTGTGGCGGGAGTCGCCATAACAAATGTTGCGTAACGTAACCGCTTACCTTTGACCGTACCGGCCGGACTAGAAGTGATGCAATAACTAAAAAGTAAGAAACCGGAGCACGCCTGTTTGAGGTGCACTAGTACTCTAACAAAAACAACAACAAACAAACAAACAAAAAAGAAAAAAACAAGTCAAACCAAACCAATCAAACCAAACCAAAACAGAACAAAACCATAGAAAACAAAACAAAACAAAACACAACAAACAGCAACAACCAAACCGATACCAAACCACCACCACCACCATCACCCACCACCCGCACACACACACTGTACAAGATAGTCAAGCCATTCTAGCAAGCTTCCTTTTATGACAAGAAACTGCACAAGATAGTCAAGCCATTATGGCAACCTTCCTTTTATTAAAAGAAACTGCACAAGATAATCAAGCCATTCTAGCAAGATTCCTTTTATTAGAACAAACGACACAAGATAGTCAGGCCATTCTAGCAAGCTTCCTTTTGTAAGAAGAAACTGCACAAGATAGTCAAGCCATTCTAGCAAGCTTCCTTTTATGACAAGAAACTGCACAAGATAGTCAAGCCATTATGGCAACCTTCCTTTTATTAAAAGAAACTGCACAAGATAATCAAGCCATTCTAGCAAGATTCCTTTTATTAGAACAAACGACACAAGATAGTCAGGCCATTCTAGCAAGCTTCCTTTTGTAAGAAGAAACTGCACAAGATAGTCAAGCCATTCTAGCAACTTTCCTTTTATTGCAAGAAACTGCACAAGATAGTCAAGCCATTCTAGCAAGTTCCTTTTAAAAGAAACTCACAAGTAGTCAAGCCATTCTAGCAACTTTCTTTTATTAGAAGAAACTGCACAAGATAGTCAAGCCATTCTAGCAAACTTCCTTTTATTATAAGAAACTACACAAGGTAGTCAAGCCATTCTAGCAAGCTTTCTTTTATTAGAAGAAACTGCACAAGATAGTCAAGCCATTCTAGCAAACTTCCTTTTATTAGTAAGAAACTACACAAGATAGTCAAGCCATTCTAGCAAACCTTCCTTTTAGTATAAGAAACTACACAAGATAGTCAAGCCATTCTAGCAACTTCCTTTTATATAAGAACACACAAGATAGTCAAGCCATTCTAGAAACCTTCCTTTTAGTATAAGAAACTGCACAAGATAGCAAGCCATTCTAGCAACCTTCCTTTTGGTATGAGAAAATTACGACAGAGAATCCAGATTTTGTACTTCTCAAGCTCACTGTGCTCTCGAAGAAGCGGCAGTTGAAATAAAAATCGATGTGAAAGGAGGACCAACAGTACACTCTGACAACAGTGAAAACGAAGTTTCAGTTTCAGTTTCTCAAGATGACGTCTCTGCGCTCGGAACGAATTCCATACGCACTAACGTCACAGGTGCCACGCGCATGGTGGCCGTGGCACAAGCCTTAAGCCTGCACATGAACCCATGAGCTGGCCAGGTCCTGAGGCCCTACCTAGACTATGTTTTACCTAGTCTATATTTTACACTGGTATTTTATCAGCCTACCACTGGAATAATCTTGGTTACATGTAAATGACATGTGTATGTGTGTATCTTACCTTCAAAAAAGGAACATGTATATCTTAAGCAAATAAAAAACCCACTTTATTTTGTATTTATTTATTCACATACTTACTTCTTATTCACTTATTTACTCACTCATTCACTTGCTTGCTTGCTTACTTGCTTGCTTACTTGCTTGCTTACTTATTTACTTACTTACTTACCTGTGTATAATTAAGAAAATATTGTCTTCACCTCGTTGATAGACAGCTGAGCATTTGGGCATTGACTGGGGGGGGGGGGGGGGTGTGTTCTGTAATGTGAAAGCAGAATGTTGTAAGTATAGTCAGAAATTCCGGAGAAAGTGCTGTTCACACACATTCCTCAAAGAGTACCAGTCGCCGTGGTGTAGTGGTTAACGCTACACACTTTTTGACTGGAAGGTTGAGGGTTCGAACCTCCATCAGTCCCTTCAAAAATCACTGTGGGATTTTTTCTCCTTTAACCGTCTCCTACCCAGAGTTGGGCGTGCTATGGGCTCATTGGGAAGACTGGCACCACACAGTCGAGTCTCATCCACTTCACGTATGCGTCATTGAGGGAGCTACTAAATTCTTCTGACCAGCACCGCAGGTGTCTGTATAGCTCAGGCCTGGTTAAGGCCAGGATATATGATGATAGTAAGCGTAGAGTACAGCCCTGTCACGTAGTCTCAATCCTAGATAGAACTCCTTAGCATCATGATTATCATTCTCATCGACATCATCATCACTGCAAAAAAGTGTGCCAGCTTCTGTGGCCATTAT
>JAPXFY010000023.1:9288911-9291411 GCA_030674185.1 Monoplex corrugatus | reverse complement strand
TTCTTATCGTCTGGAGGGGTGTTGTGTGTGTAAATCTCTCTCTCTCTCTCTCTCTCTCTCTCTCTCTCCTCTCTCTCTTTCTCTCTCTCTTTCTCTGTGTTTGAGTGTGTGTGTGTGTCTGTATGTATGTGTGTTTCTGTGTGTCTATGTGCGGTGTCTGTGTGTGTGTGTGTGTGCTGTGTGTGTGTGTGTGTGTGTGTCTGTGTGTGTGTCTGTGTGTGTGTGTGTGTGTCTGTATGTATATGTGTTTCTGTGTGTCTATGTGCGGTGTGTGTATGTGTGTGTGTGTGTGTGCGTGCGTGCGTGTGTGTGTGGTGTGTATGTGTCTGCTCGCGCATGTGTGTGGAGTGTATATTATGTGAGTGTGAGTGTGTGTATTTGTGTGTGAGTCAGCGTGTGAGTGTCTGTCCATATGTGGTCTGTGACAAAAATCAGAATGTGTGAACATATTTCCACAATTGTTTTGGGGTGAACCTGTTCCAAGTTTCCACAAAAGCTGTTGAGTGTTAAGAAGTCGTCAAAAAAAGAAAGAAAACAAGGAGTTTAGAGCTACAAAAGCATTAAGATCAAGATCACGCGAACCAAAGTGTCGAAAATCAGCGATTTCTAGGAAAAACAAACAAACGAATAGACTAGAAAACAAGCAAAGCAAGCAAGCAAGCAAGCAAGCAAGCAAGCAACCAACCAACCAATCAACCAACCAACCAACCAACCGACCAACCAACCAACCAACTTAACAAACAAACGAACGAACGAACGAACGAACGAACGAACGAACAAATAAACGAACGAACAAACGAACGAATGAAATAACAAACAAACAAAATTTTAAAGAAGCAAACAAGCACAAACATTCAAAGAAACACACAAAACAAGCAAGCAAGCAACCAACCGACTAACCAAACCAACCAACCAACCAACCAACCAACCACCCAACCAACCAACCAACCAATCAATAAACCAACCAATCAACCAACCAACCAAGCAACCAACCAGCCAAGCAACCAACCAACCAACTAACCAACCAAGCAACCAAGCAACCAAACAAACAACCAAGCAACCAATCAACCAACCAACTAACCAACCAACCAACCAATCAACCAACCAACCAACCAACCAACCAATCAATAAACCAACCAACCAACCAACCAACCAACCAACCACCCAACCACCCAACCAACCAACCACCCAACCACCCAACCACCAAACCACCCAACCAACCAACCACCCAACCACCCAACCACCCAACAAACCAACTAAGCAAGCAAGCAAGCAAGCAAGCAAGCAAGCAAGCAAGCAACCAACCAACCAACCAACTGATCAATCAACCAACCAACCAGCCAACTAACCAACCAACCAACTAACCAACTAACCAACCAACCAACCAACCAACTAACCAACCAACCAACCAACCAAGCAACCAGCCAACCAACCAACCAACCAACCAATCAACCAACCGACTAACCAAACCAGCCAACTAACCAACCAACCATTTAACCAACCATTTAACCAACCAACCAACCAACCAACCAACCAGCCAAGCAACCAGCCAACCAACCAACCAACCAATCAACCAACCGACTAACCAAACGAACCAACTAACCAACCAACCATTTAACCAACCATTTAACCAACCATTTAACCAACCAACCAACCAACCAACCAACCAACCAACCAAGAAAGAAAGAAAGGAAGGAAGGAAGGAAGGAAGGAAGGAAGAGAGAAAGAAAGAAAGAAATTCAAATCGAAACGAAACGAAATGAAACAAAACCAAACTAAAACGAAACAAAACAAAACAAAACAAAACAAAACAAAACAACGAAACGAAATGGTAACCAATGAACGTGACGACATGATTAGCGTGGCGGACTAAACGATCCCAAACATTGGACTGAGAGCTTTTGACCCCTGATCGGCTCAGCTCAGAGCTGAGCATGCTTGGGCACGTTAATTAAGCTAACAGCAACCACTCAGTTGAATCTCGTCCACTTTTACGTATGCATATTTGAGCGTGTTGCTCAAAGTATCTGACTTAACACCGTAGGTGTCTGAATCTCTAAGGCCTGGTTGACGCCATGATATATGATGAATGTAACGCAGACAACAAAGCCCTTTAAGGCCAAACGGGTTTATAGGGGAAATGTTGACAAATGCTTAGATCTTGATGTTCATTTTTAAACTTCTAGTGTATGGTGATCAGTAAAAAAAACACATAACATCCCCTCATGCAAAATAACAGCAAACGGCACAACCTTGAGACAGGTTGATAAGTTTAAATATCTGGGAACGATCATTTCATCAGAAGGCAGATGCACATCAGAAATAGCCAACAGAATCGGCCAGGCCAAAACAACATTCAAGAAGATGAAAAGCATTCTTACCAACAAATGCATATCAATTAACACCAGGAAGAGAGTTCTTGAATGTTATATAGAACCAATACTGTTGTACGGATGCGAGGCGTAGACAGTCAACAAGCAAAGCCAGAACAAGATTGAGG
>JAPXFY010000023.1:9278911-9283911 GCA_030674185.1 Monoplex corrugatus | reverse complement strand
ATCTTATCTTCAGAAAAAGGAACATGTATATAAAGTAAATAAATAAACCATTAAAGGTCTGAATCACAACACAACTAGCTATTCTGTATAAACTCGTCTCGCATAACAGAAAGATCCCCTCCCCCCCCCCCCCTCAAAGTCAGTGCACAAAACCTCAATTGTCTATCAACTTGATGAAGACAATATTTTCTCAATTCGTCCAAAAGCACATATGTGAATAGACGTTAAAAGAAATAACGAACGATATTTTGTCAACCACAGGCCCGCCAGTCTGTCGTTCACTGCCGAGGAAAGAAAAGAGGAAATAAGTATGTGAGTGAGTGAGTGAGTAAGTAAGTAGGTAGGTAGGTAGGAAGGAAAGTAAGTAAGTAAGTAAGTAAGTAAGTAAGCAGTGAGTAAGTAAGTAAGTAAGTAGTAATAAGTAAGCAGTGAGTAAGTAAGTAATAACAGTGAGTAAGTAAGTAAGTAAGTAAGCAGAGTAAGCAAGTAATAAGTAAGTAAGTAAGTAATAAGTAAGTAAGTAAGATAAGTAAGCAAAGCAGTAAGTAAGCAAGCAGTAAGTAAGTAAGTAAGTATATATGTAAATAGGTGAATAAATAAATGCAAAATAAAGGAGTATGTAGGAGATGAAAATAACAAATAATAGTAAATAAACTGCATCATATCTCATCACATCATCATCATCATCAGGTGCCTTGCCGCATGGCATTGGCGATTATGGACTTCCATCTGTCTCTATCTCTTGTTGCCTCAAGCATCTCTTCCACCTCTCCCTGTCTTCAGCCACTCTGCAAGTCCGTCTGGTATCTTCTCCCTGGGTCTACCCAATGCTCTCCTTCCCTGTAGCTTTCCCGTTGTGACCAGGTGTTCCAATTCCCCTTTCCTCATAAAATGGCCTATAATGTTGCCTGTCTTTTCCTATTCTTCCTTATGAATGATCTACATGTGACTGCCTCCATCAAGACTGTCTCGTTTGTTTTCTTTGCTGTCCATGGAACTCTCAACATCCTTCTTAGAAACCACATCTCGGCTGCCTCAATCTTGTTCTGGCTTTGCTTGTTGACCGTCCACACCTCACAACCGTACAACAGTATTGGTTCTATATAACATTCAAGAACTCTCTTCCTGATGTTAATTGATAGGCATTTGTTGGTAAGAATGCTCTCCATCTTCTTGAATGTTGTTTTGGCTTGGCCGATTCTGCGGCTATTTCTGATGTGCATCTGCCTCTGGTGAAATGATCGTTCCCAGATATTTAGTTTTATCAACCTGTCTCAAGGTTGTGCCGTTTGCTGTTATTTTGCATGAGGGGATTTCATGTTTTTTACTGATCACCATGACTTCAGTCTTCCTGCTGTTTAGTTCCAACCCCTTACCTTTGTTTTCTATTTCAAGTATATTTACAAGGTTTTGTAGGTCCCTTTCACTTTCTGCAATTAGCCGGTGTCATTTGCGTATCGAATGCTGTTTATCATTTTTCCTCCAACCTTAAATCCAGGGTCTTCCTCTAGGTTTCTCATATGTTTTCCTGTAAAATGTAAACAGATCTGGTGACTAAACACAACCCTGTCTGACTCCTCTTTTAATGTTTTGGAAAGAGCTTATATCTTTTTTTTTTTATCTCATTGCGGCTGTTTGTTCCCAATACATATTTCTGATTATTCGTAGATCTTTTCCATCAATATTGAGTCTTTCTAGTTGGTTGATGAATTCTTCATGTCTTACCCGATCGAAAGTCTTGGTATAGTCAACAAAGCATAAATATAAATCCTTATTCACCTCGATTGACCTCTCTATGATAGTTCTTAGGATGTATATGGCATTAATAGTTCCTTTCCCCTCCACAAATCCACACTGTTCTTCTGCTATTTCTCTTTTGATTCTATTCCTTGTCCTCATCATGATTATTCTTAATAGGATCTTGGTTACTTGACTCATCAAACTGATTGTACGATGGAGTTCGCATTCTATAGCCCCTGTCCTCTTTGGAAGTGCAATGAAAATTGATTTTAACATTTCTTTGGGGATTTTTCCAGTGTCGTAAAGTTCATTTAGGAGGACTGTTATTTTTTCTATACCGAATTCCTCCAGGGCTTCAATCATCTCTGTAGTAATGTTGCCTGGTCCTGGGGCACATACCCATACGAGCTAACACATCTGAAGATAAATTGGCCTTCAGACAAAAGAGAGCGCACTATAAAGCTACAAACAAACAAAACAAACAAGCACACAGAACTGTGGTACATCAAACACTTCTAGATAACAAAAGAAATGGGTCAAAGTTTTGGAACACGGTACGCAGAGTGAGAAAACGAAAACGAAAACAACCACAAATAAATACTTTTATGTGGCAAAACCATGTTCAAAATATTTTTCGAAAAAGTCGAATTAATGAGGTAAATGATACTGACGATCATGATATTACAGATGATACTCATACTCACTGTAACACATTGACGCAGGACGCGTACATCGCTGAATCAGATGACCCAATTACTGAAAGAGAAATTAGAGCACCTGGTCACAACAGGAAAGCTGGAGGGAAAGAGAACACCAGGTAGACCCAGGGAGAAAATATTGGACGGACTTGCAAAATCTCTCGGTCTGGCTGTAAACTTAGGTAAAACGAAGATAGTTATATTCAAGAAAGGAGGATTTATTGCAGCTACAGGAAAAAAAATGATTCTATGAAAATAGTGAAATTAAAATAGCAAATCGCTATAAATATTTGGGATTCACACTGTCTCACAAAGTGTTCTGAGCTTACGGTTTTTGTGCTTTGTGTCTGCTTCTATGCTAGCTGAATGGGTAGCGCAAACTATGTTAGATTTGAGAAGTTCCACAACATGGGAGATAATTCCTATGTGACTCTCAAGAGTTATGTCCTTTGGTTGATATTCTCAACACTGTTTATGAAGAATTTTTCAGCGCAGCAAAAAGCAAAATCTTAGAATTAATGAGCTCCTTGAACACTACTGTTTTCTTTCAGCTGTTTGATGCACATGTTAATCCTATGTTGTTGTATGAATTACAGATCTGAGGTATGTCAAGGTTTGGTATGATAAGATACAGCATACATGTTCGAACATATGTGCTGTATCTATCATACCAAACCTTGACATACATGCAGAATTCAAATACTTATTAAATTGCCTCTTTCAAGGTTACCAAAACAGGCTTACACCATGCTTTTAAAGAGCGAACGTGCAACAATAAGAACTGGGTAAGAGATATTAAAGAACGTCTTAATTGATAATAATAATTGATAATTTAATAATTACAGTATTTATATAGCGCAAAATCTTGATATAAATCAAATCTAAGCGCTGAACATACACATACGCACGCATGCACACACACGCGCACACACACACATACACATGGCTATAAATGGGGAAAAAGAAGAAAAGCAATGGAAAATTATAGAAAACATTATATGTATATGAATATAAATTACAATGTGATTCCACACCTTGTGGAGACAGGCTGCAGTTGGGGGTTGAGTGAGGTCAGGAATTTATGCAGAGGAGAAAAGGTGAGTTTTGAGAGCGGATTTGAAGGAGACAAACGTAGGTTGCTGACGTACTGAGAGAGGAAGTTTGTTCCAGGAGAGTGGACCAGAAACAGAGAAGGCTCGTGGACCATAGGTATTGAGCTTAGTGCGTGGAAAGCAAAAAGTGAGAAGATTGGAGGCAGAGCGGAGGGTACGTGAGGGAACATAGATCTCAAGCTTGACAGGTAATCGGGGCTGCGTTATTGAGGCTTTTGTAGCAGATGGTGTCTAGTGTGTACTGTATGCGCTTTGATACAGGGAGCCAGTGAAGTTGTGCCAGGAGAGGGAAATGTGGTCAGCTTTTTTCTTTTTGAGTACAAGGCGTGCAGCATTGTTTTGAATGAACTGTAGGATGTGAATGGTGGAGGCAGGAAGACCAGACAGGAGTGAATTGCAATAGAACGTCTTGCAGAATATCAGTTTCAAGAAGTATGGATAAACGGCGTGACGAACGAATAAAAAACATTTTGTATTTCTTTAAGCAAAAATTGATAGGGACATTTTAAGAAGAACGGAATAGCAAACACTCAACAGCAAAAGTGTTTCTTCCTATCGACAATTTAAATCACTCCACGAACCAGAAAAGTACGTGATTGACGTAAATGTTAAGAATTTTGTGATTACCAGATGATATGTAGATGAGGCGTGAAAGAACTGGATGTAAACAGTGTTTAACAGAAACTTACGCCGGAAAAAAAAGCTGCCCCTTTTGTCCCAATATTTTTAGAGGATGAATTCCATTTTCCGTTTGATTGTCTAGTCTATACAGACAAACTAAGCGTCCTCAAGGAATCATTGGAAATAACACTGATCCCTCTTGGAGTCTGGTCCTCATCATCATCATCAGGTGCCCTGCCGCATGGCGTTGGCGATCATGGACTTCCATCTGTCTCTATCTCTCGTTGCCCCTAGCATCTCCTCCACCCTCCTCGTCCCCAGCCACTCTGCAAGTCCGTCCAGCATTTTCTCCCTGGTCTACCTGGTGCTCTCTTTCCCTCCAGCTTTCCCGTTGTGACCAGGTGCTCTAAATCCCCCTTCCTCATAAAGTGGCCTATAATGTTTCTCCCTGGTCTACCTGGTGCTCTCTTTCCCTCCAGCTTTCCCGTTGTGACCAGGTGCTCTAAATCCCCCTTCCTCATAAAGTGGCCTATAAATGTTGCTTGTCTTTTCCCTATTCTTCCTTATGAATGATCTACTTGTGTCTGCCTCCTTCAAGACTGTCTCGTTTGTTTTCTTTGCTGTTCATGGAACTGTCAACATTCTTCTTAGAAACCACATCTCGGCTGCCTCAATCTTGTTCTAGCTTTGCTTGTTGACTGTCCACGCCCTAAAGTGTAACAATCCAGAACATTCCAGAAAATTGGCGATGTTTATATTCTGTGCTTAAAGTTTCGAGAGGAAGTAACGAATTGATATTTGTCTTTTGTATATTTTCTACAACAAAACG
>JAPXFY010000023.1:9263911-9276411 GCA_030674185.1 Monoplex corrugatus | reverse complement strand
GTAAGACTGAAGCTCTTCTGTTTTCTGGTTCTTCAGACTATAATCCTCCACTTCCAACTTCTATCACTGTTGGCTCTTCTGACATCTCTTTCTGTCCAAAAGCTAGGAACTTAGGTTTCATTCTTGACTCTTCTCTCTCCATGAAAGATCACGTTTCCAAAGTCTGCCAGCTTTCTTATTTTGAATTGAAAAGGATTGGATCTATCAGAAACTTTCTCAGTGTAGATGCCACCAAGATTCTTGTCACTTCCTGTATTCTGTCGAGACTTGACTACTGTAACTCTCTCCTCATGGGCTGCCCGAACACTGTTCTCTATCCTATGCAGAAAGTTCAAAATTCAGCTGCACGCCTTATTCTTAAGGCATCCCGTCAACAACCTTGCACTCCTTTGCTTCACCAACTGCACTGGTTACCAATATCTCAGAGAATTAAGTACAAGACTGCTTGCATCTGCTTCAATTCTATCTCTGGTTCTGCTCCTGAGTATATTTCTGATATCCTGCACTTGTATACTCCATCTCGGTCTCTCCGCTCTTCCTCTGATTCAAGACTCCTCAGGCAGATACAGTATAACCGCAAATCTCATGGCTTTCGCTCACTTTCGCATTTCGGTCCCCAGTTTTGGAACTCTCTTCCCAAGAAATTACGCCACTCTCCGTCCATTTCTTCTTTCAAGTCAAACTTGAAAACACACCTTTTCCAGCAGTATTTCGACATCTGATCACTTTTCCCCACATCACCTTGTCGGCTGGCTGATATGTGTAATTGGATTTTGTGTATGCGCGTGGGGGTGGGGGGTAGTAGGGAAGGGGTGGAATAATAGTTTATATGGAGTAACTGAGTGAAAAGTGTTGAATTGGAATGAATCTGATATTTGATTGAATTGCGTGGTATGCATATTTTGAAGATTGCGAATGTAAATCATTATGTTATGTGATTATGATGTATGTATGTATTTGATTGTCATTTGATGATGTGTAAGTTGTTGTGTAGTTTTGTATTTACTGACTTCCTATTATATCTCCCATTCCCCAGCGCCTAGATCCAGTGGCTTAGTGCGCTTTATAAGTCCTAGGTATTATTATTATTATTATTATTATAAGAAGGAGAAAAAAAAAAAAAGAAGAAGAACTGAGACTCAGATGTTGAGTCCATGGCTCTATCAAAAAAAAAAAAAAAAAAAAAAAACAAACACCCCCCCCTCCCCCAAAAAAAATCCAGCCAGCATAAAAGAAATAAAGAAACAGGAGGAAACGGAATCGGAAGATGATAAAACAATGTAAAATACAGAATCAGAAACAAGTCCGACTGCCTGCGTTCAAACACACAGGAACTTGAAAAAGACGAACATAGAATCAAAACGCGTATTTAATACAACAAAAGACAAGACAGGCGCAACTTTTCGGCCAACTGGCCATTGTCAAGCGAATGTACGACCACAAACATACAAACACCAAATACAAAAATTTAGGGAGGAAAATACTGAAACTTCCTGCTGCTTCCTCCAATAATGCAATAATGATAATTAAAAGTAGAAAAAAAACCAACATATGATAGATTGACCAGACGATTTGGTTGTAAAAACTGAAGGTCGAAAATGAGCAGCACTGCACAAGGAGAATTTACAATCTCCTCTATAATTCCACTGTAACCAAAGAAACATGAGCTATGCTGACAGACGATCCTTAACATTTCAGTTGTCAATCAACAGAGTGCAAAGTGCACTGATAAGAGAACTTGCGACCGATTTATTATGATCAACGCCATAAAAAAAAGAAGAGAGGAGAATGAGACGTTCAAGCCATTTTAATCATCTCCTTTCCATACAAATATTAGGCCTATAGAAAATACAGAGTCTAAGTCACTGTGGCTTAAAAAGTATAGATAAAATTATTACAGAAAATTTACGCTCTAAGTCACTTTGGCTTAAAAAGTGTCAGATAAAATTATCATAGAAACTATAGGTTCTAAGTCACTGTGGCTGAAAAATGTTTCAGATGAAATTATTATAGAAAATATAGGTTCTAAGTCACTTTGGTTTAGAAAGTGTCAGATAAGATTATCATAGAAACTATAGGTTCTAGGTCACTGTGGCTTAAAAAGTATCAGATAAAATTATTATAGAAAATACAGATTCTAAGTCACTGTGGCTTAAACAAAGCATCAGATAAAATTATTATAGAAAATATAGATTCTAAGTCACTGTGGCTTAAAACAGTATCAGATATAATTATTATAGAAAATACAGACTCTATGTTACTGGCTTAAAAAGTATCAGATAAAATTATTACAGAAAATACAGGTTCTAAGTCACTGGCATAAAAAAAGTACCAGATAAAATTATTATAGAAAATACAGACTCTAGTCACTGTGGCTTAAAAAAAAGCATCAGATAAAATTATTATAGAAAATACAGACTCTTAGTCACTGGCTTAAAACAGTATCAGATAAAATTGTTATAGAAAATATAGATTCTCAGTCA
Source organism: Monoplex corrugatus (assembly GCA_030674185.1). NCBI lineage: Eukaryota > Metazoa > Mollusca > Gastropoda > Littorinimorpha > Ranellidae > Monoplex > Monoplex corrugatus. The sequence continues at coordinate 9,273,928 of JAPXFY010000023.1, read as the reverse complement.
CTGTGGCTTAAAAAAATCAGATAAAATTATTATAGAAAATACAGGTTCTCTAAGTCACTGTGGCTTAAAAAAAAGTATTAGATAAAATTATTATAGAAACTATAGGCTCTAAGTCACTGTGGCTTAAAAAAGTATCAAATAAAATCATTATAGAAAATATAGATTCTAAGCCACTGTGCTTAAAAAAGCATCAGATAAAACTGTTATAGAAACCAGTCGCCGTGGCGTAGTGGTTAACGCAACGGACTACTGACTGGAAGGTTGTGGGTTCGAATCCCCATCAGTCCCTTCAAAAATCATTGTGGGCGAAAGAAACATAAGATGAAATACGACTCACCGTTATTGTTATTGTTGTTTGAAGCCCAGCCGACTTCGTAGAGCCATATCAGGGTTATAACCGCTTCAAAACATACAAAACTTGAAATGGTGAGAGGAAATCCAAAACAAGTGTGACTGCCCGCGTTCAAGCAAACAGGAACCAGAAAAACACGAATATAGAATCAGAACGCGTATTTAATACGACCAGACAAGACAGCCGCGGCTGTCTTGTCTTGTTGTATTAAATGCGCGTTCTGATTCTTCGTGTTTTTCTTGTTCATGGTGAGAGGAGATAGAGGACATATGATAAATTGAGCTACGCCATTAGAACGATGCCAACATCAAAATGAGCATTGAACAGGTCTGTCTTTATTTTCATTAACAGGAATATTATTATGTCATTGTATTTCAATGTCATGATATTATTGTTTTGATATTTATTACAGTTGGTGGGGATACATCACTTGGGTCCATTCATGTTCCACAGGTCAGTGACAATAAGTGGCCCGGTGGTCCATTGGATGGATGCTTAGTGTTTGGGTTGGGGTTTGTGGTCGATAGATGGATAAAGCTGGAGGGAAAGACAGCACCAGGTAGACCCAGGGAAAATATTGGACGGACTTGCAGAGTGGCTGAGGACAGAGAGGGTGGAAGATTTGCTTGCGGCAACAAGGGACAAATGCATATGGAGGGCCATGATCGCCAACGCCATGTGGCAGGGCACTTGATGGTGATGATGATGATGATGAGATGGATAAGACGTGGGTAGGCGGGTGCTTCATGTTTCCTTGAATAATCAACAAGTTGACTGGATCTTGTAACAGACCGTGGACCTAAGATCACTATGGAAGTAATACTTGACACATTTAGTTAAGCACCATCAAATTAACCCTTTGACTGCCACACCCTATCCACCAACTGCAAAAACTTAACCCTTTGACTGCCACACCCTATCCACCAACTGCAAAAACTTAACCCTTTGACTGCCACACCCTATCCACCAACTGCAAAAACTTAACCCTTTGACTCCCACACCCTATCCACCAACTGCAAAAACTTAACCCTTTGACTGCCTCACCCTGTCCACCAGCTTCCCTCAGAAACTTGGGTGAGGCAGTCAAAGGGTTAAAGGCATGTCATTAATATCCCGATAAAACTTTGCGTTATAGAGACAGAGCCAGGGAGAAAATATTGGACGGATTTGAGGAGTGGATGAAGACAGAGAGGGTGGGAGATGTACTTACAGCCACAAGGGATAGATTCGTATGGAGGGCCATGATCGTCAACGCCATGCAGCAGGGCAGATGACGATGATGGTAGAGACAAATCGTCATCCTTTTATATGCAAGTAAATTTTTGCTTTACCACTGATACAAATAGAAAGATAGAAAGAAAGAAAATCTGCTCGAAACGTCAGTGTGACATATCTACGGGGAGAAACAGAAGAAGAACTCATTATTTTAGACGGTAGTGACATAAGCACTACATTACTTTCGTTTTTGTTCGTTTGTTTTGTTTTTACATCCAACCCTCGCCCACGGAGGTAATACATTAATATATGAGAGAGGGGGGGGAGGGAGAGAGAGGGGAAGGGAGAGGGGGGAGGGAGAGAGAGGGGAAGAGAGAGAGGGAGAGAGAGGGGAAGAGAGAGAGAGAGAGAGAGAGAGAGAGAACGAGTGGGAGAGGGCCAGTGAGGGTCAGAGAGAAAAAGAGAGGCGAGAGAGAGAGAGATAGAGAGAGAGAGAGAGAGAGAGAGAGAGAGAAAGGGAAAAGAGAAGGAGAGAAGAGAAGAGAGAGAGAAAGAAAGACAGGCAGAGAGAGAGAGAGAGAGAGAGAGAGAGAGACAGACAGACACAGACAGACACAGACACAGACAGAGACAGAGACAGAAACAGACACATACTGAGAATCAGTAAGAGAGAGAGAGAGAGAGAGAGAGAGAGACAGACAGACAGACAGACAGACAGACAGACACAGACACAGACAGACAGACAGATACAAAGAATCAGAAAGAGAGAGAGAGACAGACAGACAGACACAGACAGACAGAGACAGAGACAGAAACAGAAACAGACAGATACAGAGAATCAGTAAGAGAGAGAGAGAGAGAGAGAGACAGACAGACAGACAGACAGACAGACAGACAGACACAGACACAGACAGACAGACAGATACAAAGAATCAGAAAGAGAGAGAGAGACAGACAGACAGACAGACACAGACAGACAGAGACAGAGACAGAGACAGAGACAGAAACAGAAAGACAGATACAGAGAATCAGTAAGAGAGAGAGAGAGACAGACAGACAGACAGACAGACACAGACAGACAGAGACAGAGACAGAGACAGAAACAGAAACAGACAGATACAGAGAATCAGTAAAAGAGAGAGAGAGAGAGAGAGAGACAGACAGACAGACAGACACAGACAGACACAGACAGAGACAGAGACAGAGACAGAAACAGACAGATACAGAGAATCAGTAAGAGAGAGAGAGAGGACAGACAGACAGACAGACACAGACAGACACAGACACAGACAGACAGACAGACAGACAGACAGACAGATACAAAGAATCAGAAAGAGAGAGAGAGAGAGAGAGAGAGATTAAGTGTTAGAGAAAGAGAGTGGAAGAGAGAGACAGTTTTGTGAGAGAGAGAGAGTGTGTGTGTGAGTGTGTATGTATGTGTGTGTGAGAGAGAGAGAGAAAGAGAGAGAGAGAGATGGAGTGAGAAAAAGTAAGAGAGAGAGAGAGAGAGAGAGAGAGAGAGAGAGAGAGAGGAGAGAGAGAGAGAGACTTTATTAAAATATTAAGTATGCAACAAAGAATGTTTCTGATTACGCCGTTTCGCTTATAAGATTACAAATATTACTTTTACACACATATTATGATCAAATCAAACTGCACAAGTTATCTGACATAATTTATACATAAGTAGCTTTGTATTCTTACTGTAGTCAACAAGGTCAGCATTTGTAAAAACATACACAGATGTCCATACATTTGTAAACACAAAAGGGGAAAAGGGAAATAAATGCACCTATTGTAATGACAAGAAAGTTGAGTTATGGACGTTGGAGAGAGAGAGAAGTGTTATATAACACGTAAGACCAATCACCACTACTGTTATTTTATTTGTTCGTTTTTCATTCATACAAACAGAATTTCCATTATTTTCACGAATATATAAAATTACTGGCAGATGGCTTTACTTTTTTTGTTTGTTTGTCAATAATACGAAGATAATTTCCACAAATATACGAAAGTACTGGCCGATGGGTATATTGTTTTTGTTTGCTATTAACACGAGGAAGGGGGATTTGGAGCACCTGGTCACAACGGGAAAGCTGGAGGGAAAGAGAGCACCAGGTAGACCCTGGGAGAAAATGCTGGACGGACTTGCAGAGTGGCTGGGGACGGGGAGGGTGGGGGAGATGCTAGGGGCAACGAGATATAGAGACAGATGGAAGTCCATGATCGCCAACGCCATGCGGCAGGGCACCTGATGATAAGATTACTGGCAGATTGGTGTTTCTTTCATTTGTAAGGCTGACTGGTTTTCCGTATCTACTTTTTCTCTATGGAAACAACTGGTTTCGATAAGTGATAAATTAACCCTTTGACACCCGCATCCTGTCCACCAACTGCAAAAAATTGACCCTTTGTCTCCCTCACCCTATCCACCAGCTTCCTGTAGGAAAATGGTGGATAGGGTGAGGGAATAAGAGTTAAGTTTTTGCTTCGCTAGCCTGACATTGCAGGATGCTGGTGGACAGGGTGCGGGAGTCAAAGGGTTAAGACTAACGGAGCACCACTGTGTTCTGTATATTTCAGGAACTGATAGAACCGTTCTACGTAGCCTGCAAGAAGTTCTACACTATGACAGACACCTGGCCACACAAGGTACGTATAACACGCTGGTTACACACCACAGTTTTTTTTAAAAAAAGACAGCCAAGGACAGACTACAAAGAAAAGCAAGTGTAATTAATCATAGCCCCAAGAGAGGGAAGGAAGAGTTGTATCCCCTGCAAAGAAAAGAACCAGCAATAACACCGAAACAAAAAAAACAACAACAAAAACATAAAAAGTGACAAGAAATGATAGAGGAACGAAAAGACGATGAGACAGAGACAGAGAAGGGGGATAAAAAAAATAAAAGGATACACGCTAAATTCAAGTTGAAAATCGTTTCACAGGATAAAGATGAGAAGACAGACAGACAGATGGACAGAGAAAGTGGGGGAAGGAAGAAGGAAGAGAGAGTGTATGAGTGAAGGAGAGAGAGAGTGAAAATGGATGAAGAGAAAAATGATTTACAGGATTTGCTTTGTAACAGTGGCACCTTTGCATGTTTAACCCCGTAATTCTATGTTTAACTGTGATGTATTAGTGAAAGTGAGAGTGAAAAGTTGTGAGAAACAGACAGACAGACAGACATACTGACATACATACATACAGACAGACAGACAGACAGACACACAGACAGACAGACATACGTTCATTCATACATACATACATACACACATACAACAGACAGACAACAGACAGACAGACATACGTTCATTCATACATACATACATACATACAACAGACATACATACATACCAGACCATAGTCATTCATACATATATACATACAACAGACAGACAGACAGTTCATACAATCACATACATACTATACATACATACAGACACAGACGATAACATAAACAACAGACAGACAGACAGACAGACAGACAGACAAAGAAACAAAATGACTTAGAGGAGAAGGAATATGGAAAAACATTCTGACCCTTTGACACTATGGCGTTTTATTGATAGTAACCTGTTGTGGCCCTTATATGAAGGGATTTAACTACCCACAGCAATAAGCTATAGTATCGTAAATACTTTTCATCAGACAACTGACGTAATTGTCTCCCTTGCACAGTATGTTGCTGAAGCAAACAACCTCTCTGTCTGTCTCTGTCTGTCTATCTGTCTGTCTCTCTGTCTGTCTGTCTGTCTATCTGTCTCTCTCTCTCTCTTCTATCTATCTTTTATCTATCTATCTATCTATCTATCTATCTCACACACACACAAATACACACACACATATATACACACACGGATTCCACACACACACACACACACACATACACACATACACACACACACACACACACACACACACCACACACACACACACACACACACACCACACACACACACACACACACACACACACACACACACACACCACACATCCGCCTAATATCACCATAGTGAAAGACGTTAAATCGACGAACGTACGAACGAACACACACAGACACACGCAACGAATGAACGAACACGAACACACACACACACACACACACACACACACACACACACACACACACACACACACAACACACAACCACACACAAAACTTACACACACACACACACACACGCACACAACACACACCACACAACACACACACACACAACACACAACACACACACACACACACACACACACACCACACCACCACACACACACACCACACACACACACACACACACACACACACACAACACACACACACACACACACCACACACACACACACACACACACACACACACACACACACACACACACAACACACACACACTCACACTAACACACCACACACACACACACACACACACACACACACACACACACACACACACACACACACACACACACACACACACACACACACACGCAAAACCCCAAACACACCCACACAAACAAACAAAAACAAACAAACAAAAAAACATTCCATATAATTCTATCGAACACCTTGATCAAGACTGTATAGTAAATAGAGAAATAACGTACTGAAATTTTGAAATGTATACAATTGTGTAAATCAGTCATTTGACCATCCTGTTCATTAACCCTCAAAGAATTCTCGACACGAATGGAACTGCAAAAGTATAACATATTGGGTATTAATAAAGACGCACAGTCTAAGTAGGAAAGTATTCTGCCTTCTCATTTACATTGTATTGAATGGATTCTTTCCCCTGATACGTTACTGCTATAAAATGGGTTAAAACAGTTTGCATTTATTTTGAATTGACTCATAGGCTATTGAGTTTGTTTGGAGTTTTTTCATAAAAGATTCATCGCACTTGGACAATTCCATATGCGCTCCAACCAGATATGCCAGCAGTCAACTGGCAGAGTCTCTAAGCCTAGGCAAACCCCTATGCGCTGGCAAAGTCTTGAAATGGTGAGATGTGGAGAAGAGAATTCGTGAAACACTAAGCTGACCCTCCCCACAATGATGGAAGCATTAAATGGGCAGCTGACAGCTTGTTGTGGGCTTGGATTGAACTCGAGATATCAAATGTTGAGTCCATGGATCTTTCAAAACAACCAACGAGTCCGGGTAAAACCATACACTGCCTGAGGATTGAACCACAATCTCTGCATTATGAGCATGGTGCTCTGATAATTGAGCTAATGGACCACAAAACTACTAAGGCTTGCCATAAATTTGAGCTAAAGGACCACAAAACTGAGGCGATACAAGGATACTCTGAAGGTTAACTTCATCAGATGCGGCATCAACACTACTAGCTGAAAAGACAGTGCCCACAACAGCATGCTGTTGACAGCAATGCACACACGAAGCAATTTCATTTGAATGGTACAGAACAGCTGATGTCCAACAGAAAAAAAAAAGACCAACAGAAGCAGACCCTCATCAACGTGACTCCTTCCCATGCGGTACCTGCAGAAGAACATGTGCCTACAGGACTGGTCTTCTATCTTACATGAAGAATCTGAAGACCAGGCGCTGAAGACCAATATCTCTACTCCTCTGTTGGATCAACGAGAGAGTCCATTATCATAGAGGCCTTCACGAGTCGTCACCTGTCATCATCACCATCAAGTGCCTTGCCGCATGGCGTTGGCGATCATGGACCTCCATCTGTCTCTATCTCTTGTTGCCCCAAGCATCTCTTCCACCTTCCTCGTCTTCAGCCACTCCGCAAGTCCATCTAGCATTTTCTCCCTGGGTCTACCTGGTGCTCTCTTTCCCTCCAGCTTTCCGTTGTGACTAGGTGCTCCAAATCCCCCTTCCTCATAAAATGGCCTATAAATGTTGCCTGTCTTTTTCTAATCTTCCTTATGAATGATCTACCTGTGTCTGCCTCTCGTCCCTGTATGATGAATAAATTATTAGTGATTGTTAGATAGACCCCCAAAGTGACACACTGGATCCTTCGAAGTCAAAAAAGCAAACAAACAAACAAACAAACAAACAAACAAACAAACAAACAAACAAACAAAACAAAACAAAACAAAGCAAAAAAAGGAACAGAGGTCGCCAGAGAACCAGATGGCGAGACGATCTAGAAAAGTTCGACAAACAATGGACCAGAACAACAGTTAACTGACAACAGTGGCGTGCGATGAGGAAGGCTTATGTCCAACAACGGACCCAAACAAGCTGAAGTGAGTGAGTGAAGTGATTGTTAGTAAATGAAGGTGGGCTGAACTGAGTTTGATTAAACTGAACAAGCGAGGTTTTACGTAAGCAAGAATGACAAAAGCAGCTTTGCTTTATTTTACTATTTCAGTCCACTTGTACCAGAAGGTGTCACAGGGAGATGAAACTGTTGGTTTGCAGCTAGACAGGAACCCTGGTGTACAGTCATGTTGTGAATTGTAATGTGTCTGCCACTCTATCTGTCTAGCATCGCCATTGTCTGAAGCCCAAACACCTGGTGTGGAAGGCTCGAAGAGCTGAATGGTTGGTTGGCATCCTGATCAGCTGGCTAAATTACTCAATCCATCTGCTGTTGTGTGATTAATGATTGACAGATGTTGTTCCAACCATATCTTGGACTCTCTTCATTTTTTTTATCACATCCAATTTAGTCTGCTGTTCTTCTGGGACAATTCATCTCACAGGTTCTGATCTTTCACTCAAAGGCATTGTTTATGATCCGAAGTCTGTCAGTGGTTTTTCAGTAAGCGTACAAACAGATCATCCATCAAACAGTGTTTTCGTGAAGCCACACCAGGCCTAGCATGCCAGAAGTAGATAAACAATCGCTCAAGACGGTGGAAGGAAAAAGGAAAATGACAAAAACATCAAGACTCTAAGTACAAACCTGTCATAACATTGAAACCTTTGCCAACACCTCGCCAATGCACGTAGCAGCTGAAGATTCGTCACTATTTCTTCCTGGTGTAGAAGATCACAGAGGTGTATGAAGCAAATCACATTGTATGATACAACCAGCATCCATACACAGTGATGCTTGCTTAGCTGAGAAAACTCAAAAACTTAAACAACAGAAACAGGAAACCCAGCTATATCGCGAGAGAAGAATATAGAACAAGACTTTGTGGCGTTCCCAGAATGCCTTAGGTACCGGAACAAACACATCATCAGGGAGATGGAGCCATTTTGACAGCAGCAGCCAGCGCCCTCTAAACACAATCTCGCCATCTCCTGCCGCGTGTCAAACAGCAAACAGGGAGACAACTCAGCCGTAAATTGTCAGCACACAAGTCGTCACGAATTCTCTCCCCCTCCCTTCTTACCGTTCCTCGCCTCTCAAACCATCATGGCGTTGGAGACAAATTACCTCCCCCGAACAGCGACACCTAACCTTCCCGCCGCGTGAAAGGGTAGTTAACTGTGAATTCCTGGCGATATTGCTTTTTAACTCCCCTTACAAGGCACTCTTCTTGCCTAGCGTTTCAAAACATTGCTTTTCCAGCTAACCCGAGCCGCTAATTTTCTTTAGGGAGGAAAACTTCATCAGGACCTAGGTGTGGGGAACTGTTTGCCTCTTGACATGTTGTAATAACAACAACATTTGGCTTGTGAAGCTGTGGAGAAAATGGGGTAGGGGGAGGATGTGGGGGTGGGGTTGAGGAGAGGAGACATGGGTAATTGCACGAGCAACACGTAATCAAAGTAGCAGACATCCTTCTGCACCCATTCACTTGGTGCAGCATTCATGAAATGTGAAAAAAATATTTTTGGGGCGGTCAATTTTTTTTCATGAAAATTTGCCACTTCCCCCTGTAGTTGTGAATTAAAAATTTACCAGATTAGTGTAGCTGAGTCAAATTGCATTTAAATTGTTGAATAACTGAAATATTTCTTTAAACGCTTTCACGTTGTGGATCAACATATGCCCGCTGTCCCACTGTTCCCTCCCCCCACCCCCAACCACATGATAAAAGAAGTAATGTCGACTAAGAAGTGAATTGAAGACTTGGTTGGCCAGACATCCGTTCCAGATTTGATAAAGGTCAGGTCAATTTTGAGGCAGCCGAGAAATCTTCCATGACATTTTTCTTTCAAGGGAAGAGGGGGGGGGGGGGGGGGGGGAGGAGGGGAGACGAAGATAGGTAGATAGATAAACCAGTTACCGTGGTTTCAGTTTCAGTTTCAGTTTCTCAAGATGACGTCTCCACGCTCAGAACGGATTCCATATGCACTAACGTCACAGGTGCCATGTGTGTGATGATCATAAACCCATGGGCTGGTCAGGTCCTGAGGCCCTACCTAGACTACGTTTTTACCTAGTCTATATTTTACACTGCTTTTTAAAAATTTTTTTATCAGCCTATCGCTGGAATAATCTTGTTAATGACCTTGTAAATGACGTGTATTACCGTAATGTGGTTAGTGAATGGACCGCTGTATTGA
>JAPXFY010000023.1:9253911-9256411 GCA_030674185.1 Monoplex corrugatus | reverse complement strand
GGCAGCGGGTTTCTTCACAGCTCACAGGTAGAGTAGCCAGACAGTGATAATAAAACAGTTGGCGTTCTTCCTTCTCAGTCTCATGATATGAACTATATACACAGACTCCCTGTGAGTGCCATCTACTTCACGGTGGGTTAAGAGGCAGATCTCTTGCTGTTTGTCATCTAATTGTGTTGTGAACTTTGAACAGCGCAAAGAGGAAGGGAAGAGAGACGTGAATGAGAGAGAGAGGAGAGGAGGAGAGGAGGGAGGAGGAGAGAGAGAGGAGAGGGGGGGGAGAAAGAGACAGAGAGACAGAGAGATTGAGAGATGAGAGACACACACACACACACACGCACAGAGACAGAGAGAGAGAGAGGCAGACAGACAGAGACAGAGACAGACAGAGACAGAGATACTGAGGAAGAGAGACAGAGACAGAGACAGACAGACAAACAGACAGAGACAGAGAGAAAGAGGGACAGAGGGAGACAGTGAGAGAGAAAGAAAGAGGAAGAGAGAAGAGAGAAGAGACAGAAAAAGAGACAGAGAGCAGAGAGAGACAGACAGAGACAGAGGGTTGAAGAGAGAGAGAGAGAGAGAGAGAAGAGACTGAGAAAGAAGACAAACACATAGAAACTAAGAGAGATAAAAACAGAGAGGAGAGAGAGAGGGAGAGACAGGTAATGAGACAGAGAAAGGAGAGAGAGAGGAGTGACAGAGGAAAGAGAGAGAGAGTGAGAAAGAGAAAGAGAGACAGACACGACACACACACATACACTCACATAGAAATAGGGTGAGAAAGAGAGAGAGAGAGAGAGAGAGAGAAGAGAGAGAGGACGAGAGAGAGGAGAGAGACCAACAGACAGACGACAGACAGAAAGACGAGAGAGAGAGGAGAGAGAGAGAGACAGACAGACAGACGACGACGACGACAGACAGGACAGAACAGAGACAGAGACACACAGAGTGACTGAGAGAGAGAAAAACAGAGAAAGAGAGCGAGAGAGATGGAGAGAGACACAGAGACAGAGACAGACAGACAGACAGATTGAGAGATGACAGACAGACAGACAAACACAGACAGACAACAGACAGACAGACAGATTGACAGAGATCACAATCAGAAATTTTATTAAAAAAGACCCAAATTCAGTTTGACGAGGGAGGGCTTACAAGAGCATTTAATGTTAATAGGCTAGAACTACGTTCATTCAGACACACACACACACACACACACATGCACGCGCGCGCCGCACACACACACACACACACACACACACACACACACACACACACACACACACACACACACACACACACACACACACACAACACACACACACACACACATACACACACACGAGAAATACATGTAGACTGAAATACTGAAATAGATACACAGAAATGTGTACATTGTCTGCGCTAGTGCGACCTTGATCGCATAAAACACCACACACACACCACACACACACACACACACACACACACATCACCACACACCACACACACATACACACACATACACACACACACACCACACACCACATACACACACAACACATACACACACACACAACACACACACATACACACACTCCACATCACATCACACACATCACACATACACACATACACACACAAAACACAACTACACACTAACACACACATACACACACAACCACACATACACATCACACACACATACACACACACACATAACACAAAACACATACAACACACACTACACACATACACACACACACACATCACACACACATACACACACACATACACATACACACACACACATACACACACACATACATACACCACAACATACACACACACACACACATACACACACACAACACACACCATACACACACACACACACACACACACACACATACACACACACACTACAACATCACATACACACACACAACACTACACAACACACACACACCACAACACACACACAACACACACAACACTACACAACACAAACATCCAACACACTAATACACACACAACATACACCTACACACAACACACACACACACACAACACACACACATCACACACCACCACACACACACACACACAACACACACACACACACACTACACACAACACACACAACACAAAACACACTACACACACACACACACAACACACACACACACACACACACACACACACACACCACACACACACAACACACACACACACAACTGAAACACTATAAACACAGAAAGTTACATTCTGTCCGCACTGAGCGACTACTAGACACAAGCAAACACAAAACAATCCACACACATACACACACACACACACACACAACACACACACACACCACACACACACACACACACACACATCAAACTATCACAAACTCATCACACACTACTACACACTACAACCTACTCACTAACATCATAAACACAACAAATACAATCACAGACACGTACATACACACAGAACTCCAGCATCAGCAACACACACGCGACGCACA
>JAPXFY010000023.1:9241411-9248911 GCA_030674185.1 Monoplex corrugatus | reverse complement strand
TCCAACAGATTTATGCACTAACGCTATAGAGCATCAGTTTCAAAAATTAGCGTCATGGCGTATTTGCGTAAAAACTCCAATAGATTTATGTACTGACGCTACAAAGCCATCATTTCAGAAGAGAGCGTCATGGCGTTTGGTATAAACTCCAATAGATTTATGCACTGAACGCTATTAGAGCCATCAGTTTCAGAAGATAGTGTCATGGCGTTTGGTATAAACTCTAATATGTTTTATGCACTGACGACTATTAAGCAATTAGTTTCAGAAGAAGCGTCATGGCGTTTGGTCACAAATCCAATAGATTTATGCACTGACGCTACCAACCATCAGTTTCAGAAATATCGTCATGACGTTTGGGATAAACTCCACAGATTTATGGACTGACCTATTAGAACAATCAGTTTCAGAAGATAGCGTCATGGCATTTGCACAAATTCCAATAGATTTATGCACTGACGCTACCAAACCGTCAGTTTCAGCAATTACGTCATGGCATTTGCAATAAACTCAATAGGTTTACGACTGACTCGCTAAAATCCATCAGTTTCAGACTTTAGCGTCATGGCGTTTGGCATAAACTCCAATAGATTTATGCTACTGACGCTATAGAACAATCAGTTTCAGAGATAGTGTCTGGCGTTTGGCATAAGCTCCAACTAGATTTATGACTGACGCTATTAGAACAATCAGTTTCAGAATATAGCTGATCATGGCGTTTGGCATAAACTCCAATACAAAATGCACTGACGCTATTAGAGCAATTAGTTTCAGAAATAGCGTCATGGCGTTTGGATAAACTCCAATAGATTATGCACTGACGCTATTAGAGCAATTAGTTTCAGAAGATAGCGTCATGGCTTTGGAATAAACTCCAATAGATTTATGCACTGACGCTATTAGAGCAAATAGTTTCAGAAGATAGCGTCATGGCGTTTGGAATAAACTCCAATAGATTTATGCACTGACGCTGTTAGAGCAATTAGTTTCAGAAGATAGCGTCATCATGGCTTTTGGCACAAATTCCAATAGATTTATGCACTGACGCTACTAAAGACGTCAGTTTCAGATAGCGTCATGGCATTTGCAATAAACTCAATAGGTTTGTGCATTGACGCTACTAAAGCCATCAGTTTCAGAAGAGAGCGTCATAGTTTTTGGCATAAACTCCAACAGATTTATGCACTGACGCAACTAAAGCCATCAGTTTCAGAAGATCGCGTCATGGCGTTTGACATAAATTCTAATATGATTTATGCACTGACGCTACTAAAGTCATGCGATAGAGAAGATCCAAAAGATAATGGCATTTAACCAGTATCCGTTACTTTTTCACTTATTGTCCACTATGCTACAGGCTACGAAGGCAGCGACTAATATCCTTCATTCCTGTCTGTTCTAGGCCAGTCTCTGTATGTATGATACCCTAGCGGTGTTTCGGAGGCATGTCCATAAACCCTATACATGAGCATAAATCTTACGGACTGGCAAGGTCTTGAGCTGTACCTAAACTTATGCGTTTTATGTCTGTCCTTGTATCAATATGTGATTTGAATAACATTACCTATTATAGGCCATTTTATGAGGAAGGGGGATTTGGAGCACCTAGTCACAACGGGAAAGCTGGAGGGAAAGACAGCGCTAGGTAGACCCAGGGAGAAAATGCTAGACGGACTTGCGGAGTGGTTGAAGTCGAGGGAGCCGAAAAATCCCACAATTATATAGTTTTGAAGGAATTGATGGTGATTCGAATCCACAACCTTCCAGTCGGTAGTTGGTTGCGTTGACCACTACACCACGACGACAGGTAACTCCAACAGATTTATGCACTGACATAATGCACATTTGCATTCCCATTCCCTCTTCTCTGTCTCCCTTCTTCTCTCACACCATCCTTCATTCTCCCTCTCTCTATTTATTACTTAGCTGCTTTTTCTTTATTTTTCATTTTTTATTTTTTTTATTTTAAAATATTTTTCGGCTGACGAGTTTATCGTGCAATCCAAATCCAAGATCTGTGGAATTTACTGCACGAGGCAGGCAGGATTACACGCATTGCTGTCTGTCTGAAAGATAGGAAGTGACGATAGTTTGTTTCCGTTTTAGAGGCAAATAAAATACCTTCCTCCTCTGCTATGGCATTTCGTTTTACAGCCACTCTCACCCTCTCTCATCCTTCAACATAAAAAATAGAAATTGTTCTGGTTGTTTAGTGTTTTTTGTCTTTTGTTCTTGTTTTTTTATTTTTTCTTGTTAAAGTTTTTGTTCCTGTTCTTGTTCCTGTTCATTTTTTGTTCTTGTTCTTGTTTTTGTTGTTTTTGTTCTTGGTCTTATTTCTATTCTTGCTCTTGTTCTTGTTCATTCGTCCCCCAACCCCAAACATTTCTCTCTGTATCTCACTCTCTCTTTCTCTTTCTCTCTCTCTGTGTCTCTCTGTGACTCTCTGTGTCTCTGTCTGCCTGTCTGTCTGTCTGTCTCTCTGTCTATCTGTCTCTCTCTCTCTCTCTTTCTTTTTCTGTCTGTCTTTCTGTCACTGTCTCTCTCTGTCTCTGTCTGTTTGTGTCTTTCTCTCTATCTATCTATGTATAAACACATATGTATGTATATACATATATATGTATATATGATGTATACATATATATGTATATATACATATACATACATATCTATCTATCTATCTATATATATATATCTATATATATACATATATATATATATATATATATATATATATATATATATATTCGCATTTGTATTACTTCTTCTCTGTCGTCCTTGTTCTCTCACACCCTCCTTCATTCTCCCTCTCTCTATTTATTACTTAGCAGCTTTTTCTTTCTTTTTTATTTTTTTATTTTAAAATATTTTTCGGCTGACAAGTTTATCGTGTAATCCAAATCCAAGGTCTGTGGAATTTACAGCACGAGGCAGGCAGGATTATAAGCACTGCTGTCTGTCTGAAAGATAGGAAGTGACGATAGTTTGTTTCCGTTTTTGAGGCAAATAAAATACCTTCCTCCTCTGCTATGGCATTTCGTTTTACAGCCACTCTCACCCTCTCTCATCCTTCAACATAAAAAATGGTTGTTTAGTGTTTTTTGTCTTTTGTTCTTGTTTTTTTTTTTTTTCTTGTTAAAGTTTTTGTTCTTGTTGTTGTTCTTGGTTTCATTCTTGTTCTTGCTCTTGCTCTTGCTCTTATTTTTGTTCTTGCTCTTGGTTTTATTCTTGTTTTTGTTCTAAGTTTGTTCTTGTTCGTGCTCTTGTTTTTGTTCTTGTTCTTATTCTAATTTTTGTTCTTCTTTTTGTTCTTGTTCTTGTTCATCCCCCCCCCCCCCAGCCCATATCATTTTCCATCCTCAAACATTTCTCTCTCTCTGTGTCTCTGTCTGTCTGTCTGTCTCTGTCTCCCTCTGTCTCTCTGTCTCTGTCTCTATCTCTCTCTCTCTCTCTCTGTTTATTTCTTTATCAGTGAAGGGGAACGTTCCAAACATCGCTCTGTCGGATGCATGAAGGCACGTTGACCTGAAGTACAGGTTGGCCAGCTCTAGATCTGGTGTCTTGTGTTCAGTCCCAGCCAGCAGTATTAAAACCTGGCCCCTTACCTGCCTATCTTGATAATGCTGTAAGCATTTTGGTGGTATCAGCTTTGTGTTTTATAGATCCCATTCTCTCACACATTCCCCCTTTCAAGACCTTGCCAGCGCATAGGGTTTTGTGTAGGCTCAAAGAATCTGCCAGTAATTATCTGCCAGACAATTATTGGCAGATTTGGGTGGAGGGCACATATGCAATTGTTCCAGTGAGATGAATCTCTCTTGAGCAAACTTCAAACTGGTTGTTGTTTAGCTGACAGTGTACAAAGCGTTGTGGTGCTGTCTTACGTTCTCCGTCTTCAGTGAGTCACCATGTAAAGCATAAACACTTCATTTTTCGAGGGTGTAAACTAGGCGTTTTCGTGGTCCCGTAAGTCACCGATTATCGATATGACTAAACGGATCATTAACGTGCGTATGTGATGCTCTGTATGTGTATATTCACGAAGGGGGTTCAGGCAATTGGTGTCCCCCCGTGGGGATCCCGGGGGCTATTTCAGTACATCTAGTATCCTACCTTCTGGAAATTCTGTGCTAGAAATTTCCTCTTTCCTGTCAATCCCTTTGTTTCTGCCTTGTTCCTTTGCTTTCTGTCATTTCTGCCTATCATTTTCTGCCTTGCTGGTCCATTCACTTGTATGTGTTCGATAAAGTCTTACGTGCTACCTTTTAGGATTGAATATTGGGTACAAGTACTAAGTGCATTTTGGCTCTAGGAAAATGAGATATGCAGAAGCAATTTTAGGTAATTTAAACCCGTTTTCATATGTTTTAGTGTCATTGGTTATGTTGAAATTTGTATTCAGATGTGCTTTTTTTAAATCCCCTGTGCGATAAATTGGACGGAGTGGTCAACGCCAGGTGCATCTCTTAGATGCACTCGAATGCATTGATATGTGTACTTAATTTCCTTCTTTTCCTTTTCTTTTTCCTGTTGAAGTATTGTGCACGTTTTGAAATGGTTATACCCTTGATATGGCTCTACGCAGTCGGCTGGGCTTTAAACAAAAAAACGGTAACAGGCACTTGGCACTAGGAGGTATGCAGATATTCTGACCTGGGAAATACGTAGACCTTCAAGGTTAACGGTGAGCATGGATTTTAACAGTTGTCTTTTTATCTTAACCAGGTTGTAGTTTTTGACGTGGTGTTAGCCCTGATATAGCTCTAGTAGTCGGCTGGGCTACAAGCAGTATGAATATGAAGGTAAAATCTCCATTCTTTACCCGCTGCCCAGGGAGGATCGTATATGAAATATCATATACACATAATAGTATACGGTACATGTATAGTGGTTTTGTTGTTGTTGTTGTTGTTGTTATTGTCAAAGAAAACAAACGAGACAGTCTTGATGGAGGCAGACACAAGTAGATCACTCATAAGGAAGATTAGGAAAAGACAAGCAACATTTATAGGCCATTTTATGAGGAAGGGGGATTTGGAGTACCTGGTCACAACGGGAAAGCTGGAGGGAAAGAGAGCACCAGGTAGACCCAGGGAGAAAATGCTAGACGGACTTGCAGAGTGGCTGGGGATGAAGAGGGTGGGGGAGATGCTGGGGGCAACGACAGATAGAGATGGTTGGAAGTCCATGATCGCCAACGCCATGCGGCAGGGCACCTGATGATGATGATGATGTTATTGTCATATTTCTCATTTCTATCGCAATTATAATTTGCTTTTTCATCCATTTGTCTTATGTCTTGTTAAACAATGAAACATGTCTTTCTTTAAAACGGGAAAACAACGACAAAAGCATGATGATGAGGATGATGAGGGATGATGAAGATGATGATGGTGGAGATGGTGGTGGTGGTGGTGGTGGTGGTGATGATGATGATGGTGATGATGGTGATTGTGGTGATGGTGATGGTGATGATGATGATGATTTATGACACAGTCAGCAAAGCCGATCACAGCAAACATGCAGACAGAATGAAAAAAATATATATATAAAAGAGACAAAAAGCGACGAAACGATGAGAATGACGACGATGGCGATGGTGAAGATGATGCTGATGACGACGACGAAGAAGATGATGAAGATGACGATGTTGTTGATGATGATAAAAAAAAGAAGAAATTGAGGATGATAACAATGACGATTTTGATGGTGGTGGTGGTGGTGGTGGTGGTGATGGTGATGATGACGACGATGACGTTGATGACGATGACAATGCCATGAAGAGGATGATGATGAATATGACGGTGTTGATGATGAAGATAATGATGTTGATGATGAACATAATGATAAAAGAGAAAGAAAAAAGAAAATGAAGATTGTGGCAATGACGACGACGACGACGACGACGACGACAACGACAACTACGATGACGAAGAAGAAGAAGAAGAAGAAGAAGAAGAAGAAGAAGAAGAAGAAGAAGAAGAAGAAAGAAGAAGAAGAAGAAAGAAAGAAGAAGAAAGAAAGAAAGAAGAAGAAGAAGAGAAGAAAGAAAGAAAGAAAGAAAGAAGAAGAAGAAGAAGAAGAAGAAAAAGAAGAAGAAGAAGAAGAAGAAGAAGAAGAAGAAGAAGAAGAAGAAGAAAGAAGAAGAAGAAGAAGAAGAAGAAGAAGAAGAAGAAGAAGAAAGAAAGAAAGAAAGAAAGAAAGAAGAAGAAGAAGAAAGAAAGAATGAAAGAAAGAAGAAGAAGAAGAAGAAGAAAGAAGAAGAAGAAGAAGAAGAAGAAGAAGAAGAAGAAGAAGAAGAAGAAGAAAGAAAGAAAGAAGAAGAAGAAGAAAAGGAAGAACAAGAACAAGAACAAGAACAAGAACAAGAACAAGAACAAGAACAAGAACAAGAAGAAGAAGAAGAAGTAGAAGAAGAAAATGATTATGATAATGATGTTGATGAGGGAGAAAACGACGACGACGACGATGACGATATTGACGAAAACGACGACGATGACGATGCAGAAGATGACGATGATTCATCAGACAAAAAGTCACCACAAGCCTATCGCGGGCACACAGACGGACGGCGAGGTGTGAGGGGCCAAGTGGGGCCCACCTTGTCTAAACCTCCAGTCGATAATTCCCCTGTATTACGTGAGCTGAGGCAGGTAGCCGACCCAACGCCGTAAACCGTCTCGTCCTTGGCACACTCCTACGGACATCCGCACATGGGTTGTTAGACAGCAGTGTTGAATCAAACCTTTAACATGCATTTTTCATATTCTTCTTGTGCATACACATTCTTCTTCTTGGCGTACGTTGCTACACAAGAGTGTGTAGCCATTATGCTTGAAGTGCATGGTACCATGATTTGTTAGAAGGCGCACGCTGGCCCGGTACCTCTGTCTTCAGCCTTCTAGGTTTTCTGTAGGGGTTGCCCCGCCCTTAGCTCCTGGCCCGTACGTCCTGC
Organism: Monoplex corrugatus; assembly: GCA_030674185.1. Classification (NCBI taxonomy): domain Eukaryota; kingdom Metazoa; phylum Mollusca; class Gastropoda; order Littorinimorpha; family Ranellidae; genus Monoplex; species Monoplex corrugatus. Next base: position 9,241,959 of record JAPXFY010000023.1, on the reverse strand, counting down.
CCTGGGAGCACAGGGGGGATTGTTTCTCCGGGGATCCCACCCCGTAGCTAGGGCTTATAGCGGCCCTTACCCGCTGATGAACCCGTCATAGGACACCTGGGGCATTTTTTTTAGGATAGCAGCGCCACCTGCTACCCCACCCTGTCCTGATAGGAACGCCGCCAGTTTGGTCCGGGACTGCTTATTTGCTAGCAAGCTAGCTTATTCACAGCCACCCTCCATAATAATAATAATAATAATGTTTATTTGTATAGCGCATATTCCATATAAAAACATGCTCACCAGCGCTTTACATTTCGCAAGAAAGGCAAAAGGTGATAAAAAATGTTCACAATTACATACACAATAAGATAACAACAAACATTAAAGCTATACAAGTAAGAAGACACATAAGAAACCACAGAATATTAAAATTTAAACACTGACTTATGTAATGAAGAAAGATTAACAGATTTTTCATATGAATAAAGAGGCATACTGTGTTTATATATTGCTGCGTGTGTGTGCTTGCGTACGTGTGTGTGTACATCTGTGTGTGCGTGCGTGTG
>JAPXFY010000023.1:9228911-9236411 GCA_030674185.1 Monoplex corrugatus | reverse complement strand
CACACATGTACACACATATATACGCGCACATACACACACACATACATACGCGCGCACACACACACACACACACACACACACACACACACGCACGCACGCACACACACACACACACACACACACACACACACACACACACACACACGCAAACGGTTCAGAAACATTGACTTCTCTACGCTTCACTTCATAGCATATCGTGACTTCAGTAAAGCCCAGGGGCTACGGACACCTGCGGTGTTGATTAGGAAATTAAAGCAACACGCTCATTGACGCGTCTGTGAAGTGGATGAGATTCGACTGTGGCAAGTCTTCCGAATGAATTCATGGCACGCTCATTTCTGGTAGATCTATGAATCCCACAATGATTTTAAAACTCTTTCACTGCCAAGTTTCCCCAGAAACGGCACTCCTCAGTGCCAAGTATATTTTCGGCAGCCAATTTTGCAGCGCAGTATGCATTTTTAAAAGCTTATATCTCAAAGACTATTAAAGATTTTTACTTACTTTTTTTTTGCTGTGTAAAGGGCAGATGTTGTATTTATATATGAATGCTTGCTTATTTTATGTGCTTGATTGATTATTCCACAGATACTCTTATTATAAAGAAAAACAATTTTTTTCATACTTTTATTAGTTGTATTACTGACCTTTTTTCGTGAGTTGTGCGCCAGATATAATAAATGAGGAAAAGCAATGGAAAATCTACACACAAAGTCAGCTGTCTGCTTATTCTACTCGGAGTGGTAGACAATGCGTGTCGGTTTGCAGCTATTTTGGAGAAAACGCTTCGGAGAAAACGTGACGTAAATTCCGACAGTGAACAAAGCCACACTTCGGCCTTACTGCTGAAAAACTAGATCGCTGGGTAAAGTTTAATAATAGCACAGTCGCCTGCATTCACCAGTGGAGCTGACAGAAGCTTTGTACCCGCGTGAAAAGTTATCGGTTAACATGACCCCTCCAAGTCGCACAAATGCGACAATGGCGGTCGTACGGGAAGTCGCTTGATTGCCACCATGGCGGGAAAAGAGTTGTTGTTTTTTTAACAGGACTGACAGATCAAATCTCCAACGTCCTAGTCGTTCATAAGATGCACGTATCCACTTCACCACGGCGACCAGGTTGTTCATGGATGGCCGGGTCTTTAGATGGTTATCAAAACTGGGCAACAGTTCCGCCGGCCAAACGGGAAATCCCAAATGCATACTCACAAATGGGCAATGCCCTATCTTTGGGTCAGCTCGCTTGCTTGCTTACTTATTTGCTTGCTTACTTACTTACTTATTAACTAACTAACTTACTTGCTTACTTACTTACTAACTTACTTGCTTGTTTACTTACTAACTTACGTACTTACTTACTTACGTACCTTACTTACTAACTTACTTACTAACTTACTTACTTACTTACTTACTTACTTACTACTTACTTACTTACTTATGTACTTACTTAGTTACTTATTAAGTTACTTACTTACTTACTTACTTACGTAGTTACTTACGTACTAACTTAATTACTTACTTACTTACTTCCTTACTAACTTAATTACTTACTTACTTACTTACTTACTACGTACTTACTTACTAACTTAATTACTTACTTACTTACTTACTTACGTACTTACTTATTTATGTACTTACTCATTTACCTACTTACTTACGTACTTACGTACTTACTTACTTACGTACTTACTTACTTGCTTACTTACTTACTTACGTACTTACTTATTTACTTACGTAGTACTTACTTACTCACTTACTTACGTAACTTACGTACATACTTACTTACGTACTTACTTACGTACTTACTTACTTACTTACTTACTTACGTATTTACTTACTTACTTACTTACTAATTTACTTACGTACTTACTTACGTATTTACTTACTTACATACTTACATACTTACTTACTTACGTATTTACTTACCTACTTACGTACTTACTTACTTACTTACGTACTTACTTACGTACTTACTTACTTACGTACTTACTTACTTACTAACTTACTTACGTACTTACTTACTTACTGACCTATCTATGATCAAGAAAATACTGTCTTCACCTAGTTGATGGATGGCTGAGCATTTGGGCATTGACTGGGGGGTCGGGGGGTCAGTCATGTGAGACGAGTTTATACAGAATAGCTAGTTGTGTTGTGATTCGGACTTTTAATTATTTGTTTTCATACTTTATATATATGTTCCTTTTTTTTAAGGTAAGATATACACATACACATGTCATATACATTTAACCAAGATTATTCCAGTGGTAGGCTGATAAAATACCAGTAGAAAATATAGACTAGGCAAAATATAGTCTAGGTAGGGCCTCAGGACCTGGCCAGCTCATAGGTTTATGTGCAGGCTTAAGGCATGTGCCACGGTCACCATACACATGGCACTTGTGACGTTAGTGCGTATGGAATTCGTTCCGAGCGCGGAGACGTCATCTTGAGAACCTGAAACTGAAACTGAAACTGAAACTGGGTCAATAAGACCGGAAATGTGAAAACTCTTGAGCCGGTTTTTGCATGTTTGTATTCTATTTGTTAATTTTGCGTGTTTATATGTTATTTGTTAACAGACGTTTTTGCCACCAAGATGAGCCAGGATAAAGAGGAGGCCCAGGACGACCACTTAACCCACCAGTCACCGTGGTGTAGTGGTCAACGCAACGGACCACCGACTGGAAGGTTGTGAGTTCAAATCCCCATCAGTCCCTTCAAAAATCATCGTGGGCTTTTTCGGCTCTAACCGGCCCATACCCATAGTTGGGCGTGCTATGGGCTCATTGGGAAGACTGGAACCATACAGTCGAGTCTCATCCACTTCACAGATGCGTCGCTGAGGGTGTTGCTCAAATCTTCTGACCAGTACCGCAGGGGTCTGTATCTCTCGGGCCTGGTCGATGCCAGGATATATTATGATAGTAAACGTAGAGTACAGACCTGTCACGCAGTCTCAATTCTAGATGGAACTCCATAACATCATAGTTATCATCCTCATCGACATCATCATCATCGCGTTATAAAAACTTTTCCAGCTTATGTGGCCATTAAGGTGGTGTAGAAAATAATGGGATGAAGAAAGAAGGTGAGCACACAGGTAACCTCCCTCAGTGCGATGATCCTAAAAAATTGACCTAAAAAAAAAAACAAGACAAAAAAAAAACAAAAACAGTTAACCCTTTGACCACCTCACCCTGTTCACTAGCATCCTGCATTGTAAACCATGTTAGCAAAGCAAAAACGTAACCCTTCGACTTCCTCATCCTAATCACCAGCTTCCTGCATTGTCAACCATGTTAGCAAAGCAAAAACGTAACCCTTCGACTTCCTCATCCTAATCACCAGCATCCTGCATTGTCAACCATGTTAGCAAAGCAAAAACGTAACCCTTCGACTTCCTCATCCTAATCACCAGCTTCCTGCATTGTCAACCATGTTAGCAAAGCAAAAACGTAACGCTTCGACTTCCTCATCCTAATCACCAGCTTCCTGCATTGTCAACCATGTTAGCAAAGCAAAAACGTAACCCTTCGACTTCCTCATCCTAATCACCAGCATCCTGCATTGTCAACCATGTTAGCAAAGCAAAAACGTAACCCTTCGACTTCCTCATCCTAATCACCAGCATCCTGCATTGTCAACCATATTAGCAAAGCAAAAACGTAACCCTTCGACTTCCTCATCCTAATCACCAGCATCCTGCATTGTCAACCATGTTAGCAAAGCAAAAACGTAACCCTTCGACTTCCTCATCCTAATCACCAGCTTCCTGCATTGTCAACCATGTTAGCAAAGCAAAAACGTAACTCTTCGACTTCCTCATCCTAATCACCAGCTTCCTGCATTGTCAACCATGTTAGCAAAGCAAAAACGTAACTCTTCGACTTCCTCATCCTAATCACCAGCTTCCTGCATTGTCAACCATGTTAGCAAAGCAAAAACGTAACCCTTCGATTTCCTCATCCTAATCACCAGCTTCCTGCATTGTCAACCATGTTAGCAAAGCAAAAACGTAACCCTTCGACTTCCTTATCCTGTCCGCCAGCTTCCTGCATTGTCAACCATGTTAGCAAAGCAAAAACGTAACTCTTCGACTTCCTCATCCTAATCACCAGCTTCCTGCATTGTCAACCATGTTAGCAAAGCAAAAACGTAACCCTTCGACTTCCTCATCCTAATCACCAGCTTCCTGCATTGTCAACCATGTTAGCAAAGCAAAAACGTAACTCTTCGACTTCCTCATCCTAATCACCAGCATCCTGCATTGTCAACCATGTTAGCAAAGCAAAAACGTAACTCTTCGACTTCCTCATCCTAATCACCAGCATCCTGCATTGTCAACCATGTTAGCAAAGCAAACACGTAACTCTTCGACTTCCTTATCCTAATCACCAGCATCCTGCATTGTCAACCATGTTAGCAAAGCAAACACGTAACCCTTCGACTTCCTCATCCTAATCACCAGCATCCTGCATTGTCAACCATGTTAGCAAAGCAAAAACGTAACTCTTCGACTTCCTCATCCTAATCACCAGCATCCTGCATTGTCAACCATGTTAACAAAGCAAAAACGTAACTCTTCGACTTCCTCATCCTAATCACCAGCTTCCTGCATTGTCAACCATGTTAGCAAAGCAAAAACGTAACTCTTCGACTTCCTCATCCTAATCACCAGCATCCTGCATTGTCAACCATGTTAGCAAAGCAAAAACGTAACTCTTCGACTTCCTCATCCTAATCACCAGCTTCCTGCATTGTCAACCATGTTAGCAAAGCAAAAACGTAACCCTTCGACTTCCTCATCCTAATCACCAGCTTCCTGCATTGTAAACCATGCTAGCAAAGCAAAAATGTAACCCTTCGACTTCCTTATACTGTCCGCCAGCTTCCTGCAGGATACGATGAGGGAGTCAAAGGGTTAAGTTTTGCAGTTGGTGGATAGAGTACGGAGTCAAAGGGTTAAACAATAGCGTCAACTACACCGAGAAGGGATGGGGGGCATCATCAGATCACTCCCTAATCCACAGACAGAACGGGATGACTGACGTCCACCATTTCTGCCCAGACATCAGCAAGGGGTGTCCTGATAGAGCTCTGTACTGAACACAAGAAGATGGAAGTCATGGTAATCAGTTAAAAAAAACATGAAATCCCCTCATGCAAAATAACAGCAAACGGCACGACTTTCAGACAGGTTGGTAAGTTTAAATATCTAGGAACAATCATCTCACCAGACGGCAGAAATAGCCAGCAGAATCGGCCAAGCCAAAACAGCATTCAAGAAGATGAAAAGCATTCAGCATTCTTACCAACAAAGGCCTATCAATTAACATCAGGAAGAGAGTTTTTGAATGTTATATAGAACCGATAATGTTGTAAGGTTGTGATGCGTGGACAATCAACACGCAAAGCCAGAACAAGATGGGGGCAGCCGAGATGTGGTTTCTAAGAAGAATGTTGAGAGTTCCATGCACAGCAAAGAAAACAAATGAGACAGTCTTGATGGAGGCAGACACAAGAAGATCATTCATAAGGAAGATTAGGTAAAGACAGGCAACATTTAAAGGCCATTTTATGAGGAATAGGAAATTAGAGCACCTGGTTAAAACAGGAAAGCTGGAGGGAAAGAGAGCACCAGCTAGACCCAGGAAGAAAATATTGGACGGACTTGCAGGGTGACTGAGGACAGAAGGGTGGAAGATGTACTCGAGGCAACAAGGGATAGATGCATATGGAGGGCCATGATCGCCAACGCCATGCGGCAGGGCACATGATGATGATGATGACTGGACACAACCGGCCACCACCGACTCAAAGATGATATGAAGGGCAAGTTCAGACTGATGAATCTCCAGTCTTTCAGCGGCTCATCATCATTATCAGTTGCCTTGCCGCATGGCGTTGGCGATTATGGACTTCCATCTGTCTCTATCTCCCGTTGCCTCAAGCATCTCTTCCACCCTCCTTGTCTTCAGCCACTCTGCAAGTCCGTCTAGTATCTTCTCCCTGGGTCTACCCGGTGCTCTCCTTCCCTCCAGCTTTCCCGTTGTGACCAGGTGTTCCAATTCCCCTTTCCTCATAAAATGGCCTATAAATGTTGCCTGTCTTTTCCTAATCTTTCTTATGAATGATCTACTTTTGTCTGCTTCCATCAAGACTGTCTCGTTTGTTTTCTTTGCTGTCCATGGAACTCTCAACATCCTTCTTAGAAACCACATCTCGGCCGCCTCAATCTTGTTCTGGCTTTGCTTGTTGACTGTCCACGCCTCGCAACCGTAGAACAGTATTGGTTCTATATAACATTCAAGAACTCTCCTCCTGATGTTAATTGATAGGTATTTGTTGGTAAGAATGCTTTCCATCTTCTTGAATGTTGTTTTGGCTTGGCCGATTCTGCTGGCTATTTCTGATGTGCATCTGCCGTCTGGTGAAATGATCGTTCCCAGGTATTTAAACTTATCAACTTATCTCAAGGTTGTGCCGTTTGCTGTTATTTTGCATGAGGGGATTTCATGTTTTTTACTGATCACCATGACTTCAGTCTTCCTGCTGTTTAGTTCCAACCAGATCTTGCTACTATCATCTCCATCGTATAAGCCTGATCAGGAAGTATCTCTCTGTCGAAACAACTGCAAAACTCGTTCTCTCCTTCATAATGTCTCGCATTGACTATTGCAATTCACTCCTGTCTGGTCTTCCTGCCTCCACCATTCACATCCTACAGCGCATTCAAAACAATGCTGTACGCCTTGTACTCAAAAAGAAAAAAGCTGACCACATATCTCCTCTCCTGGCACAACTTCACTGGCTCCCTGTATCAAAGCGCATACAGTACAAACTAGACACCATGTGCTACAAAAGCCTCAATAACGCAGCCCCCGATTACCTGTCAAGCCTACTTGAGATCTATGTTCCCTCACGTACCCTCCGCTCTGCCTCCGATCTTCTGACTTTTCGCTTTCCACGCACTAAGCTCAATACCTATGGTCCACGAGCCTTCTCTGTTTCTGGTCCACTCTCCTGGAACAAACTTCCTCTCTCAGTCCGTCAGCAACCTACTTTTGTCTCCTTCAAGTCCGCTCTCAAAACTCACCTTTTCTCCTCTGCATAAAATCCTAACCTCACTCAACCCCCCTCTGCAGCCTGTCTCCGCTCGGAGGGGAATCACATTGTTATAATATATAATTGTATATGATATGCTCTCTATAATTATCCATTGCTTTTATTCTTGCTTTTATTGCTTTTATTCTTTCTCCCCATTTATAGCCATGCGCGCGCGCGTGTGTGTGTGTGTGTGTGTGTGTGTGTGCGTGCGTGCGTGCGTGTGTGTGCGTGCGTACGTGCGTGCGTGCGTGCGTGCGTGTGTGTCTGTTTCAGCGCTTAGATTTGATTTTATCAAGATTTTGCGCTATATAAATATTGTAATTATTATTATTATTAAACCCCTTACCTTTGCTTTCTCTTTCAAGTATATTCACAAGGTTTTGTAGGT
>JAPXFY010000023.1:9221411-9223911 GCA_030674185.1 Monoplex corrugatus | reverse complement strand
GCACAAATAAGACGTAGCTATGAAACATTTGCCTGAGATGGGCTTCTTCTTCAAGGACCTTCTGCTGTCCAGCTCTTCTTAACCCTTTGACTCCCATACCCTATCCACCATCTGCAAAAACTAGACTCTTAGTCTCCCTCACCCTATCCACCAGCTTCCTGCAGGAAGAGTTATGGTTTGGTTTTGCTGGCATGGTTGACGATGCAGGATGCTGGTGGACAGGGTGTGGGAGTCAAAGGGTTAAGACTTTCCTGATCCCATTTTAAGATGTAAAAGCGATTGTGTCTTGAGGGGGTTTATGATAAAAGTGATCCCAGACGTTTATATGGAATTCTATGATGCAAGTGATGTTTCATAATGTTGTATATGGAATTCTATCATTAAGTAATGTTTCATAATATTATAGATGGAATTTCTATGATGTAAGTGATGATTCATAAAACTGTATATGGAATTCTATCATTAAGTAATGTTTCATAATGTTATAGATGGAATTTCTATGATGTAAGTGATGTTTCATAATGTTATAGATGGAATTTCTATGATGGAAGTGATGTTTCATAATGTTATAGATGGAATTTCTATGATGGAAGTGATGTTTCATAATGTTATAGATGGAATTTCTATGATGGAAGTGATGTTTCATAATGTTATAGATGGAATTTCTATCATGTTGAGTGATGTTTCATAATGTTTATGTAGAAGTTCTATAAGTGATGTTTCATAATGTTTATGTGCAAGTTCTATAAGTGATGTTTCATAATGTTTATGTGCAAGTTCTATAAGTGATGTTTCATAATGTTTATGTGCAAGTTCTATAAGTGATGTTTCATAATAAGTGATGTTTCATAATGTTTATGTAGAAGTTCTACAAGTGATGTTTCATAATGTTTATGTAGAAGTTCTATAAGTGATGTTTCATAATATTTATGTGGAAGTTCTACAAGTGATGTTTCATAATATTTATGTGGAAGTTCTATAAGTGATGTTTCATAATGTTTATGTGGAAGTTCTATAAGTGATGTTTCATAATGTTTATGTGGAAGTTCTATAAGTGATGTTTCATAATGTTTATGTGGAAGTTCTATAAGTGATGTTTCATAATGTTTATGTGGAAGTTCTATAAGTGATGTTTCATAATGTTTATGTGGAAGTTCTATAAGTGATGTTTCATAATGTTTATGTGGAAGTTCTACAAGTGATGTTTCATAATGTTTATGTGGAAGTTCTACAAGTGATGTTTCATAATGTTTATGTGCAAGTTCTATAAGTGATGTTTCATAATAAGTGATGTTTCATAATGTTTATGTGGAAGTTCTACAAGTGATGTTTCATAATGTTTAATGTGGAAGTTCTACAAGTGATGTTTCATAATGTTTATGTGGAAGTTCTACAAGTGATGTTTCATAATGTTTATGTGGAAGTTCTACAAGTGATGTTTCATAATGTTTATGTGGAAGTTCTATAAGTGATGTTTCATAATGTTTATGTGCAAGTTCTATAAGTGATGTTTCATAATGTTTATGTGGAAGTTCTATAAGTGATGTTTCATAATAAGTGATGTTTCATAATGTTTATGTGGAAGTTCTACAAGTGATGTTTCATAATAAGTGATGTTTCATAATGTTTATGTGCAAGTTCTATAAGTGATGTTTCATAATAAGTGATGTTTCATAATGTTTATGTGGAAGTTCTACAAGTGATGTTTCATAATAAGTGATGTTTCATAATGTTTATGTGCAAGTTCTATAAGTGATGTTTCATAATAAGTGATGTTTCATAATATTTAAACGGAATTCTAAGATGTAAATCATGTTTCATAATGTTTTATATGAAATTCTATGATGTACGTGATGTTTCATAATGTTGTATATGGATTTCTATGATGTAAGTGGTGTTTCATAATATTATATATGAAATTCTATGATGTTCAGTGATATTTCATAATGTTATGTATGAAATTCTAAGATGTTAAGTGATGTTTCAGAATGTTATATATGGAAATTCTGTGGTGTGAGTGATGTTTCATTATTTTATATATGGAAATTCTATGATGTAAGTGATGTTTCGTCAACAAGCAAAGCCAAAACAAGATTGAGGCAGCCAAGATGTGGTTTCTAAGAAGAATGTTGAGAGTTCCATGGACAGCAAAGAAAACAAACAAGACAATCTTGATGGAGGCAGACACAAGTAGATCAATCATAAGGAAGATGAAAAAGACAGGCAACATTTAAAGGCCATTTTATGAGGAAGGGGGATTTGGAGCACCTGGTCACAACAGGAAAGCTGGAGGGAAAGAGAGCACCAGGTAAACCTAGGGAGAAAATGCTAGACGGACTTGCAGAGTGGCTGAAGACGAGGAGGGTGGAGGAGATGCTTGGGGCAACAAGAGACAGAGACAGATGGAAGTCCATGATCGCCAATGCCATGCGACAGGGCACCTGATAATGATGATGATGAAGTGATGTTTCACAATGTGATAATATATGGAAATCTTATG
>JAPXFY010000023.1:9206411-9216411 GCA_030674185.1 Monoplex corrugatus | reverse complement strand
TGCACGGTGATTAAGCACAAATAGATGCACAGAACAAACTACAATCAAGTCTCTATCTCATTTTGCAGGACCACAGTGCAAATGTCAAAAACATGAAAAGTAAAAATCTGTCAACACTCTTTCCACATATCAGACACCTTTAATAATAGTTCATTTCAAAGCCAAACATGTCCTGAGTCTGTGCAGAAAATTTCAAGTCATTCTGATCAAAAATGTGGATTTTATGCTGACATTAGTAGCTACACTGTCCGAAAACGCTAAAAATTGGAAATATACATAATAATGTAATATTGAAAAAAAAAAAAAAAAAAAAATTGTTACGGACCATGTTATAAGCTGCCAACCAGCCAGCCAACCAGCCAACCAGCCAGCCAGCCAGCCATCCAACCAGCCAGCCAGCCATCCAGCCAGCCAACCAGCCAGCCAGCAAACAGAGACAGGGAAGTTAGCAGTCAATTCTATCTCGTAGTTAAGACACAGAGTGTGTGCATAAACTGTTCGTGTTGGCTCTGGCAAACTTGCAATACATAAAGTTTTGTCATTTCACTCTGACGTTACGTGATACCTGTGAATTCGGGGCTTTGCCAGCATGTAGATAGTATATAAATTGCTTGGTTTAGGCACACTTGCCAGCTGTAGATAGTATATAAATTGTTTGGTTTAGACACACTTGCCAGCATGTAAACAGTATATAAATTGCTTGGTTTAGACACACTTGCCAGCATGTAAACAGTATATAAATTGCTTGGTTTAGGCACACTTGCCAGCATGTAGATAGTATATAAATTGCTTGGTTTAGACGCACTTGCCAGCATGCAGATAGTATATAAATTGCTTGGTTTAGACGCACTTGCCAGCATGTAGATAGTAAATAAATTGCTTGGTTTATGCACAGTCTTATGGCTTGTTCCACGATCACTTTGGATATTTTTCCCTCAAACAGCATCTGCGATGTTGCTGCTCATGGAATTCACTCCGAGTGGAAACTGAAACTGAGCTGCTACAGACACTGATAACACAAGTATAACTTACAAACTGTTTATATGGATACATTTTCTTTTCCAACTATTCTCTTACTAAAACAGTCTACGTGGAACCTGACGATGTCTGGAAGCTGGCTGGCTTATGACCTCGTTATTCAAGATTCAGTATCTCGAGTTCATTCCCTGAACACAAACAAACAAACAAACAAACAAACAAAACCCAAAACAAAGAAACCAAGCAAACAAACAAACAAACAAAACAAACAAAACCCAAAACAAACAAACAAGCAGACAAACAAACAAAACAAACAACAACCCCCCAAAACAAACAAACAAACAAACAAAACTGGCTTGATCGCTGCCCAAGTGAACCCTTTGGCTCCCGCACACTATCCACCAACCGCAAAAAGTTAACCCTTTGACTCCCTCACCCTATCCACTCGCTTCACGCAGGAAGCTGGTGGATAGGGTGAGGGAGTCAAAGGGTTAAGTTCTTGCTTCGCCGTCATGGACGGGCGCGGGTGTCAAGGGGTTAACGTTCCAATCATTCTGGCAGTCAGGATTTCACCGGCTCCGATACCACCCCCACCCCCCACATACACACACACCCTCCCTATTTCATGGCCTTGCGCAGGTTAAAAAATATGCCACCTAATTTGCTGGCATATTTGGGTAAACAGGGAGAAAATGCTAGACGGACTCGCAGAGGGGCTGAAGACGAGGAGGGTGGAGGAGAACTTGGGGCAACAAGAGATAGAGACAGATGGAAGTCCATGATCGCCAACGCCATGCGGCAGGGCACCTGATGATGATGATGATGATTTGGGTAAAGCGCATATGAAACTGTCCGAACGCTAATGAATCCTTTTGGAACAAATTCCAAAACCAATGTACCGCCTTGAGGTTTCAATATATTGTTGTTGTCTGTACAAACTGACGGCGCCCATAACGGTACGAATCACAAACAACAAAACGATAGTATCCTTAAAACTGCTGTTAGTTTTGTTTGTTAAAGCCCAGCCGACTGCGTAGAGCCATATCAGGGCAATAACCCTTTCAAAGAATACTTAAAAGAATATACTTCCAACAGGAAACAAAGGAAAAGAAAATTAAGTACACATATCAATGTATTCGTGCTCATAATCTAAGGAGATGCCCCTGGCGTTGACCACTCCGTCTAATTTATAACACAGAGGATTTAAAAAACAGACCCTAATACAATTGAAACATAACTAAGGACACTAAAACATGTATAAAAATGGGCTTAAATGTCTAAAAATTGTTTCCGCATATCTCATTTCCCTAGAGCCAAAAATACACTTAATACATGTACCCAATTATCAGTCCTAAGAGAAAGTACGTAAGACTTTATCGAACACATACAGGTGAATGGACCAGCAAGGCAGAAAAGGACAGAAAGCAAAGGAGCAAGGTAGAAACAAAGAGAGAGAAAGAAAAGAAATTTCTAGCACATACTTTCCAGTAGGTGGGGATACTGTTTATACTGAAAGAGCTTCCGGCATCCACACGGGGAGGATTCTTAAAATATGTCCTCCGTTTTCTTGTAAGAGAAAGCGGATCAGGACTCAGTGTATGTATGCCAAACAGAAATCAAGCCAAAGGAAATAACGAATGTGAATATTTCGGTCGTTGATAGCAAAATCAACTAACTAAATAAACGTACATCTAATCAATGGGAAGAAACATCTATAGTTCTCACCAACAGAGACAGACTGGAAAGAGCAAAAACCATCACCAAGAGCAATAAATATAACAATAAAAACATACATACGAACGCACGCATCCACACACACGTTATACATACATACATACACACACACACACACACACATACACACACACACACACACACTATATATATATATATCTATAGACAGCCAGACAGACAAAAAGAGAGACAGAATCAATTATAAACATTTAATGTTACATTGGTGACTGGTGTTTTGAAAATTGATAAAACAATAATGATGATAATAGTGACAACAACAACAATAATAATAATAATAATAGTAGTAATAATAATAATGATAATAATAATGACACTATTACTAATAACGACAATAACATAATAATATAATAATACTAATGATAATAATAGTAATAATCATGATAATAATAATAATATATAATACCACCAATAATAATGATGATGACGATGATGATAATGATCATAATAACAATAATCATAATAATGACAACAACAATTACAATATTGATAGTAATTATAATAATAATAATAATATAACAACAACACAATAATAGTAATGATGATGATAACAATAATAATATTAATGTTGATAGTAATTATGATTATCACAGTAACGATAATGATGGTGACAACAACAACAACAACAGTAACAATAATATTAATGACGAGATGATCATCATGATCATAATAATAATTATAAACAATAATGATGATAATAATAATAATAACGGTGCGATCAAAGACTAACAATTGGAGTACATCATACGACAGACTAATATGTGCTGTGACTTCAGAACACGAACAAGGAAAAAATACATATTGTTTAAAAGACTAATAACGTTTGTGTACATGGTATAATAAACTACCGCTGTACTCGTAAATCACAACAGTATGTCACTCTCACAGGTCCGGTCACTGCACTTTCCGTTCTGACGAAATGAAAAAAAAAAAAAATTCCAATGACGTCATTGTCCAAACAGGCCCTTCTCATGACGTCACATAACCCCCATACACGAAGGTACGATCAAAATGTGTCCACCTTTAGACAGTATATAGCTGGCGGTGTCGGTTTTTTTTGTTTTTGTTCTTTGTGATGTCACTGATAACGTCATGGCAGTAATGTCTGCTGTGACGACGTCATCAACGTTGAAGTCTGATGACGGTATTGAGGGTATTTGGGGCAACATCACTTACGTCACCAGAGTCGATAAACTTACCCGAATTTTTCTTTCTTTTGTTTTCTTTTTGTTTGTTTATTTGTTTGTTTGTTTGTTTGTTGTTTTTTTTGTTTGTTCGTTTGTTTGTTTGTTTTTTGGTCTTTCTCGTAATGTACACGATCAAATTGTCGACTGTATTTTTTTTACAATGGCGTCACAATCAAGATATTCTTTTACAACATTATGCCTGCAATAGTCAGATAGCTGTCCTGATGTCAAACTGATGACGTTAAGTCATCAATCGTTCATACAAGAAAAGTCTTTTGCTGTCATTCACATCATTCCCTGAAAATAAAAAAAAGCTGTCAATATCAGCCTGACATAACATCATCACTTCCAAAGTCAGTGTATCGTGATGACACCAAAGTCTCAAGTCAAGCGCTTGTGACGTCATTATACCACGTCCAGCAAGTGACGTCACCAAATTCTGTGTCAAGTGAAGATGACGTCATCACAACCCACAGTCAGCTCATTGTCACTTAATTAAGACCAGAGTCAAAACCACGCAACGTCACGCTTACCGTGACGAAATCACACACACACACACACACACATAGACCTCGCGTCTCATCGCCCGCTCTGACGTCATCACTCACACTGACCGATTACGTCACTGTATCATCAGCACACCCTAATATCCTCCTCGTTCTCCGCATCTCCTCCGTCCTCGTCTTCCTCCTCATCCTCCACAGTGACCGTGGAGTGGTTGTACGGGACCTTGGGCCATCAGCTGTAAGGCCAGTTCGTTTTTCACTCCGGACGATTTCTTGATCTTGGCCCGTTTGTTCTGGAACCAGATCTTGATCTGGGACTCTGTCAAGCCCAGCTCCGAAGCTAGGTGCCGCCGCCGAGTCTCCGTCAGGTACCGACAATCTTCGAACTCGCGTTTCAAGCGCGACAACTGCTCGCTGGTGAAAGCCGTGCGGGGGCGCTTCTCTGCTGCTTCCACCGGCAATGGGACGGCGTTTCCGGTGTTACTGCGCTTCCTTTTGACTCTTCTTGAGCGTGGTCCTGTTTGGGACATACAAAAAGAGAGATGAATTATTGTAAGTAAATTGTTATTATCGATATTGTTATTGTTTAAAGCCCAGCTGACTGCGTAGAGCCATATCAGGGCTATAACCGTTTCAAAACATATACATTACTTCAACAAGTAAAAAGGGAAAAGAAAATCAAGTATACATATCAATGCATTCGCGCGCATAATTAAGGAAATGCCCTTGGCGTTGACCACTCCGTCCAATTTATAACATAGGGTATTTAAAAAGACACAAACCTGAAAGCAAATTGACACAAAACTAAAGACATAAAACATATATAAGAAAGGGCCTAAATGACCTAAAATCGCTTCCGCATGACTCATTTCCATAGAGATAAAAATGCACTTAATACATGTACCCAATTATCAATCCTGAGAGAAAAGTATGTAAGACTTTATGGAACACATACAGGTGAATGGACCAGCAAGACAGAAAACGATAGGAAAAAATGACAGAAAAGCAAAGGAACAAGATAGAAACAAAGAGAGTGACAGAAAAAAGGAAATTTATAGCACAGACTTTTCAGCAGAAGGTGGGGATACCATTTATAGAGAAAGAGCTTCCTGCATCCCCATGGGGAAAATTGTAAATAAGTAACTGGACTGATGAATGCCCACATACGTATAGAGAGATATATAAATGACGAACAGCACATCATCATCATCATCATCCATCATCTCATCATCAGCTTCATCATATAGATCACAAACTTGACTCTGGTTGTTCTTGTTATTCAGTCATAGCTTTTCTGCTTCTGACGCTTAGAGTAGACAATGTGTGTGTGTGTGTGTGTGTGTGTGTGTGTGTTGTGTGTGTGTGTGTGTGTGTGTGTTGTGTGTGTTTCGTGTGTGTTTGTGTGTGTGTGTGTGTGTGTGTGTGTGTGTCTGTGTGTGTTTCGTGTGTGTGTGTGTGTGTGTGTGTGTGTGTGCGCGTGCGTGTGTTGTGAGTGTGTGTGTGTGTGTGTGTGTGTGTGTATATGTGTATGTTCGTTCGTTCGTTCCTTGATTTAACGTCTTTTCACTATGAGTGTGTCGTGTGTATGTGTGTGTGTGTGTGTGTGTGGGTGGGTAGGGTGTTGTGTTTGTGTGTTTGTGTGGTGTGTGTTTGAGTGTGTGTGAGTGTGTGTGTGCGTGTGTGTGTGAGTGTGTGTATGTGTGTATGTGTGTGTGTTGTGTGTGTGTGTTGTTGTTATTAGTGTGTTGTGTGTGTTGTGTGTGTGGGTGGGTAGGGTGTGTGTGTTTGTGTGTGTGTGTTGAGTGTGTGTGTGTGTGTGTGGTGTGTGTGAGTGTGTGTGTGTGTGTGTAGTGTTGTGTTTGTGTGTGTGTGTGTATGAGGTGCATGTATATGTGTTGGTGTGTGCGTGTGTGTGTGTGTGTGTGCATGTAATGTGCGTGTGTGTGTGTGTGTAATGTGTGTAGGTGTGTGTGTGTGTGTGTGTGTACATGAGTTGCGTTTGTGTGTGAAGTATAAGGCGAGGTACAGGAAAGAAAAGGCGGACAAAGAGAGAGCACGAACAGATAACGAAAAGGAAACAGAGAAAAAGAGACACAGATACAGACAGAGACAGAGACGAGACGAGACAGACAGACAGACAAACACGACAGACAGACAGACAAGACACAGAGAGCAAAAACGAGGCGAGCAAGAGCGATAAATCAAGCACAAAATTACAGCAAAATATTTATATGACATCGGATACAGTCATCAGCGATACTGAATCTGTAGACATATCTATATAGTTTTTGTGTGTCTATGCCGTGAAACCGTCTCTCGCGCTGGTGCTGACGCCAACGGAGACTTTAATAGGAGATTGCGGGGGCGGAGGGTGGGGATAGAGGACGGGGGCTTGGGGTGGGGGTAGGGGACGGGGCTGGGGTGGGGGGCAAGTGTGAGATTGCGATATGTCTTTACCAAATGTTTCGAAGTGGCATTTTCCTGCCCCCTTTTTTTTTCTTGTAAAGTCTTTCTTTTCAAATCTTTCACCCACCACCCACGCACACACACGACAAAAAAACAAAAGTCACACACACACACACACACACACACACACACACACACACACACACACACACACACACACACACACACACACAAAAGAAAACAAAAAAAAAGAAAAAGAGGGAGATTGTTTCATATCGATCGGAGGGAGGTTTGTGTCTACGCGCGCGCGCACGCATATGTGTGTGTGTGTGTGTGTGTGTGTGTGTGTGTGTGTGTGTGTGTGTGGTGTGTGTGTGTGTGTGTGTGTGTGTTTGTTGAAGCTTGGCACCATGACTTCCAAATTTATGTAACTGCGATTCTTCAACGGTCTATCTGTGGGATCCAAATAGCATGGTAAAGATCTATTGCAAAAACAGGGGAGAAAATCCATCCAGAAGAGCTGAGAAAATCGTACTGACACATTTTTGTCACAGACAGCCAGTCAAGCACAGAGAGAGAGAGAGAGAGAGAGAGAGAGAGAGAGAGAGAGAGACAGACAGACAGAGAGACACAGAGAGAGACAGACAGGCAGGCAGACAGACAGAGAGAGATCTCTCCAATCGATATGAAACAAACTCCATTATATATATATATATATATTCTCTCTCTCTGTCTCTCTCCCTCTCACTCTCTCGTCTAATATCACTCATAGTGAAAAGACGTTAAATCAAAGAAGACAAGAACGAAACACACACACACACACACACACACACACACACACACACACACACACACACACACACACACACACACACACACTCTCTCTCTCTCTCTCTCTCTCACACACACACACACTTTAAGCTGCGAGAAAGAAGACAGTTAGACTGCCTTGAAATTAGCCAAATGTTTAGATTTTTTAAGCCACTCGTCCTAATGAATTAAGTAAGTTTTTGATATAATTTTGACACAAAATCTGTTGTACAGTTGTCAAAGAAAATAGAATGATTATGAGTAGCCTACGTTCTGATTGTATCTTGTGAAAGCAGATAATATGTAATACTGTGTTTTAACTGAAATATGTCAAGAGTTTGTCTTTACGAAAGGAGATAATATGTAATAATTGTGATTTAACCGAAACGAAAGGAGATGACATATAATAATTGTGTTTTAACCGAAATATGTCAAAAATTGTCTTTACGAAAGGAGATAACATGTAATAATTGTGTTTTAACCGAATAAATCTTTCAAAAGTTTTCTTTACGAAAGGACATAACATATAATAATTGTGTTTTAACCAAAATCTGTCACAAATTGTCTTTACGAAAGGAGATAACATGTAATAATTGTGTTTTAACCGAAATCTTTCAAAAGTTTTCTTTACGAAAGGACATAACATATAATAATTGTGTTTTAACCGAAATCTGTCACAAATTGTCTTTACGAAAGGAGATAACATGTAATAATTGTGTTTTAACCGAAATCTTTCAAAATTGTCTTTACGAAAGGACATAACATGTAATAATTGTGTTTTAACCGAAATATGTTAAAGGTTGTCTTTACGAAAGGAGATAACATGTAATAACCATTGTGATTTAACCGAAATACGTCAAAATTGTCTTACGAAAGGACATAACATGTAATAATTGTGTATTAACCGAAATCTTTCAACAGTTTTCTTTACGAAAGGAGATAACATAATAATTGTGTTTTAACCGAAATCTGTCAAAAGTTTTCTTTACGAAAGGACATAACATGTAATAACTGTGTTTTAACCGAAATCTTTCAAAAGTTGTCTTTACGAAAGGAGTTAACATGTAAATAATTGTGTTTTAACCGAAATCTGTCAAAATTTTTCTTTACGAAAGGAGTTAACATGTAATAATTGTGATTTAACCGAAATATGTTAAAAGTTGTCTTTATGAAAGGAGTTAACATGTAAGAATTGTCTTTTAACTGAAATATGTCAAGAGTTCGTCTTTACGAAAGGAGATAATATGTAATAATTGTGTTTTAATCGAAATGTCAAGTGTTCTTTACGAAAGGACATAACATGTAACATTAGTGTTTTAATCTAAATCTTTCAAAAGTTTTATTTACGGAAGGACATAACATGTAATAACAGTGTTTTAACCCAAATCTGTCAAAAGTTTTCTTTACGAAAGGAGATAACATGCAACAATTGTGTTTTAATCGAAATCTGTCAAAAGTTGTCTTTACGAAAGGAAATAACATGTAATAATTGTGATTTAACCGAAATATGTTAAAGGTTGTCTTTACGAAAGGAGATAACATGTAATAACCATTGTGATTTAACCGAAATATGTTAAAGGTTGTCTTTACGAAAGGAGATAACATGTAATAACCATTGTGATTTAACCGAAATATGTTAAAGGTTGTCTTTACGAAAGGAGATAACATGTAATAACCATTGTGATTTAACCGAAATATGTCAAAGGTTGTCTTTACGAAAGGAGATAACATGCAACCATTGTGATTTAACCGAAATACGTCAAAATTGTCTTACGAAAAGACATAACATGTAATAATTGTGTTTTAACCCAAATGTGTCAAAAGTTGTCTTTACGTTTTTTGTTTTTTTTCTCATTCTTTTTTTTCTTATCTCTTTGGTTTTTCTTTCCTTCCTTTCTTTCTTTTTTTTCTTTTCTTCTTCTTCGTCTTCTTCATCTTCTTCTTCTTCTTCTCTCTCTCTCTCTCCTTTCCGCTCACCTATACTTTCTTTAAATGTTCTTTTTAATTTCTTTCACAGTTTTTCTTTTTTCTTTCTTTCCCTCATTTTTGTTCTTTTCTTCTTTCCTTGTACTTTTTCTGTTATAACTTTTTTTCCTTATTATTTTTCTTTTTTTTTGTTTTGTTCCTTTCTTCTAATTTTTTGTCTGATTGTTCTTTTGTTTATGCCTTTTTAAAAACGTATTGCTATATCCCCATTTTTTTCTTTTTCCTTTTTTGTTTGCTTTTTCGTTTTTTCTTTTCTTTTTTTCTTTTTCTTTTCTTTTTCTTTTTCTTATCGTCACTTCTCTTCCTGCTCTATTTCCTTCTCCTCTCACTTTTTTCTTTTCCTTCTTTTTCTATTGGAAGTTGTGGGTTAGGGGT
>JAPXFY010000023.1:9193911-9196411 GCA_030674185.1 Monoplex corrugatus | reverse complement strand
CGAACCCTGGAACCTCGAGTTTAGTTACTGGTAGGCGAATGTCTGAACCATTCTGCCACTCTTCCCATACATGTGAATTTGTATCTCATCTTAAAAAAACAACAAGAACAACAACAACAACAACAACTAATATTTGTATCAGTCTCTAACTAGAACAGTCTTGGCCACATTGCAATGACATGTGTATCTTTGTATCATCTTTTAAAAAAAAACCGGATGGCTGGGGAGTCGGGGGCGGGGAAGGGGTGGGGGGGGGGAGCAGGGCGGGACTGCATGAAAACACAGCCAACCACTGAGTGTAAACTTGTGTCACATCACAAAAAGCCCCTCCCCTCCTTCTGTCAATACTGCACACAGTTTCCGCTGCCTATGAACATGATGAAAATACTGTCTCTTTAAGCATAATCCTCTAGACTATCGTCCCTCCCCCGAGAATAATAAAAGAAATAAGCAGACATATATACATATATATGCACACACACACACACACACACATATGTATATATATATATATATATATATATATATATATATATATATATAACGTATCTATCTATCTATCTGTCTATCTATCTATCTATCTATCTATCTATCATCTATCTATCTATCTGTCTATCTATCTATCTATCTATCGATATATATCATGAATAATAATTAACAAAAAGCAAGAAACACATACACATACGCATGCAAACACAAGCACACACCCACACATCACAATGTCCGAAAACAAAACAATGAATCAGACAAACTAAACAAAACAAGAACAAAACAAAAACAAAAACAAAAAAATAAAGACATACACACACACACACACACACACACACACACACAGGAACAAAACAAACAGCAGACAAGTAGGCTTCCATGACAAACTTACAGACATACAGACAACACACAACAAACAAACCACACACACACAAGCGCATAAACAGTATGACCAGAAAATACATCAAACAACTATCGTGAGTGCCTCACTCACTCAGTGAATGACATACTATTTTTCAACGTTCGGATCATGCATAGCAGTACACTCACACAAAGTGCCCCGCATTCATCCAAAAATCAATCTGATTTATCCAATTTTCTTTCTTTCCTTCTCTCCTTCTTTCTTTCTGTCTTTCTTCGTTCATTTATACATCCACTTGTTTATTTATTCATCTATTTCATTATTATTATTATTATTGTTATTATTATTATCATTGTTGTTGTTATTATTATTATTGTTATTACCACCATCACCATCATCATCATCATCATCATCAACAGTATCACCAGCATCATCATCATCATTATCATCAATATTATTATCATAAACGATTATATGTATATCGACAATAATGACATATTGATATTATTATCAGAAATGATCAAAATTACCATTATTATTATAACTATTGTTATCAACATCATCACTAAGACTATTACTGTTGTCATTATCATCAACAGTGTTGTTGTTATTGTTATTATCAATATCATTATTATCATTGTCATAATAAATAATGATAGTAATAATAATAATAATATATTATTATTATTAGATAATGATAATAATAATAGTAATAATAATATCACCATTATCATCATCATCACTATTATTACATTTCTTTTTCATATTCATTTCTCATCTCGTCTGCGGTTCTTTTCATATTTTTTTTTCTCAGATATATTTGTCGTTGATATCTCCATATTTTTTAGACTATGTATCATGATATTTATAGTTATATTGATATTGATATGTATAAGCCCTATTTGTTGCCATCGTCGTATTATCTTAAGTATTATTTCTTAAATGTTGTATCTCTAATTATCGTTATCATTACTTTTATAACAGTATCTGTCCGTACCGTTATATTTGTCGTAGTGATCATCATCATCATCGTTGTTTTTCTCATCGGGATTGGATTCATTTTCTCGTCACAAATGGAACTTTTTCGGCGTGAAATGCGAGCCGCTGTCCCTCGGGAAAGTACGTCACCATTGTACAGCGCCACACGCTTTTCGTCTTTTTTGTACGCGTGTCTTTTTATTTTCCGACGAAAGTGATATTTTTTCTCTGCAGATTTTGGCATGGAGTCCACTTTTTTGTTGTCTTGGGATCGCTAACTATGTGCATGCTGCACGCGGAATCGCCGATGATCGTGTCCTTGGAAAGACTAGCACCCAGACTACCACTGGAGACTTAGTGGAGGGTTAGGAGAAGGCAGGATTAGGGGGTTGGGGTGGTGGTGTGATCGTCATCATTCATCTCATGTGCCCTGCCGCATGGCAATGGCGATTATGACCTCCACACGAATCTATCCCTTGTCGCTGCACCCCCGCATGATCCATATTGCGGACCCAGTCACCAACTGTTAAAAGATGAAACTATTTAAGTTGCTTTTACTGAAAGTTTATTGTAATCAGGGAATAAGATAAAATAATAAGTTAAAAAAAAAGAAGAAAAAGAAAGAAAAAAGAAGCTGTATATAAATTGCTTGTATTAATAGTTATTTACGAT
>JAPXFY010000023.1:9181411-9188911 GCA_030674185.1 Monoplex corrugatus | reverse complement strand
AGAGAAAGAAAGAGAGAGAGAAACAGAGGAGAGAAGAGAAGAGGGGGAAGAGGGAGAGAGACAGAGGAGAGGAAAAGACAGAGAGAGAGAGAGAGAGAAGAGAGACAGACGAAAGAGAAGAGAGAAGAGAAGAGAGAGAAGAGAGACAGAGAGAAGACGAGGAGAGACAGAGAGACAGGAGACGGGAAAGAAAGAAAGAAAGAGAGAGAGAGAGAGGGGGGGGGAGACAGAGAGACAGAGTTAGAGATAGAGAGAGCCAGACAGGACAGAGAGACAGAGAAAGAGAGAGAGAGAGGGAGAGAGACAGACAGACAGAGACAGAGAGAGAAAGAAAGAAAGAGAGAGAGAGAGAGAGACAGACAGACAGACAGACACACACACACACAACACACACACACACACACACACACACACACACACCACACACACACACACAGAGTAAACATTCAAGGCTTTGCACGATTGATCATCCATGGCTCATTAACCATCAACAGTTTCCACGATCAAAGAAATCCATTTAAGTCAACCGCACATCAAAAGACGGACAAACCTTCCACAAACAATTCCACGCATTGATAAAATGCGGAACGATCTCATTTATCTTTCGGCGTTATTCGGCAACACTCGGCACCATTTGGCACCACTCGGTTCACACTCGGTATCATTCGCACGAAGAAACCGGTTTTAAGACAACGATCGGTAACTCTCGCACTCGGCACCATTCGGCATGTGGAAACCGGTTTCACAAAAACCGATCAATAAAACCACTACCAGTAATTAGCAGTCGTTTACTACCCAAGCTCATGCCTGTCGCCCGAACTGACCAAAAGGTCACGACCGTTAAACTCCAGGGGTCACACGCGCGTCATTGAGTAAATCAATCAAGGAGGTTGACGTTCCAAGTAAAAGGTGGTCGGTATTCCGACTTAGCTTGCGGTCGTCGGGAGTTTCCGTGATAAGGGCGACGAGCGCGAAGCACGTGCAGAATTTCGGTGGCCATGAATATGGATCGGGTTGGTGAGAGAGAGAAATGGTTCGCTGGGGGCAGGATTTATCGCCGTTTGGTGACGCGGAAGCACCGCCAGAGTGGACAAATGGAAATGAGAAAAGTTGGCATCGAAGCTCAGGGTAGTGCATAGACTCTTCGTTGCTCTGGTAGTAGTAGTTGCTGTGAGGTAGGGGGGGGGGGGGGGGGGGCTGATTACAGGAGAGTGGATGAACGCATGGCGTCGGTATTTGTTTTTTTTACCTGCTGCCATCTCTTTAGATATTAAACGGTTAATCATTTATTTATTTACTTTTACCCTGAGGAAGGCCAACAGCCGAAATATCGAAATAAATCAGTCAATGCTCATGTTGAGTGTCTTCTAGAATGAATGTATATATACATATCTATATTCATATATACACACACATATGTATATATATATATGTGTGTGTGTATGTATGTGTGTGTGCGTGCGTGCGCGCGCGCGCGCGTGTGTGTGTGTGTGTGTGTTCCTTTCTTTTTGAAGATAAGATATACAGATACACATATCATTCACATGTAAGCAAGATTGTTCCAGTGGTAGGCTGATAAAATACCAGTATAAAATATAGACTAGGTAAAACATAGTCTAGATAGGACCCCAGGACCTGGTCAGCTCATAGGTTCATGTGCAAGCATAAGGCATGTGCCATGATCACCATACACATGGCAACTGTGTGCATATGGAATTCGTTCCGAGCGCAAAGACGTCGTCTTGAGAAACTGAAACTGAAACGAATGAGGCAAATCTTCATACGCACAACGGATGTGTCCGAAAAATTATTCATCATCATCAGGTGCCTTGCCGCATGGCGTTGGCGATTATGGACTCCCATCTGTCTCTATCTCTTGTTGCCCCAAGCATCTCTTCCACCCTCTTTGTCCCCAGCCACTCTGCAAGTCCGTCTAGCATCTTCTCCCTGGGTCTACCCCGTGCTCTCTTTCCCTCAGCTTTCCCGTTGTGACCAGGTGCTCTAATTCTCGTAAAATGGCCTATAAATGTTGCCTGTCTTTTCCTAATCTGCCTTATGAATGATCTTCTTGTGTCTGCCTCCATCAAAACTGTCTCGTTTGTTTCCTTTGCTGTCCATGGAACT
Organism: Monoplex corrugatus; assembly: GCA_030674185.1. Classification (NCBI taxonomy): domain Eukaryota; kingdom Metazoa; phylum Mollusca; class Gastropoda; order Littorinimorpha; family Ranellidae; genus Monoplex; species Monoplex corrugatus. The sequence continues at coordinate 9,186,787 of JAPXFY010000023.1, read as the reverse complement.
CTCAACATTCTTCTTAGAAACCACATCTCGGCTGCCTCGATCCTGCTCTGGCTTTGCTTGCTGACTGTTGACTTTACTTGTTGAAAAGAGGAAATTTCTAGCACAGAATTTCCAGAAGGTGGGGATACTGTTTATACTGAAAAAGCCCCCGGCATCCCCACGGGTGCACAACGTCATGTATATTCATGTCTGATATCATCATCATCACCAGGTCCTTGCCGCATGGCGTTGGCGATCATGGACTTCCATCTGTCTCTATCTCTTGTTGCCTCAAACATCTCCTCCACCCTCTTTGTCCCCAGCCACTCTGCAAGTCCGTCTAGTATCTTCTCCTGGGTCTACCCGGTGCTCTCCTTCCCTCCAGTTTTCCCGTTGTGACCAGGTGTTCCAATTTCCCTTTCCTCATAAAATGGCCTATAAATGCTGCCTGCCTTTTCCTAATCTTCCTTATGAATGATCTACTTATGTCTGCCTCCATCAAGACTGTCTCGTTTGTTTGTTTGTTTTTTGTTTTGTTTTGTTTTTTTGCTGTCCATGGAACTCTCAACATCCTTCTTAGAAACCACATCTCGGCTGCCTCAATCTTGTTCTGGCTTTGCTTGTTGACTGTCCACGCCTCGCAACCGTACAACAGTATATGTCTGATATAATGATTGTAAAACCAGCCATCCTGCCTTAGTCGTACTATTGTATCTCATCAATCGACAGGATGCGATTCTTTCAAATTATCTTAATAATCATAATGGATACTAATACAAAACGCCGTCCAGAAAACTGCTGCAGGTGTCTTACAAAAAGAAATGTTAATGACAAGGTAGATGTATACAATGCACACAATATTCTACATCACACATTGAATCAACAGTACACACATTACGATGCACCTAGCAAACTATACATGTATACTTACACAAAAGAACGACATTAGCAGGGAACAAAAACAAGAAGAAGAAGAAGACAAAAGAGAACAAGAACAAGAACAAGAAGAAGAAGAAGACAAAAGAGAACAAGAACAAGAACAAGAACAAGAAGAACAAGAAGAACGAGAACAAGAACAAGAACAAGAAGAACAAGAAGAACGAGAACACGAACAAAAGCAAAAACAAGAACAAGAAGAAGAGGCCGAAGAAGAAGAAGAAGAAGAAGAAGAAGAAGAAGAAGAAGAAGAAGAAGGACATTAGCAGGGAACAAAAACAAGAAGAAGAAGAACAACAACAACAACAATAATAATAACACTACTAATAATAATAATAATAATAATAATGATTATTATTATTATAACAATCATAATAATGACATTTATAAGGCGCCAAATCTTGATCCAAGAATCAAACCAAGGCGCGCGCGCACTCTCATCATTCACTAAAGCAATCACCCAACAAACGGCAAAAACTCCCCTGAGCCAAGCCGTCATCCTCCCTCTATCAACACACACACACACACACACACACTCACACACACACACACACACACACACACACACACACACACACATACACACACACATACACACACACACACACACATACACACACACACACTCACACACACACACACACACACACACACATACACACACACACATACACACATACACACATACACACACACACACATACACACACACACACACAACACACACACACACACACACACACACACACACACACACACACACACACACACACACACACACCACACACACACACACACACACAAAATTTACTTCATTACAGTTTTGTGTTAAAATTATTCATTACCTGAGAAGACGGGTTACAAAAGTTGAAAGTGTTGTTTAGTATTTTTGTTGTCATTTCATTTATTCCCATTTCATATCAGATATCCCCCGTGGGGATGCCGAGGACTCTTTCAGTATCCCCACCTTCTGGAAATTCTGTGCTAGAAATGTCCTCTTTTGAGTCACTCTGTTTCTTTCTTCCTCCTTTGCTTTCTGTCATTTCCTCCTATCATTATCTGCCTTGCTGGTCCATTCACCTGTATGTGTTCGATAAAATCTTACGTACTTTTCCTTAGGATTGATAATTGGGTACATGTATTAAGTGCATTTTTGGCTCTAGGGAGGTGAGATATGCGGAAGCAATTTTAGGTAATTTATGTCCGTTTTTGAATATATATGTTTTGGTGTCCTTAGGTATGCTTAAATTCGTATTCAGGTGTGTTTTTTAAATCCCCTGTGAGATAAATTGGACGGAATGGTCAACGCCAGGGGCATGTCCTTTAAGATTATGTGCGCCAATGCATTGATATGTGTACTTAATTTTCTTTTCTTCTTAATTTTCTTTTCTTCTTTTTGTTGTTGAGGTTTTGTATGTTTTGAGGCGGTTATAGCACTGATATGGCTCTACGCAGTCGGCTGGGCTTTAAACAACAGTAACAACAATATATCAGGCAGGACTTATTTCTAGTATGCATAGTGGAGTGTTTTTCTGGAAACATCCCCCGCTAATTGCAACTCTTATTTTCAAACGTGACACTGAAACTGACACCGAGAAGCATCTGTCCTGCTATTGGTTTCATCAATCGATAATTTGCATCCAGCTCCAACCCCCCAATAATATCAGACAGGGATGGAGGGGAAGGGTGGAGGAGTAGCAGGAGGAGGTAACAGGAAAAATCTCGCCCGTCAAGGATTGTCTCCCTTGTTATATTAATTAGGCCTGACACGCGCGTTTGTCTCCCCCTGTCTGTAAGTCGGCGGTTCGAAGTGCGCTTCATTAATCGGTTTTCATTGTGTGGGTAATTATGTGCCCTTTGACCTCTGTTGCAGGAGGCGTGTGCGTGTGTATTGGGGTGGGGGAGAGGGAGGGGGTCTGTTGAGTGGGTGAAACGGGGTGAGTGGAAGGGTATGGGTAGTTTTGTGGGAGGGTGGGGGTTGCAGGAGAGTGTGAATCTTGAATATTGAGAGAGGGTGAAAGGAATGATATGGGGTATACTTTCTCTCTCTCTCTCTCTCTCTCTGTGTGTGTGTGTGTGTGTGTGTGTGTGTGTGTGTGTGTGTGTGTGTGTGTGTGTGTGTGTGTGTGTGTGTGTGTATCACATTGTAATATATAATTGTATATAGATCTAATATGCTCTCTATACTTTTCCATTGCTTTTATTCTTTCTCCCCATTTATAGCCGTGTGCGTGTGTGTGTGTGTGTGTGTGTGTGTGTGTGTGTGTGTGTGTGTTTGTGTGTGTGTGTGCGTGTGTGCGTGTGCGTGTGTGTGTGCGTGTGCGTGTGTGCGTGCGTGCGTGTGTGGTCTGTTTTAGCGCTTAGATTTGATTTTATCAAGATTTTGCGCTATATAAATAAAATATTGTATTGTATTGTATTGTATTGTATTGTATTGTATTGTGTGTGTTTGCCCGGTCAGAAGTTTACTCCACAAAAACATCTGTTAGTCAAATCATTGTTCTCATGGCATGACTTCATTTCTGGAAGAAAAAAATAGGCCTAGATAAACCGAAATTAGCACAATTTATCAAAGTCTCGAAAATTGTGTAGTTAGCTTTTAAACACTCGAGTATTATGTCGTAAGACATTTTCAAATGAATGGGTTTTTCTTTCTGTTGAACTAAGTTCTGTCTGCTTCATGTTTTATCATAATCCCAGTGGATTTTTATTTCTTGGCAGTTATCCTCTATGCCCCCACTGGGTAAAAGGATCTATTAAATTATAATATTCTAATATCATAATGTATGCATGTATGTATTTATGCATTTGTGTGTGCGAGTGTGTGTGTGTACGTGTGTGTGCGTGTGTGAGTTAGTAGATTTGGGATGCCTCTGTGTGTTTGTTTGCGTGTGCGAGAGTACGCTCGTATGTGTGTTCATGTGTGCTTTGAGAGTACGAGTTTGTTCGCGCGCTTTTGTGTATACACGTGTTTGGAAATCATGCACTGATTCCACACACAACACACACACACACACACACAACACACACACACACAACAACAACACACACCACATCGACACACACACAACACCACACAACACACACACAACACACACCACACACACACCAACACAACACAACACACACACACACCACACACACACACACACACAACGCACAACACAACACAACACAACCACACACACACACACACGCCACAACACAACACAACACAACACAACACAACACAACACACACACACACACAAACACACACACACACACACACACCACACACACACACACCACACACACACACACACACACACACACACACACACACACACACACACACACACACACACACCACACAATCAGAGCACGAACACACACAAACACGCACGGCACACAAACACAATACGATTTTTTAAAATAAAACGTTATTTCATTTTTCTTTTAAAAGAAACCCTTCCGCGTTTGACACAAAAATATTCAACTGGGAGGCAAAAGTACAACGCAGCACAAGCGTTTGCTGCACACAAGACAAGACAAGACAAGACAGCGGTTTATCGTGTCACCAGGAAAGACAATACCCTCAGATGACGGGAGTGAACGGGCCAAAACGTCGCTATATAATTATAGGATTGAACCCGAAACCTGCTTTCAGGCTAGGCCAATAGGAAGTCCTCTCCTGTGTTTGGGTGTTTTTTTTTCTTTATTTAATTTTTATTGAATATGATCTACTTGATTTGATTTGATTCCGTTTTGTTATACTTTTATTTATTGTATTTCCAAAGAAATATGAGGGAAGCAGGGAGAATTTTTATAATATTATCAAAGGACATAACTCTTGAGAATTATCGTATCTCCCATGCTGTACAGAACTTCTCAAATCTAACACAGTTCGCGCTACCCATTCAGCTAGCATAGAAGCAGATACAAAGTACAAAAACAATAAGCTGTTCTGAGCTTACTGTTTTTGATAATAAGCTGTTCTGAGCTTACTGTTTTTGTACTTTGTATCTGCTTCTATTTTTTATTTTATTTCATTTAAGGTTTGTTTTTCATTTATGAATAAAAATGATGAAGACGTAATAAACCAAACCATTATTAATTAGAGATAAAAGAAATCACCAAAGATTGTGCATTAGTAGTCGAAAGGTTTTGGTAACTGCCTGTTTAATAATCTGTCTATCTATCTCTCTATCCATTTATCAATGTATCTACCTATCCATATACAACACAACTCATAGTATACGTGTGTTTTGGCAAGAGCGCGCAAGTGTGTTTGTTTCTTTGTTTATATATATATATATATGTGTGTGTGTGTGTGTGTGTATGTGTGTGTGTGTGTGTGTGTGTGTGTGTGGTGTGTGTTTTGTGTGTGTGTGTGTGTGTGTGTGTGTGTGTGTTTGTGTGTGTGTGTGTGTGTGTGTGTGTGTGTGTGTGTGTGTGTGTGTTTGTGTGTGTTTGTGTGTGC
>JAPXFY010000023.1:9146411-9176411 GCA_030674185.1 Monoplex corrugatus | reverse complement strand
AATAACACCAGCAAAATGTTATGAAATACTGACACCACCAAAATGTTATAAAATACTAACACCACCAAAACGTTATGCAATACTGACACCACCAAGACATTATGAAATAATAACACCACCAAAATGCAGTCCTCTGTCCAGCTCTTCATTAACTCTTTGACTCCCGCACCTTGTCCACTAGCATCCTGCACTGCCAACCATGCTGGCAGAAGGGACCTGTGAAAGACTTAAGCTAACACCATTGGATGGATTGGAGTTAAATGCCAGCGGACAGGCCAATTTTTAATGTTGCGGGTTCAGCACCAGATAGACCCAGGGAGAAAATACTGGACGGACTTGCAGGATGGCTGAGGACAGAGAGGATGAGAGATGTACTAGCAGCGACAAGGGATAGATTCGTATGGAGGGCCATGATCGCCTACGCCATGCGGCAGGGCACTTCATGATGATGATGGGTTGAGATTGGAGTCACGTTTTGAGATCCTGAATCCATGGCTCAAACAACAGAACCAAACGGTCCGCTTTGATCTGTTGATTCTGCCAAACTTATAGGTCCTTTTTTTTTTTGTTCTGTTTTAAACTAGCTTTTTTTTTTCTTTGTGCGAGTGTCTTTGTTTACCTGAGAAAGGGGATTTTTTTTTGTACGAAATTTTGCCAGGGGCAACTCTTTTGTTGCCGAAGGATCTTTAACATACACTAAGATTTGATTTTATCAAGATTTTGCGCTATATAAATATTGTAATTATTATTTATTTATAAGTGCATGCCGAACATGAGGATCTCCGTTGATCGTCTCATCCCGAAAGACAACCACCCGGATCCCGGTTAAGTTTCTTTGGTTCGCTTTCTTTTTCTTTTTTTTTTTTTTTTTTCTTTTCTATTTATTTAAGTATTCCCATTTTCTCTGATGCGTTTAATGCACGTTGTTTTGTCTGCATGTGATTTGTTGCTGCGCAGTGTGTGCACTTGCAGGCGTGTGGGCCTGTAGTGCACTTGCACCATCGTCATCACCATCATCACCATCTTCACCATCACCATCGTCACCATCATCATCATCATCATCACCATCGTTACCATCATCACCATCACCATCATCATCATCACAATCGTCATCATCACCGTCACCAGCGTCACCATCATTATCACCATCGTCACCATCATCATCACCATCATCACCATCATCATCGTCATCATCACCGTCATCACCACCATCATCACCATCATCATCACAATCACCACCATCATCATCATCACCATCGTCATCATCACCACCGCCATCGCTATTATCAATTACATTTAAAAATAAAAATCACGCGTGACAATTAATAGCGGGCCCCAGTAGCTCAGGTGGTTTGAGCATCGGATTCACATGCTAATGGTTGTGGGTTCGAATCCCGGGGTGGCCTACAATGAAAAGTGGCCATCTCACTGTCCCATCTTAACATCATTGTTGTTCTGGTGGCGTCAGTATAGGATTAGGTAAGTCTCCCTTCCCCCACTACTACATTAAAACTGGCCTTTTCACTGCCCCATCGTAACATCATTGTTGTTCTGGTAGTGTCAGTATAGGATTAGATAAGTCCCCCTTCCCCCCACTTCCCTGGGATGGTTATCCCCGTCGGCCATATCACCTGAGGTGGGTGTCGACGTAAAAACTGAACCAAATCAATCAATCAAGACAATTAATAACGAGATGGTCAGGGTATTCTGACAATCTTCCCTTTATATACAACAATTTATTACAGAAAATCACGATGATGATGTTCTCATCGTCACTGTGACACTGAAGAAGCACCAGATGAAATAAGACTTCACGGGAAGCGAGGACAGGTGCAGAATATCACAACTGTGCAAAATGTGAAAATAGATTTTCAAAATTTTCAAAAATTCTAGAAGAAGTGCATTTCACACACCGTCCTGAAAAAAAGGGCATTTCTTTCTTTCTTTCTTGTTTTTCTTTTATTTTATCTATGTGACTCTGAAGCTTTGCCTTCCAAATTTAAAGAGTTTCGCGACTCTTAAACAGTGTAGTGTACCCAAATCTAATACAGATCCACCAGAAACAGCTAAGGAAAATCTTACTAACACATTCTCCTCTCTCTCTTCTCTCTCTTCTCTCTCTCTCTTCTCTCTCTCTCTCTCTCTCTCTCTCTCTCTCTTCTCTCTCTCTCTCTCTCTCTTCTCTCTCTCTCTCATACACACACACACACACACTCTCTCTGTCTCTCTCTCTCTCTCACACACATACACACAAGCACACACACACACACACACACACACACACACACACACACACACACACACACACACAGACAAACCTTTCCGAGTGATAAGAAATGACTTCCCTTAACCCTTTGACGCACTCACCCTATTCAACACTTGCAAAAACCTAACACTCTGACCCTATCCCACCAGGAGTCAAAGGGTTAAGATTTTGTTTGCCAGCATTGGTTAGCTATGCAGGATGCTGGTGGACAGGGTGCGGGAGTCAAAAGGTTAAAAAACAAAAAGGCGATTAACCCTTTGACTCCGCGCCCTGCCCACCAGTATCCTGCATCGTCAACCACGCTAGCAAAGCAAAAATGTGACCCTTTGAATTCCTCACCCTGTCCACCAGCTTCCTACAACAAATTTTCACCACACGCATGACATTGGACCATACCGCAAAGCAAATTAGATTGTCAACTGAGCTGAATAACCCTTTGACTCCAGCACCCTGTCTACCAGCATCCTGCACTGTCAACCATGCTAGCAAAGCAAAAATCTAACCTTTTGACTTCCTGCAGGAAGCTGGTGGACAGGGTGAGGGATTCAAAGGGTTAAGTTTTTGCAGTTGATGGATAGGTGCGGGAGTCAAAGGGTTGAGTTTTTGCAGTTGATGGATAGGTTGCGGGAGTCAAAGGGTTAAGTTTTCGCAGTTGATGGATAGGGTGCGGGAGTCAAAGGGTTAAGTTTTTACAGTTGGTGGATAGGGTGCGGGAGTCAAAACGGTTAAGTTTTTACAGTTGGTGGATAGGGTGCGGGAGTCAAAAGGGTTAAGTTTTTGCAGTTGGTGGATAGGGTGCGGGATTCAAAGGGTTAAGTTTTTGCAGTTGATGGATAGGGTGCGGGAGTCAAAAGGGTTAAGTTTTCGCAGTTGATGGATAGGGTGCGGGAGTCAAAAGAGTTAAGTTTTTTGCAGTTGATGGATAGGGTGCGAGAATCAAAAGGGTTAAACATATAGCCTACTCACCAGAGGAAGGTCGGTCCGAATAGCGCGTGCAGAAGACCCAGGCTGGCCACAGATGTTTATTATCCACGTTGAGGTTCGCGGCATCGTCCTTGTTGTTGCCGCTGTTGTTGGTGGTGGTGTTGATGGTGTTGGTGTTGTTGGCACTGCTGCCGTTCATGTTGTGGATGTCGCCGTCAACGTTGTTGTTGTTGCCACTGTGGTGGTTGCCTGTTGCGGAAGTGTTCATCATCTTCGCCTCCCTTCTGCTGTTATTACCGGTTCTGTCTACCAACGAGCTGGTCTTCTTCCCGGCAACGGACAGGCAATTGCCGGTGTTTAAGCTACCGGTCCGTTTGCCCCCGAGGAAAAGATCCGGGTGGAGGGCTCCTCTGGGATTCCGGTTCTGGGAGGAGGAGGAAGAGGAGAGGGCGGATGGGGTTGTCCCACTACCATCACCACCACGACTCCGCGTGCTGAGATCCACAGGCGAGTGAGGGGAGGAGGAGGATGAGGAGGAGATGGGGGAAAGCCTCGTATGGGAGGAGGGGAGAGAGGAGAGGGATGAGAGAGAGGAGAGGATGGGATTAGACGAAGACGAGAAAGAGGACATCTTGGGGTGGTGGGAAGAAGAAATGGGTGAAACCGAAAGTCTGGCATGGGGAGATGGAGTAGTAGTGGACAGGGGCGAAAGTCTGGGATGGAACTGATGATGTTGGTGATGGTGATGCTGAGCTTGAGGACAGCTTTGCTGATGATGTTGTTGCTGTTGTTGTTGTTGCTGAAGATGTTGCTGCTGTTGGCGGTGGAGGTTCAGATACTGAGCGTGAAGACTGAAGATGGGTTTGATGATCGGGTGATGGTGGTGTTGGTGGGGGTGGGGGTGTGATGGAGGGGGCGGAGAAGAACTGTTGCCACGCTGAGGGGAGGACCGAGTCTGAGGGTGGCGCGGGTTGGGGTTGGGGTGGGGAAGAGGGTGTTGATGGTAATCCAGCCTCAGTTTCCGGGCCGGCCCAAAATCTGGCTTGAGGATGGCGGAGATCGAGAAATTTGTCACGGACGTCGGAGAGTCCTGGCGAGGGTTCTTGTCTCTGATGTCAATACCGTCATCATCACGAACGTCATCGCCGTCATCGACGTTTCCAGTTTTCTCAGCGGTGACTTCCCTGACGTTATTAGCGCCGTTTTTGAGCTCGTCTCCACTATCACTGACGTCACGATCCGAATCCTTGCCTCTGACATCACAGCCGCTGTCGGATGATGACGCCACGGCCTCCGCTTCCATGGCCATCGTCGCGGTGGTCGCGTCCGCGTCACCGATGACGTCAATCTCGTCATCGCTCATGACGTCGTTGTCCCTGTTGTCGTCATGCACGCTGTCTCTTTCGGTGACGTTAGGAACGTCATCCTGAGCCTGGCTGAAACCGCGATAGCGTTCCTGGCACTGACTCTGGGAGTGGAAAAGTCTGCTGGATTCTCGGAACTGTTGATGTAGCGCGAATTTCTGAACCAGATAGGAGGAGGAAGAAGGAGAAGAGGAAGAGGAGGAAGAAGAGGAAGGACTAGCTCCCTGACCCGGCGGCGAACCCGAAGGGGTGGGAGGGGGTGAAGGGTGGGGTGCCAGGGAAGAGGGGAAGGGCAGGACGACTCCGGCGGGTTGGCCAGGGGAGGAGGAAGGGGAGATAAATGCTGTGCCCGCTGCGTCACTCATCTCCATCTCTGCAGATTTGTCTGTTCTTGTCTCCAGCATATCAGTTGGTTGGGGGGTTTTTCAAGTCAGTGGCTGGTTCTTTTTCGTTCTCGAGTTTTACGCCAAGTTGGTTATTAAAGTCATTATGGAGAAACGGAAATAATAACAACAATAATAATAAAAAATGATGGTGAATATTCAATATATGAACACTATACTACAGTTTCCTTACGACCGATTGTTGTCGTTACTGATTTGTAATGACATTTGTTATTATATGTGTGTTATGTCTTTTTTTTCCTTTTGTTAACTGTATCAAGCCTCTTTCCAGTTCATTTATGCATTCAGTTTAATGTTGATTTCCTTGCCTCCACACTGTGGATCCACACTTTTCTATGTGGTAGTTATCTTCAATCTTTTTCCCGCTTTTCTTGTACTTTTTATTTTAATTCATTCAAGCCGTACTGTGAACAGTTGAGGACAAATTGGTCTTTGTTCAGTGTAAGGACATAAACACACATTATGACAAAACGAGAATCGGGGGAGGGGTGTGGGGGTACACACAAAGAAAAACAAACAAACAAAAAAAACGAAAAAAGTCCCACTGTTGTTAGTCTCGATGTTCAGGTCGCGATTCAGTTCTTCTGGCGCCCGTTTCTGCTGGCATCAGAGGCTGGCACGCTCGAGTTCCTGACTCTGAAACACAATCATGGCGTTCATTGAAAGAATTTATGGGAACGTATGCTGTTGGAAAGCATTAAAAGCTAACGATACAAGTCAACTCGGTAAGCAAATCAACCTGTCATTCGGCCATTCAGCTTAACCAACCAAACAGACATTAACAGAGAATCAGAAACGAAATAAATGAATGCAAACAAATAAACAAACGAAGAACATGACAATGATGGTGATGATGAAAGAGAAAGAGAGAGAGAGAGAGAGAGAGAGAGAGAGAGGAGAGAGAGAGAAAGAGAGAGAGAAAGAGAGAGAGAGAGAGAAGAAGAGAGAGAGAAGAGAGAGAGAAAGAGAGAGAGAAGAGAGAGAAGAGAGAGAGAGAGAGAGAGAAGAGAGAGAGAGAGAGAAGAGAAGAGAGAGAGAAAGAGAGAAGAAAGAGAAGAGAGAGAAGAGAGAAAGAGAAAGAAGAGAGAGAGAGAAGAAAGAGAGAAAAGAAAAGAGAGAGAGAAAGAGAGAAGAGAAGAGGAAGAAAGAGAAGAGAGAGAAGAAGAAAGAAAAGAGAAGAGAGAGAAAAAGAGAGAGAGAGAAGAGACAGGATGTGACCGAAAAGCAAAACAAACAAGCAAACAGACAAACAAACAAAACAAAACAAACAAACACGATCTAATAATAACCCCCTCCCAAAACAAACAAACAAACAAACAAACAACAACAACACACACAAACAGAAACAAAGCCATGCTATAGTATATAAAATTCATATCTCATTTATTTAATTCAAAGCAGTTTTGTTTAAACCAAGGAATCAACCAAAAAAAAAACGTACGGAGAGGAATACTGATTAAAAAAGAAAAGACAACAACAGAAAAAGAGGACGAAGGAGAAGAAGAAGATGATTACAAGGACAATTAATACCAAAAAAATCATACCGTACTGGATCTACCAGAAAACCTTTTGGAAACGTACATTACCGATAAATACACATATGTCAAACAAAGAAAAAGAAGAAAAAAAAACAAACTCTGGAGCAAAAAAAGGATGAGTGAAGTTAAAAAAAAAAAAAAAAGAAACGAAAACTAAGACATGAAATATTCTTACAAAAAGCAACGAAAAATTTTACGAGAATTAGTGGTTTTATTCTTAGAGGGCTGAAAAACAGCAACAGTCAAAAATGAAGACGTTAAAAAAACCGTGCGGACTGCTTAAAACTCAAACCAGGCATGTCAAAAAGCAACGAGAAACCAAAGAACGAACAGTTCATGCATCTCTCTCTCTCTCTCTCTCGGTCCCTCTCTCTCTCTCTCTCTCTCTCTCGGTCCCTCTCTCTCTCTCTCTCTCTCGGTCCCTCTCCCTCTCTCTCTCGGTCCCTCTCCCTCTCTCTCTCGGTCCCTCTCTCTCTCTCTCGGTCCCCCCCTCTCTCTCTCTCTCTCTGTCTCTCAGCCAATTATGTTGCAGACTCAGTTAATTACAGCTTGCTGCTCTGAAACTGAATCCACGTGAAACGGCATTCTGACGCGCGTCTTGGTTTCAAGAAGCATAGTTAAGATGACAGCAACAACAACAACATCATCATCAACAACAAGAGCAGCAATAACAACAACAACAACAACAGCAACAATAACAACAACTGAAAAAAGAAAAGCACACTTGCACAAGGAAACTACAATAGAACCTCCCTAAATGTCTAAAGACGAAGCAGCGCTGGAAAAACCTTGTTAAAAAACATATTTAATTTGATTTAAACAATGTTTAGTCTTTTTCTCACACTGGACGAAGCAGCAGGGAAGTTCCAGTCTTTTTCTCCTAATTTTTGTATTTGGTGTTTGTTTGTTTGTGATCTTAGGCTTGACAGAGGCCAGTTGACCGAAAATTTGCGCCTGTCTTGTCTGGTTGTATTAAATATACGTTATGATTCTTTCTTCGTGATTTTCTTTTTTTATTTTTTTTTTCCTGGTTCCTGTTTGCTTTAACGCGGGCAGTCACACTTGTTTTGGATTAAACAATGTTTGTTCATTTTTTGCCTTTCCCATGATGCATTCACATGTAGCTAGCCCGTATATATTGTATACAACATCACCAAAAAGTTTCCATTCAAATTTTTTTTCTTTCCCTATATTTTTATCTGACATATCGGAATGGTGGATTTCCCTCCTTCCCACGCCCCCCCCCCCCCCCTTTGAAATATTTGACATGTCTGCTTGTTGACCTTTTTTCTTCCACATTTTTCAGCATATCCCACTGCGTTTAGTGTTTAAAGCGAAATGTGAACGAAGAGCGTGCCTACTGTGAACATATGTCTGCGTATAATACACCCAAAAACAAATAAAAGCAACATTGTAAACAATTTTACATATATTCAAACAAACAAACAAACAAACAAACAAACAGAAAAACAAATGAACGAACAAAATAAACAAGTGAATAGATAGATAAACGGACAGATGGATAGATAGATAGATGGATAGATAGATAGATTGATAAATAGATAGATGGATAGATAGACTAGATAGATAATATTAATTTTCCCGTGGAATATGAAATATGCAATATAAAAGAAACTTATCAAATCGCAGGCTTTGTCTACTTTTTCTTTTGTTTTCTTTCGATCAAAAAAAAAAAAAAATAGATGAATGAAGAATTGAATAGATAAATCAACAAATAAATAAATAAATAAATTAAAAAGAAATAAAACGAATATAAATAAATAAACAAATAAATGAATGAATACATAAACAAACAAACAAATAAATGAATAAATAAATAAATAAATAAATAAACTGATGGAATAAAAGATTGAATAAATATTTCCGCGGATATCAATTTTCCCGTGGAATATGAAATATGAAAGGAAAAAAAAAAAAGGAAAAATAAATCCACACACACATCAAATCGCAGGCTTTCTCTTCATTTTCTGTTTCCTTTCGATCAACAACAACAACAACAACAACAACAACAACGACAACAAAAACAAAACAAAACATCCATTGCTTTTTGTAATTCTGAAGGTGTGCATTCTCCCTCCCCTGTCCCCCACCCCCTCCCTCCCTCCCATTCGCACACACAATAGATCTATTTATTCCCTGATTTTTATTTTGTCTAGCTAAACCCGATTCGTTAAAACAGCAATAGATCAAATACATATCTTTCACAAACAATACTGACTTTATTCTCCTTGGCAGCGACTAGGCTTATAAATCGTTTACGTCGCTCGTTTTTCTTTATTACTTTGTAAACAGAAGAAGAGAAGAGGAGAAAACCAATGTTGATGTATATCTTAATGGAAATCCCTCAAGCAGGCAGCAGACACGTTTGAAAAATGACCGGTAATTGTTGCGCTCTTGTTCTTCCGTGTGTTTTGCAGTTCGGGTTTCCTTGCCTTTCGAAGAGTGTTCGTTTCGTCGTCTGCTTCAGTTTCAGTTTCAGTTTCTCAAGATGACGTCTCCGCGCTCGGAACGAATTCCATATGCACTAACGTCACAGGTGCCATGTGTATGGTGATCATGGCGCAAGCCTTAAGCCTGCACATAAACCCTTGAGCTGGCTAGATTCTGAGGCTCTACCTAGACTATGGTTTTACCTAGTCTATATTTCATACTGGTATTTTATCAGCCTACCGCTGGAATAATCTTGGTTACATGTAAATGACATGTGTATGTGTGTATCTTACCTTCAAAAAAAAAAAAAAAAAAAAAAAAGGAACATAATATATATAAAGTAAATTGATAGATCTAAATAATTAAAGGTCTGCATCACAACACAACTACCTATTCTGCATAAATTCGTCTCACATGACAGAACCCTCCCCCCTCCCCGGTCAATGCCCAAATGCTCAGCTGTCTATCAACTAGGTGAAGACAATAATATATATATATATAGTATTTTCTTCACTTGTCGTCTGCCTGGCTTTAATATACTGTTTGTTTTGAGTATGGAGGTTGTTCAAAGGGGAATCATTGCACTCGATCAGCTTCATATGTCCATCTAAACCTGCAAGTACTTGTCTGGCAAACTCCCTGAGCCTACGCAAAACCTGTGCGTTGGCAAGGTATTGAATTAAGGGTGAGAGGGACCTGTGTGAAACACGAAGCCGACACCACCGGAATGATGGAAACGTTCAGTTGGGCGACAAACGGGACAGGTTTTAATGTTGCGGGCTTTTTTTTTTCCTTTCTTTTATTGGTGTTTAAACCCAGCCGACTGCGCAGAGCCATATCAGGGCTATAATCGCCTCAAAACACAAAACTTCAACAGGAAAAGAAAGAAAAGAAAATTAAGTACACATATCAATGCATTCGCGCACATAATCTAAGGACATGCTTCCGGCGTAGGACCATTCCGTCCGATTTATCGCACAGAGGAGATTTAAAAAAACACACCTGAATACAAATATATGCATACATAAGGACACCAAAACATATATAAAAACAGGCATAAATTACCTAAAATTGCTTCCGCATATCTCACCTGCTTAGAGCCAATAGTGCACTTAATACATGTACCCAATTATCAATCCGAAGAAAAAGTACGTCAGACTTTATCGAAAAAATACAGGTGAATGGACCATTAAGGCAGAAAATAAGTAGACATGACAGAAAGCAAGACAACAAGGCAGAAACAAAGAGAGTGACAGAAAAGAGGAAATTTCTGGCACAGACTTTCCCAAAGGTGGGGATACTATTTATACTGAAAGAGCCCCCGGCAACCCAACGGGGGGAGTGTGAAACACTAAGCTGACACCACCAGACTGATGGAAACATTAAGATGGGCAGCAAAAGGTCAGCTTTTAATGTTGCGGGCTGGGATTGAACTCGAGATGTCAGATCTCAAGTCCACGGCTCTATCATACGAACCAACCGGCCCGTGTTTGGAGTTTGTTCTGTTACTGTTTTTTTTTTTTTTAAAGCCCAGCCGACTGCGTAGTGCATATCAGGGTTATAACCGTTTCAATACTTCAACAGATAAAAAGAAAAGGAAAAGAAAATTATGTTCACATATCAATACATTCGCGCACATACTCTAAGGAGATGCCCCTGACTTTGACCACTCAGTCCAATCTATCGCACATATGATTAAAAAAAAATCCTGAGTACAAATTTAAACATTACTGCGGACAATTAAACAGAAAAACAGGCCTAAATTACATAAAATAGCTTCCGCATATCTCATTTCCCTAGAGCCAAAAACGCACTCAATTATCAATTCAAGGTACGTTTTTGGTGTCTTTAGGTATATATTTGTATTCAGGTGTGTTTTTTAAATCCTCGGTGCGATAAATTGGACGGCGTGGTCAACGCCTGGGGCATGTCCGTAGATTATGTGCGCGAATGCATTGACACGTGTACTTACTGTTCTTTTTCTTTTTTCCTGTTGAAGTTCAGTATGTTTTGAAGTGGTTGTAGCCCTGATATGGCTCTACGCAGTCGGCTGGGCTTTAAACAACAACAACAACAATAACAATTATCCAGTGGAGGGAAAGGAAACCTGGCCAACTGCAACTCCTCTGACCACCACAATCATGGCATGACTTCCAGCAGGAACTAGATAAAAATGGACAACAATCATCGCCAGGTGTAGCTGTCCTTGAAGACAGCCAAAGGAAGAAGAAGAAAATGCAGAATGAACAGCGGATTTCGTCAGAAGCACAGCCTGGTGATCCCGTCAGCTTTACGGAACCACAGGAAGAAGAAGGAGGAGGAGAAGAAGAAGAAGAAGGAAAGAAGAAGAAGAAGAAGAAGGAAAGAAGAAAAGAAGAAGAAGAAGGAAAGAAGAAGAAGAAGGAAAGAAGAAGAAGGAGGAGGAGGAAAAGCAGAAGGAAAGGAAAAAGAAAAGAAGAAGAAGAAGAAGGAAAGAAGAAGAAGAAGGAAAGAAGAAGAAGAAGAAGAAGTAAAGAAGAAGAAGAAGGAAAGAAGAAGAAGGAGGAGGAGGAAAAGCAGAAGAAAGGAAAAAGAAAAGAAGAAGAAGAAGAAGGAAAGGAAAAAGAAAAGAAGAAGAAGAAGAAGAAGAAGGAAAGAAGAAGAAGAAGGAAAGAAGAAGAAGGAGGAGGAGGAAAAGCAGAAGGAAAGGAAAAAGAAAAGAAGAAGAAGCTGGAGGAGAGGAGAAAAGAAGAAGAAGAAGCAGAAAAGAAGAAAAAAACAACAAAAAAGAAAAAGAAGAACAAGAAGCAGAGAAAAAGAAGAAGAAGAAGAAGAAGAAGAAGAAGAAGAAGAAGAAGAAGAAGTAGAAGAAGAAGAAGAACAAGAAGCAGAGAAAAAGAAGAAGAAGAAGTAGAAGAAGAAGAAGAAGAAGTAGAGTAGAAGAAGAAGAAGACAAAGACACACACAACCAAAAAAAGAAAAAGGAAAAGAAGAAGAAAAGAAGAAAGAGGACGAGGAGGAGGAAAAGAAGCAGAAGAAGAAGAAGAAGAATACAAAGAAGGGAAAAAACGAAGAAAAAAAAGAACAAGAAGAACAACAAAACAACAAGAATAAGAAGAAAGAAAGAAAGAACAAGAAGAAAGAATGAGAAAAGACACAGGCAAACAGTCAGACAAGCAGAGACAGCGGCAGGCAGACAGGCAGACAGGCAGACAGACAGACAAACACAGCCGCCAATGAACCATCCACACCAGTGTAACAACAGCTGCAGCTCAAGCACGAAACCCACAGGGTGAGAATTAATTCATGAGACACTCCGCTCGGGGCGTTCGTTTTTCCCGTTCCAAACAAACAATGCACGCCAAATTTGAAAAATTAGACAGACAGCGGGCTGTCCGTGCACCACGAGGTAGATGACCACCCAGGATGTCCTCGGGGACTGCCCAGAACACTGGACTGTAGGCAGACTGCTGTGGCCTCAGTCAGACTGCTATGGCCGTCCACTGAGATATTATGTAATGGACAACGGCTTCCGCTATCTTTGAAAAAATGTAAATCTTCTATTTCCTTGCGCTTTTGAGCGTGGCCTGTCCAGTAGTCTGAATATTTTGAAGTTGTTTTCTAAGAGGGTTCATTAGCATTATAGAGATAACGTATATGCGCTCCACCCTAATCTGCCAGCAGTTATCGAGCAAGGGTCTAGATGATGTCCAACAACCCTATGCGCTAGCGAGGGCTTGAAATGGGGAAAGGGAGAGTGGTGGACAGGGGGGGGGGGGGGGCAGGAACGGAACGTATACAGCGCTGACACCACTAGAATGATTGGAACTTTACTTTTATTGTTGTTTGAAGCCCAGCCGACTGCGCAGAGCCATATCACGGCTATAACCGCTTCAAAACACAAAACTTCAACAGGAAAAAAAAAAAAAAAAATTTAAGTAGGCCTACATATATCAATGCATTCGCGCACATAATCTAAGGACATGACCCCGGCGTAGGACCATTCCGTCCGATTTATCGCACAGGGGAGATTTAAAAAAACACACCTGAATACAAATACAAGCATACATAAGGACACCAAAACATGTATAAAAACAGGCATAAATTACCTAAAATTGCTTCCGCAATCTCACCTCCTTAGAGCCAAAAATGCACTTAATACATGTACCCAATTATCAATCCGAAGAAAAAGTACGTAAGATTTTATCGAAAAAATACAGGTGAATGGACCATTAAGGCAGAAAATAAGTAGAAATGACAGAAAGCAAGGCAACAAGGCAGAAACAAAGAGAGTGACAGAAAAGAGGAAATTTGTAGCACGGAATTTCCAGAAGGTGGGGATACTATTTATACTGAAAGAGCCCCCGGCATCCCCAAAAGGGGGGAAGATTGGAACTCCCGCATCCTTTCCACCAGCATCCTGCATTGCCAACCATACTAGCAAAGCAACAAAGTATGCCATTTGATTCCCTTACCCTATAGGGCGAGAGAGTCGAAGGGTTAAGTTTTTGCAGTTGGTGGACAAGGCGCGGGAGTCCTGCCTATTTTATTCCCTCACCTAACGGGTGAGGCTGTCAAAGGGTTAAGTTTTTGCAGTTGGTGGACAAGGTACTGGAGTCCTGCCTATTTCATGCCCTTACCCTATACGGTGAGGGTGTCAAAGGGTTAAGTTTTTGCAGTCAGTATATACGGTGAGGATAGTCAAAGGGTTAAAGTGGTGACAAACAAATCCCCTTTCATGCCCGGTGGAGATGACTATCGAAAAGGGTGCGGGAGTCAAATGGTTAGATTAGAAACAACAGCCACCTGAGTGCACAAGCTGTGACTGGACAGGTGTGGCGGTATTAACAAGGGGTGTACGGATTAGGTAAAGGGCTTTTTTTTCCCTCGTCGATTTTTTTAAAAAAAGAATTGATCGGTTCGAATACAATTAATTAAACAATGCACTTTGATTTATACATGTTACATGAATACATTAATAATACAGATATTGAATTTTCATGTACACAAGACACACAAAATCATTTTAATGTACATTCTGGTCTTTCTCTCTCTCTCTCTTTCTCTCTGTCTGTCTGTGTCTGTCTGTCTGCCTATCTGTCTCTCTGTCTGTTGTATGGAAATACGGACTATGTATCTTCATGAACCTCTCTCTCTCTGTGTCTCTCTCTCTCTCTGAGTCTCTCTCTCTGCTGTATGGAAATACAGGACTATGTCTGCATCTTCATGAACCCTCTCTCTCTCTGTTTCTGTCTGTCTTCTCTCTCTCTCTTTCTCTGTCTCTCTCTGCTGTATGGAATATATGGACTATGTATCTTCATGACCCCCCCCCCTCCTCTCTCTCTCTATCTCTCCGCTATATGGAAAATATGGGACTATGTCTGTATCTTCAAGAACTTGGTATCTTGTTTGTTTGTTTTCAGCATTAAACATTCCGATTTTTTTTTCTCGGAAGCGTGAATGAACGTTGTTTTGCCTAAACGATGCGGACAGTATTATGTTGCTGCATAGACTGCGTATTCCGTCTTCGGTGGGCGTGTATGCCGGGTGTTTTCAAGTTTCCATAAGCCACCGGTCACTGTCAATGGCCTAGAGGATTTTAACCCTTTGACCCCCGCACCCTGTCCACCAGTACCCTGCATTGTCAATCACGCTAACAAAGCAAAATCTCTTTAGACTCCTTCACCCTATCCACCAGCCTCTTGCAGGAAGCTGGTGGATAGAGTGAGGGATTCAAAGGGTTAAGTTTTTGCAGTTGGTAGACAGGGTGCGGGAGTCAAAGAGTTAAACGTCAAAGGGTTAAGTTTTTGAGGTTGGTAGATAGGGTGCGGGAGTAAACGTCAAAGGGTTAAGTTTTTGAGGTTGGTAGATAGGGTGCGCGAGTAAATGTCAAAGGGTTAAGTCTTTGAAGTTGGTAGATAGGGTGCGGGAGTCAAAGGGTTAAGTTTCTGAAGTTGGTAGATAGCATGTGGGAGTCAAAGGGTTAAGTTTTTGAAGTTGGTAGATAGGGTGCGGGAGTCAAAGGGTTAAGTTTTTGAAGTTGGTAGATAGGGTGCGGGAGTCAAAGGGTTAAGTTTTTGAAGTTGGTGGATAGGGTGCAGGAGTAAACGTCAAAGGGTTAAGTTTTTGAAGTTGATAGATAGGGCGCGGAGTCAAAGGGTTAAACGTGCAGATTTGATGTTCTGCGTTCGTATACTCACGAACGGGGGTTAAAGCATGGTCGTAACAGGTCTGAATACATGATGACCTGTGAGACAGGGAACCCCCGTTGGGTTGCCGGGGGTTCTTTCAGTATAAATAGTATCCCCACCTTCTGGAAATTCTGTGCTAGAAATTTTCCTCTTTTCTGTCACTCTCTTTGTTTCTGCCTTGTTGCCTTGCTTTCTGTTATTTCTACTTATTTTCTGCCTTAACGGTCCATTCACCTGTATTTTTTCGATTAAGTCTTACGTCTTTTTCTTCGGATTGATAATTGGGTACATGTATTAGGTGTATTTTTGGCTCTAAGGAGGTGAGATATGCGGAAGCAATTTTAGGTAATTTATGCCTGTTTTTCTATATGTTTTGGTGTCCTTATGTATGCTTATATTTGTATTCAGGTGTGTTTTTTAAATCTCCCCTGTGCGATAAATCGGACGGAATGGTCCTACGCCGGGGCCATGTCCTTAGATTATGTGCGCGAATGCATTGATATGTGTACTTAATTTTCTTTTTTTTTTTTTTCCTGAAGTTTTGTGTGTTTTAAAGCGGTTATAGCCCTGATATGGCTCTGCGCAGTCGGCTGGGCTTTAAACAACAATAAAAGAAAAAAAAAGAGATCGGGAAACTCCCCCTCCCCCCCCCCCCATAACCTAGCAAATGGGAGGTGGGTAGGCTATCCATGCAGGATCGAACCCCAGACCTTCCGACCCGTAGTCTGTCGTCTTACCCACTTGGCCACAGCGGGCGCCCATCGATGAACTTGATTTTGACCCTTTGACTCCCGCACCCTGTCCACCAGCTTCCTGCATTGTCACCCCGTACTTAGCAAAGCAAAAACAAACCCTTTGACTCCCGCACCCTGTCCACCAGCTTCCTGCATTGTCACCCCGTACTTAGCAAAGCAAAACCTTAACCCTTTGACTCCAGCATCCTGTCCACCAGCTTCCTGCATTGTCACCCCATACTTAGCAAAGCAAAAACTTTAAATCTTTGACTCCCTCATCCCATTCACCATCTTCGTGCAGGAAGCTGGAGGATAACGTGAGGGAGTGTCAAAGGACTAAGTGTTTGCAGTAGGGTGGATAAATGCCTATCAATTAACATCAGGAAGAGAGTCCTTGAATGTTATATAGAACCAGTACTGTTGTACGGTTACGAGGCGTGGACAGTCAACAAGCAAAGCCAGAACAAGATTGAGGCAGCCGAGATGTGATTTCTAAGAAGAATGTTGAGAGTTCCATGGACAGCAAAGAAAACAAACGAGACAGTCTTGATGGAGGCAGACACAAGAAGATCACTCATAAGGAAGATTAGGAAAAGACAGGCAACATTTACAGGCCATTTTATGAGGAAGGGGGATTTGGAGCACCTGGTCACAACGGGAAAGCTGGAGGGAAGGAAAGCACCGGGTAGACCCAGGGAGAAAATACTAGAACGGACTTGCAGAGTGGCTGGGGACGAGGAGGGTGGAGGAGATGCTCGAGGCAACAAGAGATAGAGACAGATGGAAGTCCATGATCGCCAACGCCATGCGGCAAGGCACCTGATGATGATGATGATGATGAGTAGGGTGGATAGGGTGGCGAGTCAAAGGGCTATTTGTACGGTATGGGACCAGAATACGCGTGATGCAAGCTTGACATTTTGTTTTGTTTTGTTTTGTTTTGTTTTGTTTTCTTCTCATAAGTGGCAGGCGACGATCTGTGATTGTTACTGATAAAGACTACTTGCACTTCGTCTCACCTCGCAAGCGCTCCGAGGCATCTGTCTGACTGGGCTCAGTCACACACACAACACACACACACACACACACACACACACACACACACATACACATACACACACACACACACACACATACACACACACACACACACACCACACAGACGCACACACACACTACACACACACACACGACGCACACACACATACACGCAAGCACACACACACGCTCGCGCGCACATGCACACACACACACAACACACGCGCGCGATGCATACATTTATATATGTATGTATATGTATGAAATATATATTAGATAGATAGATATATAGATAAATAGACAGAGATAGATAAATAGATATAGACATCTGTATGTGTACACCCACACCCACACATACACACAATATATATATATATGTAGGCCTGTATATATGTGTATACATATATACATATACATATATATATGTATACACATATATACAGGCCTACATTCATGTATATACATCATACATAAAATTATGATATATCTATCTATATATATGATATATATATATGTATATACATATATATATATACATATATATATGTATATATATAATATATATATATGTATATATATATATATATTATATATGCGCACGTACACACATACACACATACATACATACATATATATGTACAGTACACGTTTCCAACATCCACTATTAAAAAACAAATTCATTAGTTGTCTGAACATTCTAACGTGAATAGAAGAATAACAGTAATGACAATCAACACACACACACACACACACACAACACGCACAACACAACACACACACACACACACAGACACACACAACACAACTAATATATATATTATATATATATTATATATATTTAGTGTGTGTGTGTGTGTTGTGTGTGTTGTGTGTATATATAATATATATATGTGTGTGTGTGTGTGTTGTATTATTATATATATATATATATTTGTGTGTTGTGTACAATTTTATATTATATAATATATATATATATATATATATATATATACAATATCTCTATATTATTACATATATATATATATGTATTATTTATATTATATATAAATTATATATATATATTATATCTATTATTATATATATATATATAACACACACACACACACACACACAATAATTAGACTTCAAGATCTTTGACCGACACTTTGTGAATGATTTAACTATACGAGACACAATGATTTGTAAATATTAATATTCTCAAGAATGCATGCTTAATTCCTACAAGCAACTTCTAGTCTGTGAAGAAACCGCGGCCGAAAATTTATCATTACTTGTTAAAAGTTTATGGGGGAAAAAATCCCAACAACCATACTGAGTAATTTGCATGTTAAGTCGTATAAATTTCAGTTCTTTAAAAATCAATACTTTTCGTGTCATGTATAATTTTTCAGGTTATAATTTATCGCTGTTTTATTTATGAACATTATTAGTGTGTGTCATTTATGATAATTTATCAAAACGGCAGCACTTTATATATAAACATAAGATGTGTAAAGACATGATGTTACAACTTGCAGTTTCAACACTAAACAATGTATTTAGTGTCTTGGTAAAATATTGGTAACAATACTAATAACACTTCATAAGAATGTATGTATTATACATGCAGTACAAAGTATTAAAATTTATCTTTCTTTATTTTCTTTAAACTACTTGTTTTGGGGTTTTATTTATTTATTTATTTTATTTTTTTTGCATGGCACACAGCAGAAACATGCAAGCGTGATTCTTATACAGTATCTAGTAGAGTTCAACACTCATACAAGAGCAGAAGCTTAAAATTATTTATTAACATTTTTATTTTTTTTCCAGTAGCAACTGTTCACCTATTCACGCGGGCTGGTTACTGTTACTGTTATTTTTCTTTAAGGCCCAGCCGACTGCTTAGAGCCATATCAGGGCTAGAACCTGTTTCCCCACACACACACACACACACACACACACACACACACACACACAACACAAACCACACACAGAGTATTTCAACATGGGGGGGGGGGGAGGAGATAAAAAGGAAAAGAAAATTGAATGCACATATCAATTCATTCGCACACATAATCTAAGGAGATGCCCCTGGCGTTGACCACTCCGTCCAATTTATCACACAGGGGGTTTACATAAACATACCTGAATACAAATCTAAACATGACTAAAGGACACCAAAAACATACATAAAGACGGGCCTAAATTACCTAAAATTGCTTCCGCATATGTGACCTCCCTAGAGCCAAAAATGCACTTAATACATGTACCCAATTATCAATCCTAAGAGAAAGTATGTCAGACTTTATCGAACACATACAAATGAATGGACCAGTAAGGCAGAAAATGATAGGAGAGAAATGACAGAAAGCAAAGGAGCAAGGCAGAAGCAAAGAGAGTGACAGACAGTTCCATCACAGAATTTCCAGAAGGTGGGGGATACTGTTTATACTGAATGAGCCCCCGGCATCCCCCACGGGTCAAACCCGGGTTGGTTGGTTCTGTTAATACAGCCATGGACTCGAGTACTCGAGACATAATTAGTTTTTAATCCAGCCCGCGACATTAAAACCTGACATGGCAGCTGCCCATCTTAAATTTTTTATCATTCTGGTGGTGTCAACTTAGTATTTCACAAATCACTTCTTCACCATCACCCCCTCCACATTTCAAGATCTTGCAGCGCTTAGAGTTTTGCGCTGGTTCAAGAAATCTGCCGATAATTGTTGGCAGAAATATGAGGAGCGCCTATGGTAATATTCTGAGTGTGATGAATTCTTCTTAAACAAACTCAAACTCAGAATTGTCTTAGCTTTTTGGAGTCTACTCGATGCAGTCTTATCCAGTGCATTACCTCAGTACAACAGAAATGCGCAAAACCGTACACATGTACAATGCAGGTGTCTGGTACGTAGGCCTTTATTCAGTCTTCTAATACAATGTATGACATTATTAATGTAACCGTGTCTTCTGAAAGTGAGAATTTGAAAATTCTTGTAAGTAAACGTTTCTGAGAAATTACAGAAAGCGCATTGTATAGAACAGTACAGCATGAGTAACCTGCGTGTAATACAGTATACACTGGAGACATATTATATACAAGTTTTGTCTTTATGTGCTTGTTTTTTCTGAATTTTTGTCTGCTTGTTGTTTTCGTGTGGTTGTTTTTGTGTTTTGTGTGGTTGTTGTTTCTGTGTTTGTGTGGTTGTTGTTTTTGGTTGGAAGTCCATGGTCGCCAACGCCATGCGGCAGGGCACCTGATGATGATGATGATGATGATGATGATGATGATGTGGTTGTTTTTGTGTTTGTGTGGTTTTGTTTTTGTCATTGTGTGGTTGTTGTTTTTGTCATTGTGTGGTTGTTGTTTTGTCATTGTGTTGTTGTTTTTGTCATTGTGTGTTGTTGTTTTGTATTGTGTTGTTGTTGTTTTTGTCATTGTGTTGTTGTTGTTTTTGTCATTGTGTGGTGTTGTTTTTGTCATTGTGTGGTTGTGTTTTTGTCATTGTGTGGTTGTTGTTTTTGTCATTGTGTGGTGTCGATTTTGTCATTGTGTATGGGATCATAGCATCACATTTGTCGTAATCAAGCTTTTATACCCTACAATGAATACATTTCTTATCAAGATACTGAGGCTGTGGATGGTTCAGTGACCACTCAAACATATCAAGGGGTCGTGTGTTCGACACCCAGGCCACTCACAGGTTTTCTTTTCTTTTCTAGAAAAAAAGAGATATCTTAAAGTGAAGGCAGCCTGGCCAAGTTGACATAGATAGATCTAGTCATGGATTCACAATATCTCTCATGTCTTAAGTTCAGTCCCAGCCTACAATATGAAAATGACCTGTTGGCTGGCCATCTTAATGCTTCCAGTCATTCTGGTGGTATCAGCTTCGTGTTGCGTAGATACCTTTATCTTCCCACTCTCATTTCAGGACCTTGCCAGCACATAGGGTTTTGGGAAGGCTCAAAGGAATCTGCCACAGAATTACTGGCAGAGAATTACAGGCAGATTTGGACGGAGCGCGTAGTATGGAAGTGCTCGGGTGTGAATTCCTTTTGCGCAAACTTCAAGATCAAACTCAATTCCTTTTCAGCAAACTTCAAGATCAAACTTAATTCCTTTATGAGCAAACTCCAAGATCAAATTTAATTTCTTCTGAGCAAACTTCACAATCAAACTCAATTCCTTTTGAGCAAACTTCAAGATCAAATTTAATTCTTTTTGAGCAAACTACGAGATCAAACTTAATTCCTTTTGAGCAAACTTCAAGATCAAACTTATTCCTTTTGAGCAAACTTCAAGATCAAACTCAATTCCTTTTGAGGAAACCCCAAGATCAAACCTAATTCATTTTGAGCAAACTTCAAGATCAAACTCAATTCCTTTTGAGCAAACTTCAAGATCAAACTTAATTCCTTCTGACAAACACCAAGATCAAACTCAATTCCTTTTGAGCAAACTTCAAGATCAAACTTAATTCCTTTCGAGCGAACTACAAGATCAAACTTAATTCCTTTTGAGCAAATTCCAAGATCAAACTTAATCCTTTCGAGCGAACTCAGATAACTTAATTCCTTTTGAGCAAACTACAAGATCAAACTTAATATCTATCCTTTTGAGCAAACTTCAAGATCATACTAAATTCCTTTTGAGCGAACTACAAGATCATACTAATTCCTTTTGAGCAAACATCCAAGATCAAACTTAATTCCTTTTGAGCAAACACCAAGATCAAACTCAATTCCTTTTGAGCAATCAAACTTACATCTGCACAAAGACATGACTCACACTTGACACAAACAAAAGCAAAAACGTTGAAATACTCACCATCGATCCAGCCTCCATTGTTGTTGTTTGTTTTTTTCACTGAGACATGTATCCAGTGCAAGTCTCCAATCTTCGTCAAGGCAACCAGAAGTTTGTTTTTTTTGCAGAACGGTGAATTCTACACGTCCTAGTTGAGAGAATGCTTGGACCTAAAATGAGCTGTCCAGCTGTTTGATGGGCATTCGTTAAATTAAGATTACCAAGTGAAATCTGTTACCAGTTGGCTGAATAATATCAGATGGCTTAACCGACTATTACAGAACGGATAATGTTTTTGTAAAAAATGGGTTGTCAACTGCCGAACTGTTTTGAAAAGTCTGTTCGCTTTACAAACAAACTCTTAATTCATCAGTGAAACGTTGACCACGCATTCAGAAGTCAAAAGTCACCAGCTTCCGCGAAGGAAGCGAAGAAAAACCTTGGCCCGTGATAAAACGGAACACACAGACGGACGCACTGACACTTGTAGTGGTGGTGGTTAGAGCAAGTGCGACCCTCATCTAATCTGCAACTCTACAAATTGCTTGACGCTTTCAACAGCGGATGAACTAGACTGCCACGGCTCCCGCACGCGCGCAACGCACTGCAAGAGTCGCTTCCCTTTCCGACTCTCTCCAACGCTCGGCTTTTTCAGCTATCTTGTCAATGTCCCAGCTTCGCGCATCTAAAGGGGCGGAGCTATTCGCGCGCCGTCAGCGAGTAGGCGGAGCTTATATTGATCAATTAGAAGGCGCAATAGGCGACTCGTCCTCCCGTAGTAGGCGGGGCTTAACGTCTAAGTGGGCGAACAGAGCTTTCGGCCTGTTGAAAGTTTGGATGGAAGAGTGGTCGCGTGTTTACATTTCTGAAGCACTTGTTCGCACTTCTGGTTTCAGTTTAGCCTGACTTTGCGGTGTGAAGTGGGGGTGGGGGGTGGGGAGGGGGGAGATGGAGAGGCGATAAGACTGGTTTGTGGAGGGATGAAGGAGATGGAGAGAGAGAGAGAGCGAGAGCGAGCGAGAGGAGGAGAGAGAGAGAGAGAGAGAGAGAAAGAGAGAGAGAGTATGCCGTTTAGCTGCGGCCTTTCCCCTTACCCACGAGTAAGTTTCTTAGGATTATGATGTAAAAACAAACAAACAAATAAATAGATAAATAAATAAGTTAATTAATAAATAAATAAACAGAGGGAATACGTACTTGGTAGTTAAGCCCCATAATTTATAGTCTATCCAAAAAGGATGTAACTAAATATAGACTCTATAAGGAGAAGAGTGGCAGAATGGTTCAGACGTTCGCCTGCCAATAACAAAACTCGAGGTTCCAGGGTTCGCTCCCTGTTGAGAGGCTTCGACTATTCTCCTCAGTTTCATTAGAAAATTGAACTGAACACCTAGCCCTTCGGAAGGGGACGAAAAGCGAGTCGGACCCGTGTGCTTTCTGGCCAGTCCACGCTTAATTTAAGATCTCACAACAGTTGAAAATTGTGAAGAGCAGGACTTTCGCTCGGCTGCCCTTTGTATAAAACATTGGAGA
Organism: Monoplex corrugatus; assembly: GCA_030674185.1. Taxonomy (NCBI): domain Eukaryota; kingdom Metazoa; phylum Mollusca; class Gastropoda; order Littorinimorpha; family Ranellidae; genus Monoplex; species Monoplex corrugatus. The sequence goes on along the minus strand of JAPXFY010000023.1, from coordinate 9,153,197 downwards.
GATAGGTTGATTTCCCAGGTCCCTTCCCTTAAACAGTGGTTGTGCAAGGCCACTATATTACGTCTTCAAAGAGTTAAAGGCCAATTGACATTCTTGCCTTTCTGAAGTCTTGGTAAAAAAAAACCAAACGACAAAAAACAAAAAAAATCTGGGTGGCGCTGCACTGCGGCGACGCGCTCTCAAAGGGTAGTGCATCCCGAGTGTCACGTGGTAAATCCACGTGACAAAAGAAATGAATATAAATATAAATAGAATATGAATATAATATGAATATGAATATCCATGTTTATGACATACTGGAATTACATATATATCCATGTTCCTTTTTAATCTCCATTACAAAAAAAAAAAAAAAAGGGGGGGGGGGGGGAGGGGATTACTTCATATCTTCAGCGTAAGTGGCATGAGACTGGATGTAGTACTCCATTCCCATTGATCGAAACAAAATGATTCTGACCAAACTTACTGCACAGTATGATAGTGGAATGGAGGGGCATCCAGGAATCATGAACTGGATACGGCCCGGCCCCTAAGAGTGTCAGGAGTTAAGGGCCGAAACACTTGCTTGACGGGGATTTCTCCTCTGAGGACCCTCTGCTGTCCGGCTGACCCCAGAGTTTCTTACTGCTGAGAGTAGAATGGAGGAAGCCCATTTCGTGCAAGACTGATGAAATGTATGCCGAAAAGTATGCCAGTCTAGCTCGCAACCTGAGGATATCCGATTCCCAAGCTAAAGTCCTAGCCAGAGAGGTTGTAGCGAGGAGGTTGGTGGGTACAAATACATACTGGAGGTAAAAGTTAAGTGCTATGGTCCTAGACAACTTTTTTCTTGTAGACTAGGTCTATATATTATAGATCTACATAAAAAAAACACTCCACTCAAAAAAAAAGAAAAAAAAGAAAAGAATTTATCAGTTTCAATTTCTCAAGATGACGTCTCTGCGCTCGGAATGAATTCCATATTCACTAACGTCACAGGAAAGGGGAATTGGAGCACCTGGTCACAACAGGAAAGCTGGAGGGAAAGAGAGCACCAGGTAGACCCAGGGAAAATAATTGGACGGACTTGCAGGGTGGCTGAGGACAGAGAGGGTGGAAGATGTGCCTGCGGCAACAAGGGATAGATACATATGGAGGGCCATGATCGCCAACGTCAAGTGGCAGGGCACATGATGATGATGATGATGACTAACGTCACAGGTGCCATGTAATGGAGAAGATACAGAATGATCAGCACACCCTTAAGCATACACATAAACCCAAGAGCTGGCCAGGTCCTGAGGTCCTACCTGGATAGTTCCATAACCCTGGAGTCGTAGGGGAGTGAGGTGGCAGAGACCTCAACTTTTCCCGTGGCCAGTACTACGAGGGCGGCGCCCATCCCTTCTCCCTCGCTTCAAATTCATATTCAGATTCACATTTTTTTAGCCAAAACTTCTAAAAGGCAAGTAGGCTAACTGGTTTTCAAGGGGTGGGAGCTGGGAAACCAACCTGTCTCTCCAATGTTTTTTAACCAAGGCAGCCTGGCAATGCCCTGCTCTTCACGATTTTCAACTGCCGTGAGATCTTTAACATGCGCAGTCAGAAGGCACACGGGCCCGAGTCGTTTTTCGTCCCCTTCCGAAGGACTAGACGTTCAGTTCATTATTTCCAGTCAAACTGAGGAAAAAAGTCGAGGCCTCTATGGAGACTGAACCTCGGGTTTAGGTATTGGCAGACAAACGTCTGAACCATTCTGCCACTCTTCTCCCTTATTCAATGCTTTAAGCAATCGCTGTGGATCCCAAAGAGCTCAGCTGTATGTGACGACGTATAAAGAATGATTACTACGTGTACGAAAACATGGCGGCTTTATTGGGTCTTCATGTCAAAGGCAGACGACAGATCAAAAAATGATGTCGCTTTGAAGATTCATTGCACCGTTTAAAATGGTGTAAGATCTAAAAATTTTGTGAACAATTTCAGTTTCAAAACGACGTTTCCGCGCTCGGACCGAATGCCATATGCACTAACGTCACAGATGCCATGTGTATGGTGATCATGGAACAAGCCTTAAGCCTGCACATAAACCAGAGAGCTAGGCAGAGGTCCTGAGGTCCTACCTAGCCTACCTAGCCTGTGAACAGTTTATATTAAAACAACGGTACTCTCTTCTTGTTTTCCCAGATGAGACGGAACTTGATCTCGCTCTTTGACTTTTACGACAAATAGATGACTCCTGTGGGATTGCGGGGCTCTTTCAGTAATAATAATAATAATAATAATAATTACAATATTTATATAGCGCAAAGTCTTGGTAGAAATCAAATCTAAGCGCTGAACATACACATACGCACGCATGCACACACACGCACGCACACATACACACATGGCTACAAATGGGGAAAAAGAAGAAAAGCAATGGAAAATTATAGAGAACATATTATATACAAATATATATTACAATGTGATTCCACACTGAGTGGAGACAGGCTGCAGTGGGGGTTGAGTGAGGTCAGGATTTTATGCAGAGGAGAAAAGGTGAGTTTTGAGAGCGTACTTGAAGGAGACAAAAGTAGGTTGCTGACGGACTGAGAGAGGAAGTATCAATAGTATCCACATCTTCAAGAGACTATCATCATCATCAGGTGCCCTGCTGCATGGCGTTGGCGATCATGGACCTCCACCTGTCTCTATCTCTTGTTGCCCCAAACATCTCCTCCACCCTCTTCGTCTTCAGCCACTCCGCAAGTCCGTCCAGCATTTTCTCCCTGGGTCTACCTGGTGCTCTCTTTCCCTCCAGCTTTCCTGTTGTGACCAGGTGCTCCAAACCCCCCTTCCTCATAAAATGGCCTATAAATGTTGCCTGTCTTTTCCTTATCTTCCTTATGAGTGATCTACTTGTGTCTGCCTCCATCAAGACTGTCTCGTTTGTTTTCTTTGCTGTCCATGGAACTCTCAACATTTTTCTTAGAAACCATATCTCGGCTGCCTCAATCTTGTTCTGGCTTTGCTTGTTGACTGTCCACACCTCACATCCGTATAACGGCATTGGTTCTATATAGCATTCAAGGACTCTCTTCCTGATGGTAAGTGAGAGGTATTTGTTGGTAAGAGACTATGGACATCGTTATCATGAAAAGACTATGGGGATAGATTGGGCGCATCTTCCAAACAGAACAGGATAACACCACCCGGACTGTCCTTCATTAGATATCCAGAAGAAGACACGCAATAGAGGAAGACCAAGGAACACCTGGCAACAGACAGTGGAAGTAGTATTCAAAACCCTGGAACACACCCGCGGTACCATACGGATGATCTCTCAGGATAAACCTGAATGGAGGACCTTCGTTGCTACTCTGTATGCCGATGACTTGGGAGACTACGATGGTGGTTTCCCGTTGCCTTCCATCGGTTTTTTTTTCCGGTCTCTCCGCTAGCCTTATTCTCTCCCGAGATGTCCACAAGGCAGTGGAGCTATTTACCCATAGATGGGGATCTGGTTCGTGGGCACCATGGCATATCCACACGCCGTTGGGCCTGCGTGCCGCACGTCTGGGGGCCAGACCTCTTCAGTCAACAAGCGAAACCAGAACAAGATTGAGGCAGCCGAGATGTGGTTTCTAAGAAGAATGTTGAGAGTTCCATGGACAGCAAAGAAAACAAACGAGACAGTCTTGATTGAGGCAGACACACGTAGATCATTTATAAGGAAGATTATGAAAAGGCAGGCAACATTCATAGGCCATTTTATGAGGAAAGGGGAATTGGAACACCTGGTCACAACGGGAAAGCTGGAGGGAAAGAGAGCATCAGGTAGACCCAGGGAGAAGATACTAGACGGACTTGCAGAGTGGCTGAAGACAGGGAGGGTGGAGGAGATGCTTGAGGCAACAAGAGATTGAGACAGATGGAAGTCCATAATTGCCAAGCCATACGGCAAGGCACCTGATGATGATGATGATGCCGATGACATAACGGGCAGGTAAGTAAATAGGAGGTTATGGAAACAGGTAAGGGACTAGACCGGTCACAGTAAACAGAAATTTAAATTTCGGCTTCAATTTTTTTCAATTTCAGTTTCTCAAGATGACGTCTCCGTTCTCGGAACGAGTTCCACATACACTAACGTCACAGGTGCCATGTGATGGAGGAAATTCCAAAATGATCACGGCACAAGCCTTAGCCTGCAAAATAAACCCATGAGTTGACAAGGTCCTATGGTACTACCTAGATAGTTCATTAATTCTGAGGTCTTTCAGCTTCAGTTTGCACAAGAAAATATCCCCGTGGGGATGCCAGGGGCTCTTTTAGTATAAATAGTAGCCCCATCTTCAGGAAATTCTGTGCAAGAAATTTCCTCTTTTTCTGTCACTCTCTTTGTTTATGTCTTGTTCCTTTGCTTTCTGTCATTTCCACCTGTCATTTTCTGCCTTGCTGGCCCATTCACGTGTATGTGTTCGATAACGTCTTACGTACTTTCTCTTAGGATTGATAATTGGGTACATGTATTAGTATATTTTTAGCTCTAGGGAAGTGAGATATGCGGAAGCAGTTTTAGGTAGTTTAGGCTTGTTTTTATACAGGGGGGTGCAAAAGTAGGTATACAGTTATGCAAAAAGAAAACACGTACAATACTCATTGCATTTATTATACAAACAAATGAATATTGCATATACATGTAATAACAAGCACAGCCTTAATCCCTCAGATACTGAAACTGCTTGCCGTCGGTATTCACACACTCCTCTAATCGAGAGCGGAATTAAGCATTATAATAATGATGTGATACTTACTGTATACCTGCTTTTGCGCCCCCTTGTATATATATGTTTTAGTGTCCTTATTCATGTTTAAATCAGAATTCAGTTTTTTTTTGACGTGGTGTTAGCCCTGATAGTAGTCGGCTGGGCGATAAGCAATATGAACTTGAACTTGATTCTATTACACACACTCTGGCGAAAGCTTCGAAGATACAATTTAACTGTGTATATACATCAACTTTTTCCGAAATCAATGTAAACACACAACACACACACACCACACTACACACACACACACACACCCCCACGCACACGCACGACACACACACACACACACACACACACACACACCACACAACATAACACACCACATACACACACGCAATATCATTATGAAAAGACTAAACAAGACACACATACACACACACACACACACACACACACACACATACACACACACACACATACACACATACACATAACACACACAACAACACACATACACACACACACACACACACACACACACACACACTACACATACACATACACACACACACACACACACAACACACGCACACACACACATACACACATACACCACACACACACATAACACACACACACACACACACGCACACACACAAAGAAGTCACTGTAGAGAGTGGTGATACAGCGCATGGTTAGTTCATTTACGCGCGCGCGTGCATGTGTATGTCATTAAAGTTTTGTTTCTTACTGCGTTTGCATTGAGACAAAAACAAAAAACAAAAAAAAAGAAAAGAAAAGAAAAAAAAGAAAAAGAAAAAAAAAAAAGCAACACAAAAACATAAACGAAAACAAAACCGCACAGAAAACCGAACTTGCTATTTTTATGGCTTAACCAACTCTTTGTTCTCAACCATCATTCGCTTTCTTCCCCTCCTGGCCCTTATCCTGTCCACCACCACCCCCCACCCTCCGCTCCCCTCCACTCCTACTCCAGCATCCCGTCTCCGTCTTGAATAAGAGGTGGGGAGAGAGAGAGAGAGGAGAGGAGAGAGAGAGAGAGAGAGAGAGAGAGACAGAGAGACAGAGAGGACAGACAGAACAGAGACAGACAGAAGATAGACAGATAGACACAGAGAGGCAGACAGACAGACAGACAGAAGATGAAGAGAGAGAGACAGACAGACAGACAGAAGAGAGAGAGACAGACAGAGACAGAGATAGACAGAGTGAGAGAGAGAGAGACAGAGGCAGAGAGACAGAGACAGACAAAGAGAGACTGAGGGAGACAAAGAGACAGGGACTGAGGGAGAGAGAAAGAGAGAAGAGAGAGAAAGCTGAAGAGAGAGAGAGAGAGACAGACAGACAGACAAACAGACATACAGAGACAGAGACAGAGAGAGAAAGGGGGGGGGGAGTGAGAGAGAGAGAGTCAGAGACAGAGAGAGACAGAGACAGAGAAGAAAGACAGAGAAAGACAGACAGAGAAAGACAGAGACAGAGAGAAGGGGGTGGTGAGAGAAAGAGAGAGAGACAGACAGAGGGAGAATGAGAGACAGAGAAAGACAGAGGCAGGGACAGAGAGAGAAGGGGGGTGGAGTGAGAGAAAGAGAGAGAGAGAGACTGAGACAGAAAGACAGAAACAGAGAGAGAAAGGGAGGGGGTGAGAGAAAGAGAGACAAACACAGAGAGAGACAGAGACAGAGACTGGGGACAGAGACAGAGAAAGGGGGAGGTGAGCAAGAGAAAGAGAGAGAGATGGGGGGGGTGGGGGGGGGATGCTGGAACCATGAAGGTGATGGTGGATGGGAGGATGTCGTTCCACAGTCATTAGCACTTGCTGAGGCGGGTAATGGCCGCTTCCAAAATTTGATCGGACCCAAGAGTCTCGTGGCATCCACATCTCTCCCTTTGTGTGTGTGTGTGTGGTGTGTGTGTGTGTGTGTGTGTGTGTGTGTGTGTGTGTGTGTGTGTGTGTGTGTGTGTGTGTGTTGTGTTGTGTGTTTGTGTGTGTGTTTTTTGTGTGTTGTGTGTTGTTTTTGTGTATGTGTTT